>JAPDSC010016603.1:724724-811923 GCA_026290005.1 Latrodectus geometricus | reverse complement strand
CGGACAAAAATGCACTGAGAAATAAATAATTAAACTCTTTTTTTATTTATTTCTCAGTGCATTTTTGTCCAATGTCATTTTTTTATTTTTATTAATATTAACAAAGGAATTGTTGGTACTAGTGCTTTGAATATTGGAAATTTCTGCCTTTCACCAAGCACTCCTACAAACCCAAAAAGCCGTGAGGTAAAATAATTATGTCGTACTGCTATCTATTGTGGATGTTGCACTGCCATACTTTCTTGTACTAACCCCTGATTTGGACTCTACCTGTTAGTAGAAGTAGCGGGTGGGAGTCTTCGTAATTTAGAAGCAAGGTTTTAGCAGAATACCCCCTAATGCTTGACTTGCTGCTCTCAGAGGTGTCATTTCACTTGGAGGACATTGCAACCACGACCAATTTAACATTCCTCAGCCGACTTTAGCGAACGTGACTGATCTTCGATCAAGTTGGAATTCGAACTCACTATCTTCTAATGATGAGAAGAATGCCCTGATCAACCAGATCACTGCGGCCCTACTATCGTTTGTCGTTGCTTCGTATAGCTTGCTTGAAAGCTTGTATATACCCATGCAATATACTCACTGACTTAAAACATCTTTATTTGAATCAGAATGTTTTATTACTTTAAAAACGCTGTAATACAGTGATGGTAAAAATTTCATTGTAAACTGTTATAATAAATTTAATTTATGTACTTACATATTAGATACCTCAATTACAAATATATCAAAAAGCAGTTGAACAAAACATTTTAGAAAATTACCAAAAGTGTTCTTAGTCATTTAAAATATTTTCACCATCATTATATTTCAGGTGCAATTCTTATGCTAGGTAACTTGGCAAAAAAAGTTAATTTTGCCAAGTTACAGATTCTTCTTAATTGATATTTCTGTTGTCAAAATGGATTCAAAATTTGGTAATGATATCGTGTAATAACGACGCAGAAGATTTTTCGGTATTTTTTTCACAAATGTTACAGGATTTTTTTAAATCTCAGAAGTTTTTTTTAGGACTAAAATTCAAGCGATAGATTTAATAATAATGTAAAAAGAAAATTGGTTTTACTAAAAATTTTTTTTAACTCAAACTAAATTCAAATTAAAACGTACTTTTTGGAAATATCTGATATGCCTGGTAGGTATGTATTGTTTTTGCATATTTGTGAATTATTAATTTTCATTTAATAATTTGTTCCATTATAAATTTTTCAAATGTATTCTTCATATATCTCAAACTAATATATCATAAAAATATTTTTTCAATAAATCTTAAAAGCCTTAAGATAAGTTTTCATTAAATAAAAAAGCACATCTTTAGCTGCGATGCAAGACCACGAATTCTTTATTTGTTTCTAATGTACTAGCCCTTTGTTGAAGCATTGGCTGTGCTTGTTATTTTTCTTCAGTGTCTGAAACACCCTTTGAGAATTCCCATCCTGGATTTAGAAAGAAAAGCTTCCATAGAGTTATTATATATAAAATTCCCTACTCAGAGGATCATAACTCCCACGCGAGGCAACAAAGTAGCGAAAAGGGGAAGGGACAGGGAATATATGGGGCGAAAACATCTCTGTTATCCCGCGATGAGAATATGATTGCATTGGAGGAATATCAGAAATAAAGAACCTCTTATCCCTGGTTTTCCCTTTACCTGTTCTCGAAGAATAATATACTTTTCCTTTTTTCTTTCTTTCATTGTAGTTATACCGCCGGGATTCATTTTTGGCCATCAGTCTAAGAAAATTGAAGCTGTCGTTTAGAAGAATTCCCCCCCCCCCTCCAAAAAAAATTGAAGTTATTGAATCCAACAAGTCCATAAAAGAGTCATAAGGAATTTTCTTCGTGAATATAAATTTGAATAGAAGAAAGTAATTATATAGTACAAGTGTGTTTCTTTAATTTAATAATAGTTAGAAATGTCAATGTGAAGACAAAAATTATTGCAAAATTATCAAGATAATCAGTGAGGATTATATTTTTCTTGCCTTTTTTATTACAAGAAACTGATGCAAAATTGATGTTTATTATTAAAAAAATCATTTGAAAATAATTTAAAATTAATTTTAATTATGTCATTTTGATAAGAATTTATTTCATTATTTTATTAATGTAAATTCATTTTATTAATTTTCCTTACAAATATTCTTTAAAACAAAATTATTTATTTCATTTTCAAATGATGTTTTTTCCTACTGAAAATATATTTTATTAAATTATTAATGAGAAAATTATAGTTTGAAACACAGTTTTACTGATAATTTATATATTTCATACAATTTACGTATAAAAAAAACATTTTATATTTTAATTAAGTGTATACTTATTAAGTGTTTAAAGAGTTTTAAACAATAAACAACAAATGTGTAAACACGTTACGGGCAATTTTAATACGATTTCATTTGATTGCATTCATACTTTTAATAGTAAATTTATATTTGGTCAATAAAATATATTTCAACAAAATTGTTGTACAACTATTCTTTAATATTCTATACATATTCTTAAGTATATGATTTAAAAATTATTGGCATGTGCTTCTACCATAAAATAAACTTCTGCTAGGAGCAATAATATTTGAAGGTAAATCCCTCATTATTTCAAAAAGAAAAGTCATTAGGGATTTTAAAAAAAGATCAAAACAATCGCGTCTAGAATTCCTACAAACGATTTCAACGTCGAATAGCTCCCAATTAAATAAATACTAAACGCAGTCCAATACAAACCAAAGCGGATTTTTGATCTTCCCTTTGAAACAATGTGCTGTAAACCGGAAACATTTTTCCGGATCGCCAGCTTCAATTAAAAAAGAAGGAACTGCTGGAGTAAGGATTAAATACGACGCTCTAGCTGAAGGAAAGCCCATATTGTATGTGTTTAGTTGAGACTGCACAAACTTCTCGGATTCTGCTCCTGTACCAATTATACCATGCCCCGTTAAGTTTGCCTCTATATCGAACAATTGTTTCAGTTGTCTTCTCTAAAAGATGATACGTCGCCAAAAACCTTGCCAAATTATGGGAAATGTTCCATTATTGAATGCTGTTAAACGAAATAAACGTCATTGTTACACCCTTTCTAAATGATTTTACATTTATTCTTTAGAAAAATATTCGTCTGCCTTCAGGGAACTGGAGCAATTTTTACGGGCAGAAAAATTAATAGATTTTAACATCTTCCACCTAAAGAAGAAAGATTGATTGATTGATTATATCAATTCCTAAATTTTATATTAATAATCATATTGTTGTTACCTATTTTGATTTGAGCTTAATATGGTAGTTTGAAAACAAACTGACATGCTCAAAATTATGATTGTAAATAATTTATTGCGAAATTTTGCATACATATGACTTTTGTTTGAAAAAGCATAGATTGACATTTAATACCAAATTCTAATTACAATTAAAATTTCCATGTTTTATAAAATTTATTAAAAATCTAAATCCTATTTGCAATCATAAACTTTGACATTTTTAATAAGGTTTAAGTATTTAAGTATCATAAAAAGTGTCCTAAGCAAAATAGTTATTTCTTACATATAAAAATATTAAGATCGTATATTTAGCTTGAGAATGGTTGTGTGATTATTATATACTAATTTTATAGATATTCATCACTTATTTCAATATATTATTTTAATGACATAACTTAGTTAAAGTTGGCTATGGTCCTAAAAATGACAAACAACCTATTAACCATACACACACACACTATCCTTTATTCTTTTTCTTAATTAAGTATGCTCTCTTCAATGTAAGTTTAATTTTTCGCCTAATTTAACCATAAGAGACTGCTGTGGCAACATAATCAATATAAAGTCATTATTATGTATGCAGATAACATAACTGAACTTTAGCTCAGTCGAAAATTACTGTGCTGATAAAGTCCCGTAAATTAGTCAAAGGTGCCAAAAGCCTTACCTTAATGAAGTCTAAAAGTCTATAATAAAAGTGACCGAACCTAGCATCGATTTTTTGGTTTAACATACATACATTAATTGGGATCAGTAATTAAACTATTTTTCACATATTTTAATTACTTTATTATAAAATCTGCAAAATTTAATGGTAATAGCTTTTTTTTTAACTGTCATATTTTTCGAATCAAGGTTAAAAAGTTTATACTAGTATCGTATCAACGTTGCTGGATAGTATATTTCTCATAATGCTTAAATGTTGCCTATATATATATTTCTGAGAATTAATATGAGTCTGTTATAAATTGTGCATTATTTATCATCTATGGGTTTTAAAATTTATGAAGGATACAATTAATTTCAATGTTAACATGAACCTTTAATATGTTCCATACTAAGAAGGTACTATAGATGTGTTCAAAAAACAATTTGTAATATTTGTTAAATATGGGAATTCAATAGTTGACATTTCTCCAAGAAATATCAATAAGTGCATACAGAACATTATTCAACTTCCAGAAGACACAGAAGTATTCCATAAAACGGGGCTTTCCGCTGCCTGAAAAATATAAATTTCTTATCCAGAAAATAACAGACTATAAAATGCTTTTAAAATTCTGTTTCATATGACTCAATAAAGGAGAATTTTATATCATCAAAAGAAATTTTTAAATTATATAAAATGGGAATTTATATTATTCGATAAAGAAGAGAAAAATAATTTACATATTGAAAACTAACAGATTACCCTTTAAAAATTAAAGGATAAATATATTGTTAAAAAATAGGGATTAATTTAAATTTAACTTTCAAATTGTTAATTTATTAAATTAATCATTTTGTAGTAAACATAATATCCACATTTTAATACGTTAACACAAGTATAAATAAATAAAAATTGGGATAATCTTATATTGAAACTTGTAGATGCTTTAGAAGTGAAATTTTATTTCAATCCTTTTATACTTCGTGGATCTCTTTAAGCATCACTTCAAAAAGAAACTGAATTTGTCTTTTCTGGTCTGTAACAAAAATAGCGGCCTTTTTTATTCTTGCGTTTAAACTCCTGAAAATCTCCTATTCCAATCTCAAAAAAGAAATTCGAGAAGAGTTTCAAAGAGTGGAAGATGGGGAAATAAAAGTATCTTGACCAGTTGCACAACACAAGAACAATCATCCTTACTTTGTCTACTACCATTTGTTAAAAAAATATATAATTCAACTTGGTGCAGTGAAAGAAAAAAAAAAAGGGACAAACGATGAGAATGAAAGAGAAAAAAATAAGGATGAAAAGGAGAGATAGGGAAAAAAAAGTTAATGAATAGGATGAAGAACTCGGCGCTTAACGTTGATTGGAGAGACCTTACAAGTAAGAAAAGAACCCTCCCGGAGAATAGAAATAGGGAAGAAGACCGGGAAAAAGGGAGACCATGGTCACGGCATGGAAGTGGGGGGTCGCAGAAATTGCACGCGAACTCTCAGGTAGGTGCAACAACAAAAGAAAGTACTTTCCTAAAGGGATTGGCTATAATGTGTGCCTCTCTTTCCCCTTCTTTGAGCTTTCCTTTCCTCATAGAAGTGAAGCATTGATTTTCTTTCACTTTCAATGAGAGGTCGTTGGAAAAGGATGCTTGATGGCTGAATTGTTAGTGAGGAGAAAATGTGAATGGGGGTCTCTCTTTTCGAAACTGGAAGAAGAAAAAAAAAGAAGAATTAGAAATTAGTCCGTGAGTAAATTTGAAAGTGAATAATTGGAGCTTGTTCTTGATCGTGTCTCTGTGAAATGGATCAGCTTTAAAAATAACCCAATTGAAAACGATTCTTTTGTAATCATGTGACTATTTTGGCATATTAAAATGGTCATTAAAATTCCATTCTTTGCAGAAAAAGGAAACATAATCACCATTAATCAGCAACAATGCTTAACCAAATACAGCATGAAAATAATTAGAATTCATATGACGGTGTAAGTTAGTGATGGAAAACGTAAAGGCATGTATCCTCGATATAGCACTCATAAAAGATTTACTGTACGAGAAAAAATTTATGAAGTATTGTAAGAATTAATTTTCTCTATTTTCAAATGATGAAATATTTATTGTGTTCTCTATGAAGGATTTAGCCGTCATAATGCAATTATTTTGTTCCTCAAACAAATAATTACAAAATTTGAATTCATTTAAGGAGAACTATTAATCAAAAACAATATCATCTTCTCATGAAAATAATAATAGTATTATGGTAATGCGAACTAGAATAAAGGATTATTGCTAAAATAACGGGTTAGAAAATTGAACATAGATATTTTAATACGAGCATATATGCTTCCCCCCCCCCCCGAAAAAAAAGACATATCAAAATATTTTCCTGTGAAGCTACATTTAACGACGCGCAAAATTTATTACTATTACAACTATATGAAATATAATCTTTAACTAGAATGTTCTTAAACCTTGACTATGCAAATGAATAAATTTACTAAAACATATGTCATGTTATAAATTTATATGAAAATATATATTCACAATATATGCTTACATTTGGAAATTTATTGTAACTTCCTTTTACATACATGAATCTATCAGTGTATTTTAGTTTTATTTCAATAAAACTTGTAACAATTGAATTTTGCCTGTTTTGTAAAAACAAAAACTGTTTTGTTTATTGCCTGTTCTCTTATGTTAAAAATACTGGTTCCAATATTTTTGACATAAGAGGATAAAAAATTATCACTTGTGAAATATATTTTAAGTTCAGCATGTAATTTACAATTTTAGTATTATAAAAAGTAATTTAATTTTATATTGCAGTAATAATGGGCTTTAGAAATTTATGTTTCTTTTCTTTAAATTGACAGAATTTCAATGAGTGAAATAAATAACATTTTATTCATAAATTTATCTTTTATATTGTTAGCAATATATTAATTATACAGTTATTGTTTATTCCTTATCTTGTTTACTTATTTATGTGTATTCATTGCTTACTTTGCTGGCATATAATATCAATTGCATTTATTAGGAATATTTTAGTTAAATACTGTCCACATATTTTCAAAGTTCTTCATTTATGTTTGATAAAGAAAAATGAAAAAGACTAAAACAGATTTTAAAATAGACTGAACAGATTGTGGTAATATATTGCATACTTAAATTATGACAGGATAAAACAGAATTGGGCAGTTATAGATAACTGGTGCATTATTAAATGCCTTCCAGAATTTTTTAAGTAATAAATGTGGAAGGACTCGTACTCCATCATGAAAACGCAAGTCCACATTTCAAAGAGATTGACTGGTGAATTTCTTGAATAAAAATACATTAAAGTGATAGAACAATCATCCTATTCACTTGATCTAGTTATGTGTACTATCTAGCCTTACTATATATATTTATCCTGATACACACCAAAGATATAAATGCATCGCTAGATTAATTATTAACCATAAAGTGGTTGTTTGTTTCGTTACAGTTGAGATCATGGCTAAATCATTTTTTATCGTTTTTAAATGTTTTCAAAATCATAAAAGTTTTCTCTTTTAATTGATGTTTAGAACTCAAATTTTAAAATCTTTAGCAATAATACTTCCAAAATTTCCTGAAATCTCTGTGACTATTGATTCCAGTTTTCCTGCCTGGCTCTCCGACCTTTGGAAATCATTGATTGTTACAAGACAAAGATAATCATGGTTTCAAGCGATTTCCAATGAATTCCAGCAATGTGCATGGTGACACAAGCCACTTTACCCTAGCTGAATAGCTTTGAAAATTGCATCATTTTTGCCTAATGATTCATTCGATTTGAATTTAAAAAAACCTTAAAAACCTTGATTGAAAAACATTTTGTGCGTAAAACATTGATTGTTCCAAGTACGCTAAAAAAATGGCATCAAGTGCGTCTCTGTGGTTTGAGCTCCTTGAGAATTCATTTTGTTAATAAGCCGATATGTAAAGACCAAAGTATAAGTTTGAGAAGCGATCTTCCACTAACTGGAGCCATTAGCACTTTCACAATAGAACAGAAGGAAAAGCAAAATAAAAAATACAAGACAAGGCATCCACTTTATGGTTAGTTTAAATAGGCATAAAGACGATTTAATTTTTTTCCCATTACTTTGGGTTCATGGAACTTTCAATCTGTTGAAAAATTAGTTCTTTTAACTATTATAAAAATAATAAGCATATTTTAGTTTTAATATAGTAAGCATATATTCAATAGAAATATGTTTTTGTTTATTGCATTTCTGCTTTTTGCATTTTTTTATTAACACAATAATATAGTAATTTACCGAAATCGATACGATACATATTTAAAGTATAATATTATTTCAGAAATCATTCACATTTATCTAATTTCATGTGATTCCTTTATTGCATGGAAGAATTAAAAAAATTAAAACAATTTTCTATTCTTCCTTCACTACTCACGGGTGTGGAGCACACAAACACATTATGGAAAAAAAACGAGGATTTTTTTTTCTTTCACAAAAAGGGGAGAGTAAATATATTTTGCGATAAAATGCGTATCGTCATCGCTGTGTGGTGGCGAAATCGGATCTATCGATTAATCGATTCGTCTTTCCTTTTTAGAATAAGTTTCTGAAACCGAACACGAAGCAATCTGTTGCACATGGGCTTTTGCGAATACTTCCCCCTTTTTTTGGTATACGATTTAAAAGAGGGGTGGCTCCTTCCCCGCTCTATCCTCCATAAATGACGGGAGTTGGGGGAAATGAGCTTCGACATAGAAAAGTATGTCATCGAATAAAATATATTTTGATGTTGGTTGATTTCCTTGCAAGAAGTGCAAATGTTAAGTAGATGCAGCGTACTGGGTATAAGCATTTTTTTTCCCTTCATTTGATCAATAAAACTGAGTATCAAATGTTATCATAAAAGTATGACTATTTAACTAATATCGGAAAACATTTCTTATCGTCATTTTGACGAATTTGTGCAATTTGAATTATTTTTCAGATGAAGTTTCAATATCTTTTATAAAAAAAAATCAAGTTACTGTTTTAGATAAATGTCACTAAGATAAGAAATTAAATTTATTCCAGATTGTGCAAATATTAAAATGCTTGTGTTGAATAAATATTTAAAAGCTGTCTATTAAAATCATTTATATTAGAGAAATATTTAGAAGAAAACTGAAGCTTATCATTTACATCTGCGGTTTAAACTTAGTCTTTTGCAATTTATACTTAACTCTAATTACAATGATAAAATTAATGTAAGGAAATAATTAAATATATTACTTTAGAATAAAAAGTATTTAAAAAAAATCTTTTTTAATACTTTTTTACATACTACGTTTTTAAGATCAAATTCTTTCATTTAATTAAGTGCGTGATATTTCCTTTTCAATAAATTTGAACTAGAATAATCTTGAATCAAAATCGAGTAACAATATCAATCCCAATTTGGCATGGAGCTTAATCAGCCGCCTCTTCAATTTTCACACTGGTAGTAGTTCAATAAGCTATCGTTATCATTGTTTTGTAGATTATTATAAATTTTGTATTAAATAAAGAAATTAGACAAGATTGATTTCTATAGCCTGTGAGCTTTGAAAACCTCAAATCAAGAAATGCAATTCAAGAAATGCAGAAAATGCAGATTTGGAAAACGGATGGTCATCTCCCAAATAGCATTTACAACTATGCTTGACTTTACTGTTCTGAGAAAAATCGACATCAAATAACCACGCTACAAGTGAACCTGAATATTTCCTATATTGCTTTTAATATCTATTAAGTAAGTTACATTAAATGGATAAAGATAAAACAATAAGGAAACAATACAATTTACAATCAAAAAGACAAATTCAAGAAAAACAATAAAATATAATTATGAAAAGAGCATAGGGACCACATCTTCATCAGATGGTCAGCTATGCAAAATAGACACCCTTTTCTGACAAACACGAAAGACAAAGGTCTAAAAATATTCGTGTTATTCCCCCGAAGAGTGTCTTTATAGGAATAAAATACTACTATATCAACATTTGAAATTAATGGGAAAAATAATACATTAAAAAATGAGAAATACAATAAATAGGCAAAGCAATACAATAAAAAAAAATATCAAATACAGAAGAATATATATCAAATATAGAATAACATGGTTGCCAAAAGTAATGAGAAAAATTTCTTTATAAGTAAATTTAATAAGTTAAAGTAGTTTAAAATGTTTAAGATGTTTAATGTAGATTAAATATAAAGTATATTTAAAGTGAAGGTAGGTATTTTCGGGATTCTTATAAGAACTTCAATGCTTGGGTGGCCCTTCTGTAGTTATGAAAACTACGCATTACTTCAATCTTATAAGCGATTCCCTACTTCCTGTATAACTTATAATAAAATTAATAGGAAAATCATTATTTTTAAGTTGATTAATTAAACGATTAATTTGTTTATTGATAAATTTTAGATTATTGCAAATAAGATATATGCGTTTTAATTCATTAAGTACAGCATTTCTGTAAATTTTTAAAGAGATGTTTGATTTCCAATAAATTAGTTTAAAAACTCTTAAGTTAAATTGATTAGTTTTATCGCAAATATCAATGAAGGTAATGGAATTTTCAATGTTAATAAATAAATCTAAAAATTCACTTTCATTGAAAGAAGTGCTGGTTTTAATTAGGGAAAGTTCTTTAGCATAAATTGATCCAGCTTTTAATATATATATATATATATATATATATATATATATATATATATATATATATATATATATATATATATATATATATAATATGAGTATATTTTCACTTTATTTAATAAAATCTTTATAAATAATAGACATTTAACTCAGCATTTATAGCTAAAATGGTCAATAAAAGACGATGTAAAGCAACAAATTGATAATTTTAAGGATTTTGAATTTAAACTTCTGTTTAGAGTTAAAATATACATTTGCATGATAAATAAATGTATCAAAAGATTGATAGATGCTTTTATAGTTACATTTTCCTCTGTTAGGTTTTAAAATTGTTTACACATAAGCTTCACTGTCGTACAATTTTTCACATAAAAATTATAGCAATATAACTTTTGTCTTTTGCTTTCAATTTTAAGACGTTTTGTATTTTTTTAATTAGATTTATTTCCTGTGGAATCAGAATCTATTCACAAGTACAACAATGCAATAATTCGTGAATTATAAAATAAATTCAACGTGATAGAATTTTTATTTCCCTAAGAATCATTACAAACATATTTTTATTTTTATTCAATCACTTTTTAAATTGTATCAAATCATATTAAAGAATATTCGATGCTGAGCCCTTTTATGTGACAAAAGAATCTTTTCATCTCATGAGAAACTGACAAACGAAAATCAACTTCTGTTCTCAACTACATCGTGTATTCATTCAGAATAGTTTATCACCATTGCGCCTTGTGGATTAAACAATCTGGTCTCTTCAGTGAATGCCTCTTAGAGCTCCTCGTCTTTGATGTCCCATAGTTCAGCATCCGTTTTCTGCGGACCCTCTCACTCATCATCTCACCATTCGGTAATAACAAAGCAACTCCGACGGCGGAATAAAATAGTCCTTGGAGTGGTAAGGGGAGGCGACGGGACCGGAAGAGAGAATGAGTGATTGAATATTCAAGGGGTCCATGTGGTGCCACCCACGCGTTAAAATATCCTGGAAGGGAAGGACAATCAAGTTAAAAGGGAATAAAAAAATAAGCATAAAGATTTCGAGTTGAGTGGTCTTAGAGCTGTTTCTTCCAATAACCTTTACGTTTCATCTCCCATGAACAGAAGCACACAGGAATATTGAAATGCTCATGAATAGAAATGTGCAAAGTTTTGTTAAAAAATAAAATTCATTTCATCTTAGAATTAATTTTATTTGATCTCAAATTATTTTTTCGTACTTCTGCCAGAATAATCTGACATAAGTTTCACAATTATGATTGACAAAATTCTACTTTTAAAACCAAATATTTTTAGTAATTTGTTTCAAGCCTGCCGACATGAATTAAGTTGATATTTCTAGGATATTTTCTTTCTTTCTTGGAAAAATATTTAGATATTATTTTATAAGCAATTAAAATTCATTTATCATGAAAAAAACTATATACCTTTTTTAATCAGACCAATTTTGAGATCTTTTCATAAATCTTCCGATAAAATGATAATAAGATTTAACTTTCCGTATTTTAATGTGTGAATGTGATATTCTATTTTCATTGCTAAAAAAATAATAAAAAAATATCTCTATTATTTAAAAAAAATAAAGTGCTTTATGTTTTTTAATACATTCAAATGAGTTTAATAAATATCATT
This sequence comes from Latrodectus geometricus, assembly GCA_026290005.1. NCBI lineage: Eukaryota > Metazoa > Arthropoda > Arachnida > Araneae > Theridiidae > Latrodectus > Latrodectus geometricus. The sequence continues at coordinate 799,698 of JAPDSC010016603.1, read as the reverse complement.
CTTTGAAATTGAAATGACTCTCATCAATATAGGTTTAAATCTGGTAATTGAGTTTTCTTTGTCTCTCATTTCTAAAAAATTATAACAATAAATTTGCTCTTGTCTATAAAAGCATTTGAATATTTATTCAATTTTTCATTTGAATATACCAAAAAAAAAATTTTTTTTTAGTATATTCAAAATTAAATAAAATTTTTTTAGTAAAAGTTTTTTTAGTATATTCAAATGAATTTAATGAATATCTTTGTTTGACATTGAAATGAGTGCTCTCATAGTTTGATGACAAACATGTTGATTTAAAGAGTATAAAACCACATTATACTGTCTGCTACTAGAAAAAGGTACTGTGATTTGATCGTTAACTCATGACTCGATGTGAGAATATTTTGCACCTACCACGTCATTATGTTTCGTCCATCCTATAAAACATTCAACAACTATTGCGATTCATTTTTCAATTTTGTCAGAGCTTTCAATGAATTTTTTTATTTGTATAACCGATAGTAATGAATAAAACTGAGGTACTGATATATCAAATCAATTACTCCCTTAGCTTTTACAGTATCACGAACTGCTACTATACACGGTATGACTACCATATTTTTCATGACTTTGTATACAATAGTGTCATCCTCTCATTTAAGGATGGCTTGTTACTTCATGTATGATTCAACAAACTAACCGTTTCTTGCAGTAACGAATACTAGAATTCAATTAGGGTATTTCTATCAAAATCCTTTATCCAAAAAAATGGTTAATATAACTGGTTATTAAATAGTTCCAACTATTTGATACAGTAACTAGAGCATGTAGCTGGCATTAAGAAACTATATGTATCTAAATGCCTTATGGAACGTCAATATATATAATAATTTTATCAGTGTTCTTTGAATATGATTGTTAGGAAAAAGTTCAATTTAAAAATTTAAAAAAAGAAATACGCTTTTTTTAATCATTTCTTCATTTTTCATAAATAAAGGGGGCATCTTGGATATGAATGAAGTAGGTTCTTAGAACTCTAATTTTAAAAGGATAATAATTTTATTATATTTATTTTAATTTAAAACTATTATGTTATACACATACTTTTTTTTTTTTTTTTTTTTTTTTTTTTTTTTTTTTTTTACAGTAGCTTGAGAAATTACATACATATTATTCTATTATTTTATATTAAAACATTTTTTTAAGAAAAACCTTTTTCTTTCCTGGTAAAGCATAAAAAAAACAAATATAGCTAATAACATCTTTTTCTTTTATACTAAATTACTTAAATTTGTTTGTGTGGATTTTAATTTGAATTACTAATTTTATTTTTCACTGAAATTTACATTTAGCACTACTAATCGTAATGTTAATTGTATGAGTTTGACATGAAACCATATTTTAAATTCTTATGTAAAACTCAACGCATAAACTTTGTCTTATTTCGAATTTTAGTCAAGATAATTTTAACAATATAATATGCCTATGTAGTTAACATGTCAGTAAAATTTATGTGATGCAGCTTGAATTCCCTATGTATAATTATTTAATCTGTATAAAATTCCTTCTTTACTTTCAGAAATAGTATTCACAGTACTTGTTGATTTTTAAATATTAATAACATTCGACAGGATTCTATAAATTCCATTCCATTTTTATTTATTAGAGAATAAAAAAAAAAAAATTAACGTGTGCAATGAAGAGTCATTTCCTACAAATTCTTATATTTCAGCAACTATCAAATATATTCATTTTTTTCAATTGTAGACGAAATTTATCCTTTACTTTGCAAATTTTATTATAACATAATAGAATAATAGAATTTTGTAAAAATTTAAAAAAGCTTCTGATGTGTAAATGAACATATATATATATACATATTTCTTCTAAATTTTTAGAATAAACTTTTATAGTTTTAAGATAGCATTGCAATTTTTCTACAGATCCAATTTTTTGTGTTTTTCAATAATGTTTTTATATTATCGTTTCTGGTAGATACAAATATCTTCAGTTTTTTTTTTTTTTTTTTTTTTTTTTTTTTTTTTTTTTTTTTTTTTTTACGATTCCCTGGATGAGTGTTGTTATTATTATGATTTAATTTTTTATTTATCTACTATTTGCACTCGAGAGTAAACATATACAGTAAAATGAGAACAAATATACGTTTTACTTTCTGAAAGTTACAAGAATTCATTAACATTTTCAACAGATATTCAGCAACGTCTAATTTTGAAAGTGCCCATTTACTTTTGATCAGATAGTTTATGTCACTGATATATTAAGTGCATGTATGTTTGTATATGTATGATGTATTATGCATATATATAATATATTAGGCATATATATAATATATTATGCATACTTCCACAATATTAAAGAAAATAGATGATTATAACAAAATTAAATGAGACTTTTGAAACATTTAAATTGATGTAATTTTGTTGTAAATCTCAAAATATGGTTGCTACCAAAAAAACTGAAAAAAAAACGCTCCACAAAACTAAAAAGAAGAAAAACCGAAATGTCTGGCATCGCACCTCATAAAAAAAGGAGCAAAAACGTATTTTACGGGAAATAAATAGTATTTTAAGTATCTCATTGTCGCTTTTATACCTTTGCTCATCCCGGCAATTTCACAGCATCCTGCGCGTGTTGCCATTTCCAGCACCCTGAAAAAATAAATGGAGAAAGAAAACGGCATCTAGCAACAAAGGCTCCTTCTCGAGCATATGTATATTCTCTGTGTCTATTTTCCCATCTCTGGCGTGAAAGGAGATACTATAATCCCCTTGGAAAAAATTATAGTTCTATAAACAACGCTTTTCCTTTCTTCCCGATCCTTTTGCTTCTTTCATAGAATACGAGATACTTACAGATGGATACTTTTTCATGGCTTGAGGGAAAAAAATTAAGAAAAAAGTTCCAGCACATTTCTGCTGCTTTCATTTTATAGTTTCAGTTTGCATGCGCCGCCACGAGTGGCGCTGTTGGAGTTGTCAAATGAATGGCTAGGATTACGCTTGCAATGTCTAGTCTACTCAGTGATCTAGAATCTTTCTTTCACGCTATGCTTGTGATGTGATTCCAAGAAAACTTTTTTTGTCTTGTTACCTAGACAGTTTTAAAGTCAGATAATATAGTATTTTATATTATTATAATTGAGTTAAATTATTTCAAATTTTTGAATTTAAAGACTAAATTATCATTCTTAAACTTGTATTAGGTGAAAAGAAATAGAATTGATATTCATTTCCTTTATAGCTCTATGTCAAATTTACAATAAATTCGGTCCATTAAGCTGAGTAGTTAGGATTCAGTTTTACAACTCTAAGTGTTAAAGAGTGATTCAGTCATTATTGAACAAAAAAAAAAAAAAAGGATTTTATTTTTCCTGAATAAATTCATAAAAATTCATAATAACTGTAATTTTTATGAATTCCAGGAATTATGAAAGTTTTAATTTTTGTGGTAAGTAAATAGAAATCAATATCTTGGAAAAATCCCGCTTAAAAATTATTTCCTATGGGAATTAAAAAACCATTTATATATAAGAGTTTTGTTTTATTAAGCTGTTATTATTTAATCTACCATTTAATAGTTTGAATAAAGCAATGATTATTAGTTGATAATTTGTAAAACCTTTTGAAAAAACTATTCCAACTATTAACATTGTCACCCCAGAAGGAATACAGAAGGAATTTTATTGGCCTCATGCATTTTAGTATAAAAATCAAATCTTTATCCGGAAAATTTTTGAAGCATAAATCTTGATAATACTAGTTATAATAGCTACCTTAGCTGCAATAATAACATTCATCCATCTATGCATTAAGTCAACAAGGGTCTATACAGATACAACAATTCATGAAGCTTCAACATTACACAACAATTTGCAATCTTTGATTGATGTAATATTAATCACTCTGTGATAGTTAACCTGAAATTTTCTGTTGGTAAGATAGTAGGACGAGTTTGGCAAGGCAACAGTTGAATACGTCCTGCTGAAACGTGGCTTAACAAAATTCTTGAAGACAGGGCAGAGCTGTAATTTTAGGCATCAAAAATATAATACCCATAGTTTTAAATGCCGGGAATGCCAACAAGAGACGATTGAGACGTGTTTTTAATGACAACTTATGCCATCATTTCGGATGTTGAAACAGTAATGCAATGATGAATACACAATTACTGAATGCTATGACAATATCATAACATAATGGTAAGTTTTCCACGTTGCTTCTATGATAATATTGCATATAAAGTGAAGTATTATATAACTTAAATCTCTTGGGAAAAAAATGAGATGCAATAAATCTGTTGATACTATGCTGATTACACCACTGAAGGAATTTTTGTCTATAATGCAATATCAAAGGTAGCCAAAACAAACAATTCTATGTTTTGGCGTACTATTACTGTGAATAACATTAAAACATTTATGTAGAAACACAATTTCTTGCAAACAATCCTTTTCCTTAACTCAAAAGGGCTTAACGATCAATTTAAGTCATACCAATACAATAGTTGTCTTCTTAGTTGTTAGTAATAGGAAAAAGTAAAATCTTTTCACCGAATTTCATTGAACTATCAGAGCCCATCGATTCGATACTCTACTAACAGTAATGAGATCTCTACCAGCATAAAAAGCAAGACCAAGATTACAATTTTGCCATCAGATTAAACTGCAAAGCTGTTACACTATATCTGTCAATATCAAATACATGCTGGTTGAAATTTTTATTTCTTGAACCAAACCAACTTTTTTTTTATCCAAAAAAGCTTCTGTATGAGAAACCTGAAAGCCCTCCTTTTACATATTTTGTAAGGCAAATAATTTACCTATTACAACATGCTCTATATATCATGTGAATTTAACATGCATGATGCAACACCTTCCTAGTAAACGTTCGGGAGAACCTGGTTAGTTAGGGTGTCGTTCTCCCTATCGAAAGGTAGTGAGTTCCAATCTCGACTTAACCAAAAATCCGTCGTGTTCACTGCAGGTGATTGGGACGCATTAAATAGCTCATATTCGAAATCTCATTCAAGTTAAATGATACCTCTGCGGTGGCAGTTCAAGTGTCGTGGGGATTTTCTGTTTGATCCTGCTTCTAAGCCATCCGTCAGCTTCCACATAACTGGTAGAGCCCAAATCTGGTCTAAGTATAGAAAAGTATTCTGGTGCGACGACAACCACCTTCCTAGAATAAGAACTTTAATGGTCATTATTATACATATATTCATGTGTATTTGTGTGTGCCCTCGTATATCTATTTAAAATTAACCTATATATAAAGAAAATTTTCATTTCTGGTCAAAGCGTTGTAAAATTTTTTTGTTACTTTAACATAGTGTGTGAAAAATTCGAAGTTCAAAGATTCAGCTTATTTAATATATAATGTCAAATATTCTCTAAGCAGGTAAGATAAATGAAATTCATTTCGTTTCTCCGAGATGATAGTTAGCCTTATTAGCACGTCAAAAATTTTAGTTTAGCATAAAAAAAATTTTGTATTTGATGATTATTTTACACTTAATAAATTACGATCTAAAAGGGATTATTTTTAGACTATTGCCTTTCATCATTAACAGTAACCAGTTTCTTAACTAAGAAGCATATGTATATTCTTAACTAAGAAGCATATGTATACATAATATAGGTGCCAAAAATAAGTAGCGCCAGATTCAAATTTAGGAAATAATTTTTAAGTTTCCTCTCAAAATTCAACTGTTCTCATTCTGAAAATTCCATTCATGTTCTTCTTGACTGTCAAAAGTATTGTCATGGAAGGGATGTTACTTGCATGTTCCTTGTATGACTTCCTATTTTTTTCAGACTTGAAAGTCATTGCCCTCTCTAAGAAGTTTCTACATAAGAGTCCTTAAAATTTTCATCATTTTTATTTTTTCCCTGTTATATTTTCTATCTTTTAAAAGTTCTCATCGACTTTGCACCTTCTCATCCATGTGTAATTCTTAGTAGTGAATAAAAAAAAATTATGTTTTTCTATATATATATATATATATATATATATAAAAACACACACACACACTTATATATATAAGAAAACAACTTTTCACTTAATTTAAGAATCATTTGTATCTTTTGAAATCTATAAGAATTGGACTCACGGTTTTTATTCATATTTTAATGAAATATAATTATCAAAATTCCCATTTAAGAAAAAGAGTTAATTTTAAGATGAGCCCTCGAGCAATCTGGCTACTTTTATTTTATACATAGGTAGGGAGAAAGTGATAAATACCCTGATATATTCCTTTTAACTGAACTCAGTTTCAAATAGAGGCGGCCTTTTTGTTCCTTGGCATTTCACACCCAGAAGAAGGAAGAATCTTACTCTCGCGCTTCCCTTTGTGGAGGCGCGAAACTGCCTCCTTCCCCCCCCCCCCTCTAGCAATGTAATCTCGACTTCCACTCTCGAAATCTTATCCTTTCTATTATTTATTTATTTATTTCATCCTTTTCCATCTCCTCTGCGGTGCAATCTTTGGAGATCGAGATGCGGTGTATAAATCTGGGGTCGTGGCAAAAAAGATTGCAAAGCCGCTCACAAACATATGCTTTGGAGTATTAGATATCTCGCAGGATGCGGTATTAAATTGTAAAGCCGATCCAATGAGAAGACCTCCAAAAACAATGTTTTCCCTTCATGGTCTGGATATTTTGTGTTCTTTCTTTTTTTTTCCACTCGTTCTCTTCCTTGGTCCCTTTCCCACCCAAAGGATTCATATGTATTCCCAGTTGAACAGCTTCTTTGTAATTCATTTCTCGTCCGTGGTGTTTTGGCAAGTTAAAATAAACTAGAATGGAACGCGATGACGTTCGAATGTCACGTGATCAGGAGATACTGTGTCAGGAGCACGAATGTGTGAAATATGAAACAAAGCTCGCAAACAAGAGCTGTTTCCGTGAAAATTATGCAAAGGTGTTGTGATATCTACAACAACGTTAACTTCCATATTGTATCAAATATTTTTTTTCCTGAAATATAAAAATATATCTGATTGCTGTTGAGTATTTATAGTGTTAAACTCACGGATGTTGATATAATTATTTTGAAACAGAAAAAAAGCTGCATAAAAATGCAAAGAAATTAAACAACTTTAAAATTTGTGAAAGCATTTCATTTTATTATAGTATTTTGTTTGACTATCTTTCAAATTTAACTTTTTAAGTCCAGTTTAAAGTACATTTTATTTCAATTTTTCTTTTAAAAAATATCATAAGAAACGACTGTTACAACAGAATAATAATGTTGTCAGACTGTTTGTTGTTTACTTTATTACCAAATGTTTTGAATGCGTTTCTAAAACTTGATTATTTTAATTCACCAAACCTGTGTTTTATTAAATAATTTATGTATCTAACGCTCACTTAAGACATTAATTTAATGCCCATTTCAAATATAAAGAATAAAAGTTTCTTTAAAATTAATTTTACTTTAGCATGTCTATAATTTTTTCCTTTCTTAAAATTTAGAAAGATCATGAACTCAATAGTATTATATTTAACTCAGTGTATATTATATCCGTTATTTATAACAAAATGTTTCAAGCATTATCATGTAATGTAAGCCAGATATTATCTATACTACTTTTGCAAATAAAAATATTATTAACCGTTTATTAATTGTCTTTACTGCTTCTTTCAGAAGACAGAACTCACTATATGCATTTCATATAAAAGAAATGAACTATCACAATAAATAATTTTTCTATATTTCTAAAACTATATTGTAATATGACCTGATTGGGAAAGGATCGTTATCGGAAGGTATTGGGTTCTACACCTGACTTACTGAAAATCGGTTGTTTCCAATATTGTACTAGTGAGGATGCTTAAAATGGGTCATAACCGCCAGGCTTTTCTAAGTGAAACAATGCTTTTGCAGGTTGCAATATATATATATATATATATATATATATATATATTAAATGCCCTCACATAAATAATCCTAGCACTTGAAGAAAATCATAAACCACTGTAATGTAAAAATATATATTGATTCAAAAACGTCATTTGTAATATTTCTTAATTTCAATGTTGTTACACTATTTTTTGCTTCACGGCAATTTTAACCCAAGTTTTTATTTTTAAAAATAAGTTTTCACTAACTCTGCTTACACACATTTAAAATACATTCTGCATGCACGTTATTTCATACTTAGTAAAAGTAAGTCTTTACTTTTTGTACCTGTGTCTAATAAAATTTCCGAAAAGTATTCCTTCAGTCAGACGCTGGTCTTTTTAAAACAGAAAATATTCTCGTCGGGAAAATGTAAAAAACCAAAACATCAAAGAAACGAATCGATAAAATCTAGATTAATACTCTTCAATCGATTTATCGCTCTAGCGGCGGTTCTCAGATCAAACATTAACTTCATGTTGTACGAGATATGTTCCCGAAGTCGGATATCACCGTGACCTGTTTAAATTATCGATGAAATTCCTATCGATCCCCAAAAGTTTTTGACTGCCATATATATATATATGTCACAAGCCGTGGGAAGCACTTGTTATTTTTTTTAAGAACGAGTACCAGAAAAAATAAACGCACTGATGGTTATTCCTGCGCCATCGATATCGACGTGCGTGTCGACTGGCACGCGAAAACGTTTTGTGTTTTCTTTTTTACCTGCAACCGCGAAAGCTTGTTTGGTGACCCGCCGAACGTCTGTTTTCTGCAAATACGACATGCACAACTTGTTGCAATTGTGGCGATGTCCCTTGCTGTAGCCCCATTGAAGAGACAGATGAATATACCTTTTGTGTGTTTGATTGCTAACGTGGATGAGTAAAACATATATCTATTATCACGGTACCATCTGAGCCATAAAAAATAACTTATCAGACACGCGATATTCAATAACAATCCAGGTGTTTAAAAGTAGAAAAAAGTTCAATGTAGCATAAAAAATTAATTACTTTATTTTTTTGAAAAAGTAATGTTTTTAATTGTTATTTATCATCTCAGTTTGTTTTTCTTTTTTATGCTCATAAGAAGTTTATTGTCCGGAAATGACGTTAGAAGTTTAATAATATATAATTGACACTTTATTCTGCATGGAGCCTAAGATTTTTCCCAAATTGACACTTAAAACAGGAAATCTTTAATTCAGTTAATATAATTTTCCTCATTTAAAATATCATTCAATGTTTTTGGTTTAAACTTTTACCAGAACAGTTTTGTATGTATCTAAAAATAATATTGAGAATTAATATTATGTGATCCATAATGAAATGTTTTAATTTAATGTATAATGACCACACAGTTATAATATGTTTCATTAACATAATTTATTACAATTATGTTAATGTAATAAATTATGTTAATGTAATATTTTCCATAGAATCCAAACCACCATTATGAAGCGCTTCTCAACATTTCCCATGTCACTGAACATTTATGTTACGCTTATTTCATTACAAACATTTAAATACTTAGTGTAATAATAAGAGACGTTAATGTATTATGTTATGTATCTTTAAATAATATAGTAAGTATTGTTATTGTTTGTGATATTAAACTGTATGCAATTTCTTCCGACTTTATTATTATAAATTCTGACATTTTATAATAAATATTGATAACTGTACTGAGTACTGCTCTAATAATAAAAGAAGACGAAAATGTTAATTTCGTTGCTTGGAAGAATTTTATGTCTAATTATTGTATATAATTTTTATTAAATATATTAGTATGTTTAAAACTTAAATATTTATCTTTGAGATTTAATTACTTTCTAGAAATGAATTTTTGGTTATATTACTAGCTATCATTACAATTATTATGAAAAGTGTACTTTTAAGGAAAAGTTATGCTATACTTTATTAGACTTGAAATATATGATTTTTTAAGATTTCTTACAAATAAAAACTTTCTAATTTAAAAATGTATATTGCATTGAAAAATCATCTAAACAAGATCGAAAAGTTAATCCATTATTTTAATTTTGAATTAATTGCCTGGTTTTCCAATAGTTATTTAATTAAATTATTTAATGAAAATAATTTTATCATTAAGATTCGAAATCCTTATTAATATTTTTCTTCTTTAACTGTGTGGCTTTCCATTGAAAATCAATAGTTTTCTATAAAGTTTTAATTTTAAAAAACTAAGCAAATAAATATATTTTCCATTGAATGCAATTTTGAAACTCAATCATAAATATCTTAAGGAATTGCCTTAATTTTTTATCACATATAAGAAATCATTTAACAGATTGAGCTGTATCATGTTTCAATAATTTTAATACTCCGAATAGTGTCTTAAGATTAAAAGAAAAACTCATGAATTAAGTGTTAGACATTTTATGATTTATTTTCAAGGAAAGGCGAAATTCGACGGACATCTGTAAATAAAGAATGTAATCTAATGAGAAGCTCGCCAATTACACAGAAGGAAGCCAAGAATATTCCATCACTACTCCATGTTTCTTTCTCTGTTCTTGCCAACATCTGCTGCATCGCTTCCCGAGATAAGAAAAAGAGATGTGAGGGAGAGAGAGAAAAGGTTTTATCGCTTACGAGGATGAGGAAGACGAAAGATTTCTATGCATCTGGGCAAGAAGAAGACTCTTCCCAAGGGAAATATAATTTAGGGAGGCTCTCTCTGTTTCTTAATCTGCAGAACTTTTATTGGAGGTTTCTGCCTTAAAGATAAAAGAGAGCGTGATTTCATTTATTTTTTTCATCAAAATTGTTGCAAATCCATATTGAATATAAATTTGATATAGTGCAATACACTTAAAGCTATCTGTTGAGACAATTCCATTTAAAGAAAAGACTTGTGAATGTTTTTGTTAATATGTAAACATTGTATATTAAATTGAAAATTGTAGTAAAGCAAATCAAGTTAAAATTGCAAGAAAATTCTAAATTTTTCTTCAGGGAAAGTTAAATTTTAAAATGATTCACGAATGTTATGAATCTCTATTTTTTATATTCTTTATAAATACTCTAAATAAATAATGTAAATTTCATTTAAAATTTTATTAACTTATGTTATTAAACTAAAAATATTAAAAACCATATAAAAATGGAAAAAGTATCTAAGAAAATACATGTTTGGAAAATATAACTTTTTTTGTAGAAAGAGAGCCAGTTATTTCGGTAATACTTAGATTTATTGATTTGAATGAGGTTAGAAACATAAAGTTTTTAGTGTTATATTTCTATTCAAAATTATTTCAAAACATTTTCGATTAGTTTACATTTTATTCAAAATGTTTTCATTTATTGTTGTCTTGTGTCTAGGCTGGCAAGTGGGGCACTCCGCTCCACTTTTCCAGACGAACCGTATTTTTGTGTGGAGTCCGACACACTCATTTATAGGGTAGGGAACTTTTAACAAAACCCACTTATACAAAGACAAGAGAGAGAAAATATATCCATGTCTGAACCGGGGTGTGAACCCGGTACCTTTTCATCCGCAGTCAAGCACGCTGACCAATGAGCAGGTTTTCCCCTTTTTTATTTATTAATAACAAAATTATCAAGAAAATTCGTAAAATTGAATTCAAGAATGAGTAGATTCTTTTAAAAATGTCTGAAATAAAAACTTCAGGGAAACAACGTTTTACTCTTTTAAAATGATATAACAATACAATTGACATTGGGTTACTGCTTTCTTCAACAGTCGACTAATCTAAACATAATTGCTACCATTTTAACAGTCGACACTCGTTAAAATGATTAGCCAAACATTTGCAATTTTTGATCCCACAAACGAACCTTATTTTCTTTAGGATTAAAAGTGCAATCTCTTCGTGATATATATATATATATATATATATATATATATTATACATTCACGCTTACATTATGGCCCACATTCGATAAAAGTTACATATATTATTGGATTTCTTATTTTTTGGGTTTAAAAATATTTATCCCCACTAACAAGAAATTCGTATTAAACGTGTGTTGTATTAACAAGAATCAATGATAATAATTTAAGGAATTAATATACAGCTAAAATTTTGAGTATTAAATTAATCGATTGCTATCCCTATTGTCAATAAGATTTGAGTCACTTATTTAAGTTAGTGAATTGGGATATGACCCACATATTTGTTTCATTTACAAGGCACAAAACAATTTTAGTGCTCAGACATTCTGTTTGTTGTATTCCAGATGGACATTCACAAACACAGTGAATAGCATTCACATTTCAAAGGATGAAACTTTGAAAACCTATATGTTAACCAATATGCATATAATAAGCAAAATATAACACCGTCAAAATACTTTTATTCTCCAAAAGAGAAATCGATTCTTTAAGGCTTTTTTCCTAAAATGAATAATTTTATCTGCTCCTTCATGCCGAATCTCATATATGAGGATTTAATTTTTTTTCTCACTGCCATTTTTTGTTATAAAACTTTTATATCTAAAGAGATTGAGTCTCTAAATTTAAGAGATAAAATATATTTTTAATCAAAACTATCGTTTTCTAAAAAATAGAAAACCATAAAAGTTCATAAACATTAGCATGTGCGAAAATAAAAAAAATCATTTTTTTACGTCAGTTTACTCTTTATTTTTAACTTGTTTTTTAAACTATTTGTAAATTTCTATATCGATAAAATGCTTCGAGAGTATTTATATAAAGGAGTTTAATTTTAGGCTTTATCTTTCATATTTAATATTTCCCTTCCGTTTCTTCCACGCCGCTCTTTCGTCGATAAGCAGTGCTGGGGCAAAAGATGTGTACAGACGACGTGGTATTCAATCAAAACTAAATTAACATTCCGAAAACAGGCATGCCTGTCCCCAGAGATATAACCTCCCCCGTAGAAGGCTCATCATCGTCGCTTATGACACGACATTGATGCATGGATGTGAGCATCTCTCCTCCCGACGGCACACACCACCCCCTTCCAAGCGTACGAAAAACAAAAAAACAAAAACACGTGTTCATTTCTCTCGTTGCTGAGTAGAAAAAGATAAATCTGTATTATACAAGTACAAGAAGACTGGAAAAAAAATTTTGAGCAAAAAAAAATGGCGCTGTAAAAGTTCATCCATTCATCATATATTCCTGACATATGTTAGAAAACATATCCCATGCGGCACCAGGGCCTTGATCATTTTGCTAGTTCCCGAGAACACATGGCTTAGTACATGTAGTAAATTACTTATTTTTCGATAAACGCCTTGCATTGTTGACGTGATTATTTTTCAAGATTGAAATCTCTAGATTAGGAACTTAGATGTGTGAATTATGACTGTGTTCAACAGTTAAAAATAGTCTCTCAGTAAATTTATTTAAGCTTTTTCACTGCAAGAAATTATTTCTCACCCTTTCTTTAAGATCATTAAAAGGATATGTAATCAAAATAATGTAAAGAACATCAAAAATGATATTATTTGATATTGTCTAATGTTAAACTGATGATTATTAAGCATGTATTGTTAATGATGTCATTATTATTGACATAATAATGATGAAATCGCTTTTCTGAATATATTAACTCCTAGGTTCTACAAATATTTGAAATCTGTATGGGCTTATCTTTATTTCTTGTATTTTATACATATAAATACTCTTTATAAGAGTCACAATTCTGCAGACTTTTTTTTTGTCCGTCATCAGTATCGAATTAAAATCGCACATTAATGGTTTAAGTGTATATACGTGGTATGACTCATTTAAATGAATGAATATACCTCGCAATTTTAAATCATGCTAGAACCGAATTTTTTATTAATTTAAAATATGATAGACGTATTACTCTTTAATTTCTCTTTGACGGTTTCCTTTTTATAGAAATTAATGCATTATGAAGACTTGTAACTATTTCGTTGGATAATCTGATGTGCAAACTTTAGAGTTCTGGTGATAAGGCATTTTAAAATTTGACTAAATGATAAGGTACGTATCTGATGTCACAAGGAAAGGATGATACCAGCTCAGGTGTTGACCTTATCACTTGACTGTAATTCAAAATTACCAAATGGTTGGCTGTGTTTAACTGCTTCTATGAATGTGTCGCAACAACCTAAGCTAACACCTCTGTACTTGTGATTTATCCCGGTTTGGGTACACTTCCTCTTTCTCTTTCTCTCCTGTCTTTGTCCTTTCTTTGTATGAATGAAATGTGAATAGTTGCCTACCCTATAGACGTGGCATGTGTTTTTATTTGTAAAAAAAAAAATTTAAAAAATCATTTCTAGTTATCTTTATTCAATGTGAACTATAAGCATATTAGCATAGAACTCCAAAAATGTCCGTCTTAACCTAACCTTGGGGTGATTTTTTCACTTCCATACTAATAAACGAAGTAAAAGAGACGATTAACTGAGAATAATTGAAGATAAAATCCTAATTATAATTTTTATGTCAAGATTCTTTTTTTTTTTCCCCTGAAACATCGTACTGAATTTTTATATTCGAAGTATTAGATTATTAAGCTGATATTAAAAAGCTATCTATAACATTTTTTTTCTCTTCAATAGAAAGTTTCAAAAACATACATGAGAAGAACTTTTAAGCAAACTCTAATTATTATAAACAAGTCAAACCTTTTTATATGGTAGATGCTCATTTTTACAAATTCATAGAGACCAGTAAAACAGGTCGTAAATAGAAAAATAACAAATTAGATTACTAAGATCTGATTTTTTTACCAAACTACTTTTTTTATAGATATTAATAGAAAGTTTAACACATGGAAAATAAGATTCATCCTTAAAAACAAAGTTTACTTTGATTTATTGTTTGCACTTCATTATGCAATTTTCTAAAGCTTAAACCATACCTGGCTTTAAATTTTTGGAGCCAATCATCTGATGTTTCGAAATCTTTTATGTTCAGTTTCAAAACAAAGCAGTAAGATTTCTCTTTAATGACATCAATAGAATATTCATTCCCCTCATTATTCTCAACCAAGCAAGGAAAACTTTTTCCAATTTAGGATGTTTTGGTTCTCAACACTCTTCTAGAGAGGTTTTCTTTTTCAAAATTTTTCAGAGATTTTAAAATTGTTGAGAGATTATTCTTAGGAATTCCACATTTTTGGCAATTTATGTTTTACTTAATTTTTTTTGTCTACTTTCAGAATGTTCTTTCTTATTTCAACTGCTAAACACATTAATATTTTCAACCACGATATATTCTCAACGGAATCGGCTCAATTCCCCTCAACAAATGAAACTGAATTCAAATAATAGGAAACCAAATACAGAACAGGAGAACACAAATTTTTAGAGTCCACTCTTTCTATTTTCTATGGTACAGCGAGGAGAGAATTTGGCTCAGAATTACTGTATGGTCACTATTAGCGTAATTTTCCAAAGTTGGCGATGATATAACTATATATTTTGATATTTGTAAAAATGCTTTGTCCTAATAATTTAAAAATTATGTACATTTTGTTTATTCATTAACGATTATTATTTGATTTATTCTAAATATTTCTTCAATTTTCTAGACTTTATATGTGTGACGAGAATTTTTCTATTATAAGCAGAGGAAGATAAACTCTAATGAAATTAATATCTTTTCGCTGAAAGTTACAGTACACTGTAACTGTGAGATCCACTGCTGTTATCCAAAAAATCAACTCTTATTAAGAAGATGAGAAACAGTTGAAAAATTGAGTTGATTGCAAACAGAACAAGTAGTAGCAGCTACCGAAAATGTAATTACTGCCTTTCGCGTAACAAACTTTTGCCACGCCCACTATTTGCTCCGTAATAAAATCAATATACTCGGCAGGAAACTCAAAAGTTGATTGCCTTGGCGTAAAATTCGATTTGCTTAAAACCCGTTCCAACGACGAAAGGAAGGGAAAACGAAAGAACCGCACATAAATTTTGAATTCTTTAAGAAAACACAGAATTTTACCTTTCAAGGCGGAAGCGTACCTTGAGAAGATGAAGGCTTCAAGTAGAAGGGAGGTAATGTCGGTGAGACTTGATTAATGCCCAGAGAGCGTGCCTGGTCTGATCCAATGAATTATTAATGGTAGCCATTAGCAGTATCTTCCTCCCTGAGGTAGATAGACTGAAAGACAAAATTCGAACATTTCTTAACTTGAATTGATCGTCTGTAATTTTCTTTTTCCTCCGATGTTTGCTTCTTGAGGTAAAGTCGAGATGTTTTAAGATGGGTTATTACTCTTAAATTACTTTTCCCCCATGCTGTATCCTAACTCATGCCATAATGTTGAGAATTTCTGTTTACCAACAGTTTATCTTTTCTTTTTCGGCTCTTTGTTTAGAATTTAAACTTTAGGTCTTCGAAATTTTTGAGATTCACTCGTAAATTTCTTGAAGTTATTATTATGTCCTGGAAAACAAACTCATTGGTGATGGGCCACTGTGTCGTCAAATTTTCTCAAATAGCAAAGGTGTTTTGAGCTCCATAAAATGAGATATAAGATCGATATATAAGAAACCATTTTACAAAAAACAACTGATTTTATTTTAACCTATCATAAACTATTTATATATTTAATGCAATCAACAACTCTTAATTCGATAAACTGTATTTCATTTATTGTCTTAGATGTGATGATGGCGGAGTCAAATTGCTATTAATAAGTCATGATAGAAAAAAGTTGCCATTCAATCACGCATGCTATATTTGGTGCTCTTTTATTTCCAATACTTGAATAAGATTTATAATCTAGGAATTATCTTCCTAAAAGTTCAAATCATGAAAACTTTCAAAGGTACTATTCGGTTAGACTATCTAGTACATAATAATGCACAGAATGCCTTAAAAATTCGATAAACTTAAGTAGTTGACATTACGCATAATGAAAAATTATCTATTTTCTTGATCTTCTATCCTCTTTCTTGATTCTTCTATCCAATAACTAAATGGTAAAGACTACTAGTTCATTTGAAAATAATTTGTAATTATCAAAGCAATCATTGTAAATATAAGTTGCTAGGATATGAAAAAAACTTTGGGTCCAAATGCTAATTTTCTTTTGTTTATTGTGATCCACTTTAGTTCTCCAGATCAAAAACGATCAAAATGACGTTTCCTGCTATAATAGTTTGATAATTTTTTTTTATTTTCATACTTATATATATTCCTCCTACATATATGTAAAAACAACATTTTGAATTTTCAATTACAAATAAATTAACTTAAACGTCTAATCTGAATTTTATTCTCTTTGTGAAATTTAAAAGAAAAGAAAGAGTAGTGCGAAAATTTGCAGATACACATTCCATTGTATAAAAAATTTAAGAAATAGCAAATGGTTTTGCAATAATAATATGTAATGAAAAAAGCTTTTCTTTAATTTAAATCGAAATAAAAAAGCTTTACTGTTATTTAAAACAATAATCGATCATGAATTCTTGAGAATAAAGAAATTTCTAGTTTTAAAACCATAATTATTTAAAGATTTAGATTGCATTCAAATGGATTTCTTATCAAAATAGAACAAATAAAATGCCAAAAATTCTTCAATTGTCACAGACAAACTTAGGTTGAAGACTTCCAATATTCATTTAATTTTTTTAAAATTTATAATTGTAAAGTTTTCGGATTTAATATTTATTATGAATACGAATTAAATTTAAGTATTTTCTAATGTCAATTCATAACAAAATAAAAGTTTAAAACACAGGCTATGAAATTATCACTAATGTGTTTGAAATCTTTGTTAAATAGCTATCAGAATTGTAATAATTAACGACTGGTGAATTAGCTTAAAGACTTTATTTTTCATGCAAAAAAAATTTTTAAACAATGTTTTTTTATCCTTAATGTCTTTATTTAATAATTTCTACAGTACATTAGACGTGTTTCAGAATTGAATTTATTGAGAATATTTTCTTACAAAATTTTATATTTTCTGTTTTGTTACATGATTTTTACCTTTTCATAGTGATTCCAGCTATGAATTTAATAATAATGATACTTTCTCTCTTCTCAAACAATGATCATTCCTTTTTGAAGAAGTATTCCATTTCTGGCAAAATATTATGAAGATATCCCACGCTAGAGTGACTCTCATCGTAAAGAAGCTCTTCTCGAAATGACATAAATGCGTGAGACAATCCATCAGGAAAGACTCCTGGATTGAGAACTGTTGACCCCTCGCAAACGTAGAGCGCACAACATCCGATGCCTAATGAGGGGTGACGTCTTCCGAGAGAGGGTCGCGAAGATTAGGGGGTCTTCCGAACGAAGCATTCTGATATAGATATATAATACCCATCTCCATAGAAACGGGAACGGAAGGAATAAATCCTACCCCTTGCTGCTGTGTGCATGCATTATTCAATCTCGGGATTGGAGGCAAATGCATTCCTTACCGAGGCATCCTCGTCCTTTAATACATCCACAAAGCGTGTCAGGTAGTATAATTCTTTTGTCATTTTCTTTGAAGTTGAGAGGTGTATTTTGGAGATTCCCTATTACGGGATGCATGCGGAAGAGGCATTAAGTGGTAGGCAGTACATTTTAGACAGATGCAATATAATGCTAGTATAAGCGTCTCCTTCATATTGTTATCTAGAAAAAGTTTGCACTAGTTCCACACAAGATAAAACAGTGATGGTTAAAATGTGAAATAAGTATGATATATTCTAGATTTCTCTTCAAGTCATTATGAGTTTTCATGGTTTTCTCCTTTGAACTTGGCTAATAAAATCGATTGTTTATGAAAGATTATTTTTGAGCACAAACGAGTATGAACATCGCTAGATTTCTCTTCAAGTCATTAAGAGTTTTCACGGTTTCCTCCTTTGAACTTTGCTAAAAAAAACTTGATTATATAAGAAAGATTATTTTTGAGCACAAACGAGTATGAACATTGCTAAAATTTTCTGGTAATTTTGGACACTGTTAAGGTATCATTGAATAAAATAATTTTTGGGTCTGAATCTTTAATTAGAATATTGATTATCAATACTTTGGATTCTAATATAAGACCATAAAGTTTTATTGATCAAGTATTTTTTATTAAATTCTATTATTTAGAAAAAGCAAGTTCCTTTAGTTCAAATAATTTTGAAAATATGTGAGCCATGTTACCTTTAAATATTAATTTTAGTTTTGTAGTCCTATATTTTCGTAAATTTACATATGATTTTCTGTAAGTCTAAATATTTATGCACATGTTTCTACAACTATGGTCTTATACTAAAAACACTTATGAGTACAAAAACATACTATATTTTTCTTGTCACATAACAAATAAATTTAAAATCCCATTACATTGAAAAATACTTTTTTTTTATTTTTAAAGCATTTTTTCCCATTTCAAAGTTTAAGAAATTCGTTTTTGTGATTTTGAGATTATACAATTAATACGTCAAATATATTTAAGCATTAAAAAATTTGATTATTAAAAATTATTTTAAAAAATTTGATTATTATGTTTTTATATTTACATATATTGTAAGCGTTTATACTACATGATTCTGATTTGTTGTTTAATATTTTTCTATTCTTGATATATTTAAGGATTTTAATTCACCCTCTCTCTCTCTCTCTCTCTCTCTCTCTCTCTCTGTGCTTTTTCTTTTAGAGAAAGTTTTCACTCTTGCATATTTTGTATCCTTACATGAAATACCCTTCTAATAATCAATGTCACTGTGCTAAGTTCTTTCCAAAATGAAGAAATACCATTGCTTTTTAAAATCCAAATAATTCAGATAAATTGAAAAAAGAGTTTCATCTCCTTCTTCCACTTCTGAAATAAACCATCATCAAAATACTCAATCTTTTTCTTGCCAAAAGTGTACATAGATTCTCCCCTTTCTTTGCCCTCACGCCAGATCCCCATTTCTTAAAAAATAAAAATGAGAGAAAAAACTACTTTTCCAACTTTTATTGACAGTTTAACTCTAGGATGAAGCACGCCAGATGCTTGGCGATATAGGCTGAATGCCAAAGTAACACTTTCTCCCGAAAAATAAAATCATCGAGTTTATTTACTTTACTTTAACTCCAGCAGAATATTTTTCCATTTCCCTCTCCGCCAAGAAGGATATTAAAACGCCAGCAGAACTCTAATCTAGCTGACCAGGCGCACTGGAATTGAACATTCAATCTATCTTGGTATAGTTCCACCCAGTTATTCAGGCGTGCAATGTCTCTCGGATGTAGTATATTAAACTATGAAGTATATGTTTGGCGCTTTTTCTGTTTTCATGCTTATATTTCTCTAGGAGGACGGTGCATATTGGATAAAGTTTTCTGAAATTATTTTTCGCTTCGATGAGATATTTTTTCCTAAATATCGCATATTTAAAAATGTGGCTAGCAAGAACTTTTAATAACTGATTGTTGTGTTTGTTGGTACACGAAAATACGTGGAATTGAAAATTTTCGTTGGACTTGTAGATACTTTGTTTAAATTTCACAAATAAATAAAATTAAAAGAAAATAAATAAAATTATTTACGTAAGTAAAATTAATAAAAAGAATTTAGAATATTAATTAAACATAAACACATGTTTGTTTAAATCTATTACCTTTTCTTTTTTATGTCATTTTTTTATATAAAAGGTAATTTAATGGAACCTAGATTTTAAAAAGAATTCCGAATTACTGCCATTCTCGAAGTGGGAAATGAACCCATGTAATGTTGAACTGAAAACCAAAGCTCCAATTATTCAGATCCTAGCTTGTTTAAAATTCGCAACCAAATAAATGTAAAAGGAAGCAAAAATAATTTCAAGTAAAATTAATAAAAGAATTTAGAATATTAACTAATCATAGAAACTTAATGTTTGTTTAAATCTAAAACTTTCTCCCCCCCCCCCATATAAATGGTAATTCAATGGATCCTAGAGTTTAAAAAGAATTACCAACTATTGAAAGTGGGAAGCAAACACGTGTAATGTTGAACTGAAACGTAAAGCTCTAATTATTCAGAACCCAGCTTGATTCAGACATTAAAACTGACAGTGTGAATCAGTTGTTGTCGTTACTAATGACGAAGCCAAGCCCGCCCGTCAGGGACTAAACGAATGAAATCAGAAAGAGCGTCTTCCGTTCTTTGGACAGAGCAACTCCTCACGAGGGAATAAGTTCAACTTTGGCTCATAGATGGTAGCACCATCTAGATCTTCCAATTTAGAGATAGGAATCCAGAGAAGACCCATGGCTTGGCACCTAACACCCTCAAAGATATTCATTCGGGATAGGAACATAGAGAACATTGCGATAACGAAATTTTTACGTGCCCCAGTCACTATTAGTGAAGACGATGGATCTTTGGTTAAGCCGGGATTCGAATTCACTACCTTCTACTAACGATGCACTAACCAACCAGGCCACCGCGACCCCGTGTAAATCAGTAATGTGACCAATCAAGAAAAACGCTCTTTAAGCGTTTATGACATGGGCCTAGTAATATTTTCCTTACGGACGATGTATATTTCATTAGTTGCAATTATTTTGTAACTATGCATCATGGACACCATTTACTTTATATTGATAAAAAACTAATCACTTCCATTGAAAAGGAAATTAATATTGCAGTATTTGAAAATTGCCGATCTCTATAGTTTAGTCCATTGGAATATAGAACAAAGAATAAAATTTCTCTCAAGAGAAATTTTCGTTGCATCTTTCCTATATTTAATGAAAGGCTAGAAAAATTCATCGGGAACAATATTATTTTTATTATATTGACATTTATTTACATCGCAATATTTATTATACACAATATTTACATTGTTGCATTAATGCATTAGAAAACTTTCTTGATTTTACTAAGTTAGTAAAAATTATTTAACTTATAAAAGTATAAACACAAAGTGTAAAATATAAGTCATCGAATCATTATGATAATTTTGATTGTAATTATTTAAAGATTATAAAACATATTTTTTTATTTTTTTGAATTCTGAAATTAAAAAAATAATAAAAAGCTCTTTACCTTTTAAAATTCTTTTAAATTTTTATTTCTATAGCAAATTCTTTTTATGATAAATATATGCATTCATTTAATAATTTCTTTTTTCTTTTTTCAAAGTATTTATCATTCCTTATGTAATAAGCGATAAATTACTTTCCGATGTGTAATAAGCAATAAATTACCTTTCGTTTCAATTTCTTCCCTTTTTTTCATTTAAACCGGTTCTTTTGATTCGGGCTCTGAAAATATGTTTTTAAAATTTGACTTCACTAAATTAAAGTTCCCTCTTGTCATTTTTTACTGAGAGTTTTCTTTTAATTTCTACTGTTATTTCCGAATTAACACTATAACTTTGAAGTTTGTTTTAAGCCAGAAATATTAATTTATATTTTTAAAAAAATAATTCATTAGTATCAAAAATTGACAGTAAAATATGTAATTTAGTATAGTTCCTCACTCCTTCAACTGCAGTCTCCTAAACCTTGGAATAAAAAATAAAATTTCGCGATAAGAAATACATCAACAAAATCTTTAACACATGTGATGATTTTTTTATCTTTTCTCTTACCTACTCTTATGTGATCCTTTAGTACCGATTTTTTCTCTACTTTCTAATTTCCACCCTATTTCGGGTTTTGGAAAGCGAAAAAAAGAAAAGCTACATTACTTCCTATAAATGTAGAGAAAAAAAATGAAATCCTCCCTACTTCTATGAACCATTTCATAAAATCCGTAAGCCTTCCTACTTATCTTTCCTATTCCTTAAAAATAAATTAAAAAGAAGGGGAAAAAATCACCAGCCAGCATGAGATTCAGGATTTAGAAGAAGTAATCCATCGGATTAAAGAAGCCGCGATGGGGTTTAGGAGCGTTGATCATTTTCGAAACCTTTGAGGCAAAATTAGGTGTCGGCCAAGTGCGTTTTTATATCTATACACAAAAAAAGAAAAGAGCCTTCGCTCTGGAGCGCCTCTCGCGTTAGTCACTGATACTAATATACAGCCTCGAAAGAAATTAAGTAAAACTTATAACAAATAAAAACGGTAGCTCTTTTATTTATTTATTTTTTTTTTTTAATTTTATTTTTGAAGCCATCAAAATATGATTTATTTTCTTTTGTGGATACCTAAAGTTCAAGCTGAGTTTTAGAAGATTGATGAAATTACATTCTAATAATTCAGTTCAAAAATTAAAAAATGAAATTTCTGAGTAATTTATCACAAAAAGTGTCGTTACTCATAGCTTTTTTGTTGGAGCTCTTTTCTCTGGAAATTTTTACTTTTTATATATTTTTACATTTGAAATTTTTTTTATTATATTCACGTTTTTATAAATGGTTGAATGTGACTTAGGCTGTGTTACGTTTGCCAAATCATAATTTTGTTTTTGTTTAACTACATTAGAGGGGAAAACAGAATAAATTTCAAGAATATTTGGGATAAATTTTTTACTTAAAAAAAAGCTTTCTTAAGTTTTCACTGCGTAAAAGTTTTCTGTATTATGTTGAAAAATAAAATGTGTAATAGTTGGCATAGACTAGTATTAAAATTGAACCAAAATAAAGAAATAAATTTTAAAAAATCAGTCTGAAAAATTTAACTATTCTATACAAAGTTTATAGCTTTTTGAAAATATTTTTTCGTTATTAAATGTGTTTCATTATTAATAAATCAAATGGTTACTAATTTTTATTGTTGAAATACATAAAAATTATAAAATGTTTTAAATTAAAATTTTCTTGAATCTCCGAATCTTAGAAAGAGATCTCAATCTTATGAATTATTCAAATCACTTATAAAAGAATGAGAATGTAAAATAATAATTTCTCTTTAATTTTTTATGAAGAGAATGCTGTTGAATTCGGAATAAAAAAGTTGTTGCATGTTTTACCAAATATTATTTTGTTTTAATTGTCATCAGATAATCGCATTTTTTTTTTACCGATACCAAAATAATGATTATTATAAAAATTGTTTTTGATAATTCAAGATATTATGTCAGAAAGTTTTCATAGATAAGTATTTTTTATAATACAATAAAACACTTGATATAACAATATAATATAACAATATGAGTAACAATAATCTTGGTATAACAATATGAGATTACATTGATTATTACTCAATGTAAACTAATTTAAAACCTATATGCTATTCTTGTTATGATTATTACAAGTACAAATATAACTAAAAATCATGCTCTATATTTTTATCAAGAATTACAATTGTAAATTATATTGTTGTTCAATGCAAATAATTATAATTAAAATGAATATTTTATTAAATGAATCTATTTTAATTTTTTTCATAAAATATTGGATTTTCGAATCAAAAGTCATATATCTGTCGTGTGGTATACATCGTTACAAACAAAACAATGAAAAAAAGCACAAAAACAATAAATTTAACTGATAACAATATATATGAGTGTTTGAGTGTAATTTTAATTTTATGCACAGTTACGTATTACAACTATAACGATAATTTTCTGGGTATCAAAAGAGGAAGCTATGTGACACAGATGTGGGGGTACAACGCAAACCTCACCATCCAGCATGAAAAAGAGATACGGCTCTAACTTAATAAACTCCAACGAAGTATGTTCTGTAAGTTAGAAATGAGTAATGGAACTACTTTCTGAATAAAAAGGCTTGAAAAGGCGGAAATCGAGTGCGCCGTTAACCCTTTTCTTCCCAGTACTCAACCCTCGAGTCGATATTCCGAAAAGGCGTTCATTCATTAAGTAGCGAAGCGTCATTCGGAACGTCCTCTCCCCCCCACCCCAGCCAACTCTTCTCAATTAACCCGTTTTAATTAATCACGTACTATCGATTCGGTGAGGTCTTGTCCCATCATCTTGCGGTTCATTTCCTAATTCTGAGAGCTTTGGAGCAGATTGGGTGATTTCCACCAACAATGAATTCCCATCGACATTTCTAAAGCCCAGACATGAGATTAGAGTATTTACCTCGACGAGGATAATATTACATAAGTTATTCTTAAACGATATATTTATCAAAACTGTAGCTTTCAGCTGCATATGTTTTAGTTATTCATGTTCAATTTTAATTTTAAAGTATTTAGAAGAATAGGATCCATGCTATTTTGCAATAAATTTTGAGTATTTGAAAATTAAAGTGCATTGAAAAGTGTCAATTTCAAATCCCGAATAATTTGTTCTTGTGGAATGGCAATTCAAACGAAACGAATTTAAAAAATAATATGAGTTAGTAATATTCTTACTTGAAAGAGATTAGTTATTTATGTTTATCAAAGATCATTAAAAACAGACTTCTGATGTAAGATAATTATCTATGTCCAAGTAACTACATCAGTATCATTGACATATACGCAATTCGTGTAACATCTGTAGCTAATATGTGTGTGATTTTTCAGTAAAAAATTTTGATTCTATTGCTTGAAGAATTGGTGCCACCTACAAAACCTTTTGATTCTATAATCAAATGGTTAATTATTATTCTACATATAATTTTTAACAATTTTACTATTTTCTACTCTAAAACTTACTATAGTTTAGAGACTTTTAAATAGATTTTAGTAGGCTCATATGGATAACTTTTAAGAAACTTTAAACTACTATTGTTTTCTGGTTTATACAAGTACTTCAGTTAGTGTTAGTTATTTTGGGTGTTTCTTTTTCTATCTATTAAATCAATTTATTTTAGAAAAAAAAATTCAAAATTTTCCTATGAGATTTGAGCGGTAGATATCATATGGAAAAATTTTATAACTACTCTGAAATTGCTTGATTATTTATAAACAGCTGTTTTCTTTTTAAATTTTTGCTCCCCCAAGTAAATTTTAAGGAACCATCTGCCAGAGGATATTTTATTAGAAATATTCTCAAGACAGTTACATACCCAAATAAAATTACATTTTTATCAAATAAAAATTAATTATATTCATCATTATATCTTCTAGTATTTATATCATTTGGCTATATGTCCAAAAAAAATATGGCCATTTTTATGTCTTTAGATATAATTTAAAATATCTAATAATAAATGGCTTTTAATTTCTTCTTTTCACAAAAGAATTATTTATCAAATTGTTCCAAGAAATAATTATTATCGAAAAGGGAGATAATGGTGAAAAACCGTGTTTTGGTAAGTAAGAAGAGTAGAATTACCGCACTGGGAGATGCAGGAACTTCTAAAATATTGCTCGCGAAGAAGGATGGCCCTCTTTCCGACTCTTTTCCATTTTCGTTTGATTTTCAGAGTGCATTGTCTTCATCCCCACCCCCAAGGGATGCGGGGGATCTTAGCTTTTAGATACGGAAGCATTAAGAGCGTTACGAGATGCGTTATCGGGGATTTGTCACTTTTGTTCCCTTTTATTGTTATTTACTGTCTTGGCGGTCCCGAAAGCTAACCTGGTGACGCCATCTATGAGCGAAGAGTGAAACGAGGGATTGACGCGTCGACCGTAAGAATAATTATTATGCTCTTTTAATTAAGAATATTTCTTGATATAACTTGTCTTATGTAAATTTAATGTTTTTTTTATGAGATAGCTTGTGTAATTTTGTCAAACTTTATCAAAAAGAACAACAGCAAAGTTTTAATTACCTTTCTTTAATTAATATAATTTAAATTTCATAGCTTTACGAAATACATGTGTCATTGAATTTAATTAAGAGGAAATTTTAATTAGAATATAAGTTTCATTTATGAAAATACTCTTTTCTATAATTTTATTAGCTTAATAGATAAAGGGATACACTTTTCTTTTTCTAATTATCCTCCTGTTAGATAATAGCACTGAAACTTAACATTTTGGTTCTCTATTTTTTTTAAAAAAGATTATTTGATAATGCAGCATAAATACATATTCTTTAAAAAGTTTATCACTTTTTAATATTTAAACTTTTTTATATCGACTTTTCTACTTTTAAATGTTAATATTATATTTTATTGTTATTTTTTTATTGCAATGAAATGTAATGATTAATTTAGATACATTAAATATTTATAAAAGTGACAGCATCTTTTTAAATGCGGATAATTTCGAAAATTTTACATTTTTTTTAATTTTCTTTTCTACAAATTACATATTAAAATCAATTTTCAAAATAAACAAAAATAGGAGCAATATTCTTACAGCTACATTCTAATGTAACATACTAGGTAAAATCCACCTCAAAATTTAAATACTTACTAACGTGAGATATGTAAAAGTACGAGAAAAATATTTTGTAATTACAATAGTTTTCAAAATCTTTTTTTTATGTTGAGAATGGCGAAGATACAATTTTCTTAAGTCTTTTTTTAATCGTTTTTCTTTAAACAAAATTTTTAAGTTTATTTAAGGGGCATATATTGTCATTAGTAAATTTTCTTAATGTCTTGTTTCTAATTTAATTTTATGCTTAGCATTTAGCTAATTTCTTAATTTTTTTATAAATAAAGCTGTTTTGAATGCACAGCGTTTATTTATTTTAAGCAATAACTCTTTTGGAAATTAATCAATTAAATAAGCATATTCTTGAAAAAAAAATTTATTTATAAATCATTTTTATTTATAAATCACCTCAAAATTTTATGCTTCAGCTAATAGTTTTCTCAATATTTTAAAAGATTTTCCCTGTTAGATTTTTAAAAAAATAAAATAAAATAAAATGTTAAAGCCATGGGTTGACAATAACGAAATCATTTTGATTTTCTGACCTCGTCCAAAATTGCAACATATCTTGTCACGGTTAATTTACATTAATTTTCCTTAATTATTCATTATATATATATTAACAACAAAATAGAGAATACCGTTGTTACCGAACAAGTTAATTAATCCTAAATACATGCCAAAACTGAAAGAGGGAGTAAAAAAAAAAAAAAAAAGAAAACAACAGAAGAAGTGAACAAAGAAAAGTTTTCGTAAAAAGACGGAAAAAAAAAAAGTATTTCTTGGCCATCGTGACTTTGCTCCGTGATTAACGATATTCACACTCAATTACGCGAAATGAAAAAGGAGCAGAAGGTGTAATTTTTCATCTTTGTTTTTAAAAAGTAATAAAACGGGGCAGAAAATAAGTAGCGGGTGTAATTATGAGCATGAGAGTAGGGGGTACGAGATCTATTCCCCCCCCCTCCGTCGAAGGGGTAATCAAGGGCAGAGAGCGGGGTTATTACACTTATCTTACCCCTTCTAGGGTCTCTTGAGGCGAACCCAATTAATGCGGGGGAGGGATGCGTTTGCGTACTGTGCATTTTACTTTTACAATCTGATAATTTGTACTTGTTTAGCTGCGTGAAAGAAGGGGAAAGCGAGTGCATTGAGTCTTTGAAGTCATTCTGATGATTTAGTTCGATGATGATGGTGGAGTTCTTTAAAAGAGATGAAATTGGTTTCTTTTTTTTTATCTTCATGAAGTAGTAGATGGCGGTAGCAGCAGAGATTTCCCTAACAACTATTCTCTGGGTAGACATCAAAGTCTCTTCCCACCCAACTGTAATTTTATTTATATCATCTAATTCTTTCAAAAACTTTATAAACTACAATCTGTTTTTTATTTTTATGCACGTTGATCAAATTCAATGATTTTTAACATTTGAAACCATGAATGTCTCATATTCGCTATTTTAATTCCTTAGCTTGTAAAATGCTTGGTGAAGATTGATTTTATCACACTGATTTTAATTAAATAAATTTACGTTTCACGTAATAATGTAACAATAAATAATTCGCATTAAAAATACATTTACTTTCCAAAAAAGCTCCCAACCTGCCTAGTGGTTAGAATAACTAACTACGGATGGGGAGCACCTGGGTTCGAATCCCGGCTCGGGGCATGGATGTACTTTCTCTCTCTGTTTCTTGTCCTTTCCTCAGATGTTGGATAAATGTGGCCCGCCCTATAAACGGGGTTTTGTGGCGTGGGCGATGCTACTCGTACCTCCGTGACTTGGTTCACAGTTACCTACCGGGTAACGATAAAATGAGTAGCAGTTTCTGGCCTTGTTGCGGCAAATGGGCTAATGTGCTTACTTGCTCAAGGGTGCCCACCATTAGAAATAATAAAAGCACCTTTTAAAAAATATTATGTAACTATCTTTCAAAAATATTATGTAACTGTACTAAAAAAGGTACAAATGAAGCTAAGAATTTTAATACCGTTATAATCGCAAAACTATTTATTCGATTTTAAAATTGAAAATATTAGAATTTTATGTCTTACCTTTTTCATTAACTAATACCATAACAATTGGGATAACTCAAAAATTTTCGAGCACTTTCATTAAAAAAAATTCTTTTATAATATTAATAACAAATTTTGGCTAAGTTAAATGCATATAATTTGATCGTTTCATACTTTAATACTAATCTGAAAATATAAGTTATAAGTACATTTAACTATAGTAAATGTAATTGAATATTTTTATGTGCTATTTTATTGGATGCTAATACCATCAATATTGTTTAATTTTTAAACTAAAAATTCAAATTTTTTTATTTAATATTATTTCCAAAGATTGAAACAAAATGTGAAACAAAATTCCAGTAAGGCTCAAATATTATTTTATTTAATTATTTTAATTGAATTAGGAATTCGAAAATTCATCTTTATTTGATTTCTACTAATAACTTTCTTAAAAATATTTTGAAAATATATCTAACTACATGCAACAGTCATGTACTACAACTTTAACTTCAAAAAGAAGGATGGCAAACAAGAGAAGGTTTTCCACAAACATGATAAACATCACGCCATAAAGTTTTGGGTAATGACATTATAATTACTCTGTTGACTTCACTGAGACACTTGGCTTAAAATAGAAGTTGTTGACGTCACAATCCTTTTTACCCCTACAGTTGGTTGTCTTTTTCATCACATCGGTGAAATGGACTTATTTTACCCATTATGGTAATCTAATAATAGTGAAAAAAATCTTATTTTTTGAAAAACTACGTACCATGGAAACAATACTAGTGCCTAGAAACGAACATAGCAACGATAAATTCTAAAAAGAAAACTATTATTTAAACAGGGATAATCAATAAAGAGCAATTTAAATAATATTTACATATTCGATTTCTAAAAAATATAATAATAACTAATGGAGATCTAAAAATATGTATATATGTAATTACTAGAAACAAAATATTTTATCAAATTAAATTGTAATTTGAAAAAAAAAAAAAAGAAATGTTAGACTTAAAATGTTAAATTTTTTCTTGATAAAATAATTTTAAATATTAATAACAGCACCATTTATAAAAAAAATAGTTAATAAATATTGAAAATCAAACTAAATTCAACATATTGAAAATCATCTGAAAAGAATCGAAATTGAGAAAAACTAATCAATAATATAAATATACATATATTTTCAACTTCATGTATAAGACACATTTTTTTAAAGTGTTTGGTTACGTTTGTTTCCCCACAATAATTTTAAAATTTTATCAGAGATAGTAATTATTTATTACACTAATTTATTTCAATGTCTTAAAATATATTTTGAGAGATAATTAATTTAATCTTAAAAAACGTAACATTATTTCTTTGTTAGAAAATTTGTTTACCGTTTTGTTTAATTTATAAACTTTTTTATATTTCAATAAAAAGGAATTTTTAGTGGAAATATGAAAAAAAAAATGAAATATGTCAGCTAAAATGAGATTACAACAAAAATTATCTTTTTTATTGACAAAAACAGAAAAATTGTTCAAGTATTAGGGTTTGGTCTTTTATGGATTATTTTATTACCGGATGTACTGGTTATGGTTCTTTATTTTTATAGCTGTAAATAGAAATAGGGATATGCTTTGTTACAGCAGTTATATATATGCTCCCCATAAATAGTTTTATTTTCTTTTTCATTAAGTGTAAATCTATTTCTTCTTTCTTAGTTTACTTTAAAAAGGAAAAATAAGTTATTGTATATAGTTATTAATTATACTAATTAGGGAATTCCAGACATCATAGCACGGTCCTATGTATTGAATTTAATTCATCGAGTCAATGAATACAGTTTAATGGGTGAAAATTCATTCTCAAATTTTAAGATTCATATTTTATTAATAATAAATTAACTCTCGACTACAATTTTAAGATTAAATTAATCAGCCAATTCTTCGCCTGGATTTCAAATCTATTCTTCTCTTCGAAATTTTTCATTTACGTTTTTGGTCACAATACATGTTAATTAAATACAATACAATGATAAACTCAAAATAGTTTATATAAAAGTTTACTATTTTGATTTTACATTATTTAAATTGTATTGTTAAATAATCACCGGGAATAAAATCAGACCATCTATAGTTGAATAAGAAGCAATGAAATAGTTTATTAACATCGAAACTATTGTTTGTCTGGTAAAATCCTAGAATCCTGTGCAGATTTGGCGCGATGTGCAGATTTGGCGTGATTTCCTATTTCCGTGCCACGCAATCAAATAAAGATAATTACTAATCAAATACTTCAAGGGTTACTAGCACACTAAACAAATTTCACATATGCACACAATACCATCACGTCATACAAACAGAAGAAATTATTCCGACTCATTAAATCCTCTAGGCACATTTTATCGCCACACTGGCATCTAGGAGTTAACCGTTTCTCTTACTGGAAGACAATTTTTCTTGTTGAATATTCTCATTGGTTCATGATTTGTTTTTTAATTCATTGACTTCGTAGCATTCTTGATGAAAATCCTACTTCTTCTATACTTTAATATAAATTTAATTAGATTTAATACAATGTAATCTTATATTTCTACTCAAAATTATTGCTTATCTTTATTTGTTAATGTTTGTTGTTTATCCATTTATTGAAATTTATAATTTCAATAAATGGATCCTAATTATTTTAATTTAAATCATGACCATTAAAAAAAGAGCTTGCTTTTCCTAAATTTTTATAATAATTTCCTATTTTAATGCATTTTTATGCATTTTTACATTTATAATTAATTATGCATTTTTTAAAATATGGATGAAATCACGTATATTATTTTTTTATACGTTTTATGTATCTAATAACAAAAAGTTAAACAAAATCTGAGTCATGTCGGATTTCCTTCGAATAAATCTTACAAAAATAAATTTCAATTTTTTTTAACTGAATCTCCAAGTTTAAATGTGCACAGATTTTTCGTAATTAAACTGGAAAAGAATATAAGAGGTAGAGATATATAAAATTAACAATAATTTTGAACGGTCAAAATTTCCGTATTTATTTTTATTAAAATATTAGGTTAAAATTTTACACTTAGATATCCATTTGAGTAAAATACCGTACACAATAAAATAAAGCAATAAATAATTACTGCTATGTGAACAACAAGTGTTTGTATAGAGAGGATATAAAAAAAAACTTATTCCGTTAAAAAAAAATTCAAAACACTTTAATTAAAAATATTTAGATACACCTTTTTTATTGGCCCTATTTACAAATGATTATTTTCAAAGAATTTTTTTCAAATAAAAACAATTTTATACAAATATATATATTATCAGAAGCAAAATATATATATCAGAAACAGATAAAGAAAATGAAAACAATAGAGAAATGGAAAAAAAATTTATTTGAAATAAAACACAATTTTTTAAGCACATTAAAATGATAAAAAGAGAAAATAATCAAGTAATAAATTGATGAAGGGAAAAAAATAAGAGAAAAATAATCTAGTAAAAATCCTTTCTAGATATAAGAACTTAAATGAACCACAGCAGCATAGGAAGAAATATAATATATTGCGGAGCGAGACTTTTCGTCTCATCTGCGAATTTCGAACATTTTACGATCATGGGAATGGCAACGGTATACATCATCAGCATTCACCTCTTTTCTGGAAATGTCCTTCGGGGAAATGATGACGGTAGAAGCAATGAAAAACGATATTTTATAGATGCAGATATATATATATATATATATATATATATATATATATATATATATAAAGGGAGACAAACGGAGACAGATTTATAAGTAATACATTTTTTTTTTCTTTCTCCATCTTTTGTACGCATAAAGTATTAATCCTGAGAGTAAATAAATCGAATTTACTAATTCTATTACTATTGTTAAATTAATGTTATTAAAAATATGTCTAACATTTCAATATATTTCTTACGAAAATAAATATTTCTAAAAAAAAAATTTTTATGTGTGTAATTTGAATAGCTTCATTTTATACACATAAAGATTTATGCAATTTCAATCCCCTCGTTTTATTAAAAACTCAGTATCAAACGATGTCATTCAAAATCTTTCCATGTGTCATCAAATGTGAGAAAATCAATTCGGAAGTCAAAATAAGTTACTTCCATCTTCATCTTAATCTTATACAAATTTTAATCGTATCTTCTGAGACATTTCCTCTGTATATTTTCATGAGATTTTAATCGTGTCACCAAACAACAAATCAAGTTCACGCATAATTTTAATTTAATCATTTGATACCAAAAATAATTTTCCTCTCTTTTAAACTTATTAATTTGTTTCATGAAATATTTCTTCAAACTTTATCATATCAGTTTACTAACAAAAATATGTTGAACAACTTTTTTTGCTTTTTATATAATCAAAAAAAAAATTAAGTAGAATTATTATCGCTTATTATTTTTTTTCATTATGATTTTACATCTTTATACCATAATTTTGCTACACATGATTTAAAACATGATTGTTTTTCAAATTCTTTGGCTTGGAAACTAGGTGGTTGTGAGTCCAAAAACAGATCAACCTCATTACAGACGTCCTGTGCGGAACTGAAGATAACACCAGCCAGATGTAACTGTAGGTATGAAAAAGGTAGAAATCAGAAGGATCGATGTTGGAGCTATGGGGTGTCCTAGCAAAATATTATATTCTAGTCAGTACAGAATCTAGTCGATGAATGCATGCGCATGTGGTTTTGCATTATCATGCTGAAAGTATCTTCTTGCATCGGAACTTAGTTCCACGTTTGAATTTGATAGCAGCATCAACACGAACTAGCATCTCGCTGTATACCTTACTGCAGATGGTTTTTTCTTTTTTCGAGATATATTTATGGATAGTACCATAGCAACCCCACCAGATACAAAGTCTGATCTTTTTGTAAGTCGAATTGTACTTTGTGATGCTGCCAACGTCGCAAAGCGCAATTTATTCAATGAGCAGGGCTCACTGATAGCAGACCAGCTCCCTTTTCAGCTTGTGTTGTTGAAGTAAACTCATTTTTCATTACAAGTGATGGTCCAGTCCAGAATCTTGTCCTTGCATTGATATTCGAACTGATTCATGCAGGCCTGAACACGTCTGTCTTTATCTCTTGTCGTCTGCTTGAGTCAATTCATGCGATGCATAGCACGACTTTTAGACATAGCACCTAGGTTTAACTCTTTAGCTAGCTTTCGAGTAGTTGAATATTGATTTTCCTCCACAAATTCTCGCAGATAGTGCTCATCAACAACAAGACAGGGCTGAGCGCTCTACTTTTTGAATGCCAAGTATAGTCCTTATTTTGAACTTTTGTTACCAAACCTTCACGGTGTCATACCATACAACTGCAGTATCTAAAACTGTACACACATAACTTGGTAACATTCCGTAGCTGACTTTATGCAACAGAACTGGTAATGAATGGGTGTTCTATTCTGGTAGGGTAATAACTCAATTTCAGACACCTTATACATAAGGATAACAATATCATTTTTAGATCTCATAACACAGTGTTCTAAAGAAAGAACCCTTTCAAATACCAAAAATCTGTGCACAAAATATGAACGAACACACCAATGTAAAATGTTTGGGCGAATGATATTAGTGGTGGTGGAACTAAAGTTATCCTGTTAAATAGCAAATGGAACACCATTTTTGGTTAATATTAATTATAATAATTAATAATTTGAAAATATAATGACTCATTTTTAAGCTCTTTCAACATCAGTTAATGTCCCAGTTAGTATTTGTATTAAATTAAATAAAAATTAATAAAAGACTCTGATATTTCATGAAAACTTTAATTAATTACATTTCTGATTTTTATGAAGAAAACAAAATCTGTTTGGTATACATTCCGTTTTGTTTAACATTAAGCAAGCAATTTTTGCATACAAGAGAAGAATCAATAACTCGACTTATAATTCCAAGTAAATTTCAATCAATACGCCTGAAGTCAAACCCATGAATTATTGAATTGAAGACATGAAAAATAGAGCCATTTTAATTATACTTGATTTATAACTATTAAAATGATGAGTTTGTACTTATTATAATAATCGTTAAATATGTATATATATTGCTGGTATATATTTCTCTAAATATTTCCTAAAATATATAAATTAGCATAAATTAATTAATCAATCTGTACATTTCTAAATAAATTAAATGAAATATATATACCTCGTAATACCCTATTTTTAAAAAATCCATTTGTATGTATTTTTTAAATTAATATGAAAATTTTTTTATGAAATACTTTAGGTTTTTTACAAGAACAAATTTTGCCAAATTATTTATTATTTAATTTAATAGCTTTTTTTTAAATTCCCTTCTTTGTTTCTATCGGTTTTTGTTTATTAATTTTTAGTAAATCGATTTGAATCTATTTTTCGATAATGTTATTTCATTTCTGTGAGAAAAAATACTGATTTCCTTATAAATTGTGACTTATTTTGCGCGTCGTGAAAATATATTTTCCGTTAATTGTAAAATATTACTTGTTTATTGAAATTGTAATATTACCTGTCGTTTGAATATTATAGCACAGTATTGCATATGCTGTACTATAATATTCAAACGAATTATAGTGTGTATAATTTATTTTCTTTATTATTTTCTAATTTTTATTTGAATTGCACATTAGAAATAATAATTAGAAACTATCCTTATTTCTGATGTAAAATATACATTAGAAATATGGATAATTTCTTAAATAAAGATTTGTATATTATTTTCATCAAAGCAATAATATTAGTTAAAGTAAAAGTACGGGGTTTTTATTTTTTGTTGAAATTTGTTTAAGAAATTATCGATAACATGTTTTAACATTTTCTTAGATTTGAAGAATAAGAGCATTTTATGTTAAAATTCCCAATCTTGAATTTTGTTAATTATTTTCCTAGGTTCTAATAATCCGAAAAATATTAGGTTGGGGAAAAAGAAATCCATTATTTTTAC
Organism: Latrodectus geometricus; assembly: GCA_026290005.1. NCBI lineage: Eukaryota > Metazoa > Arthropoda > Arachnida > Araneae > Theridiidae > Latrodectus > Latrodectus geometricus. Next base: position 763,716 of record JAPDSC010016603.1, on the reverse strand, counting down.
GTGAACTTTATGTAACTCCTTTTGGATTCACTTTGTAAAAAGGTTTAAAACAGCTTTCATGTAGATTTTTAGGTCTTGCACGTTACGACTGCGGACATGCGATTAACTTCGATCATTTTTGATATTTTATAGACATTTTCGACGATGCTGTATCCACATGCGAGGTGCATCTCTAACATCAAAAATACCCGAACGGAATCGACGAAACATAAATTTTACGTAACTGGTTGTTACAGTCTTATATAGGACGATAAACACCTTTCGCAATTTTAGCCACCCGGCTATCTTTTTCGCCATTACAAGAGAAAAACGAAAATGTATCGAATTTTCTGTTTGTTGTCTTCCATTTTTGAAACCTTGTACTCGTAACTGAATTAATCAAACAAAAAACCGCAAGAGGATATTTTAGTGTCAAATGTCACCTTTCCAACGAGCATAAATCTGAAATTGTTTGATAGATACCTCACGAGATATCGATCACTACAGACGTCTACCGAAAAAATAATGGATTACTTTTTCCCCAAACTAATATAATTAATCAATATTTTACTGTCATAAAATTAACTCACGTCAAATAATGCCATAACTATACAAAAATAGTTAAAATAACCTATTAAATTAAAAGTGAAAGATTCTATTCATTTAAATTCGGTGGAAATGTTTTTCGCCAACGTGTACAGCTGTAGATGATTGCAAACAATTCTCTCAACAACTTATCTCCTTTTGATATTTCGCATTATTCTGCTTTTATGATCAATTGCTGCGGAGGAAAGCAATGAGAAAGATAAGTGATCGGGCATCATCTTAAAGCCAGTTACAACTCAGATTAAGAAATGAAATGAAATGAAACAACAAGCAAGACTTACACACTTTCCTCTTGAATCGATTTTCCTGCGGAAAAGTTTCTTGAAAAGTCAAACTAAAAAAAAGAAAAAAACGCAAAACATCTTTGCGAATTGCGACTTAAATATGCAAATATTCCTACTGACGCCCGTTACGAAAAGAGGAATGTTACTGCATAATGCAATAGGTTGGTGGAAATAAAATGAAAAGTAAAAAAAAATTATTTCGAATTTCTCGCGATTTCGAATTTAATCGAGAAAGCTGGTTCGTGCAAGAAGGAAACCGACTATTTTTCGCATCACTTCACAGAAAAGATTTCTAGGAATATCGTCTGCGAGAACTTTTGCAGATAAATTAGCTGGGAAGGTAACCAGTCTTCGCATTGATGGTAAAATTTCGCGCCCTTATTCCTTTTTGGCGAGATTGGCTAAAATTGCATTTTTTTTTTTTTTTTAGGGGCGTTATTTTGCTTTGCAAAGTCGTGTTCACTTTTTCTTTTTCCTTTTCATACGATCGTCCACTTTTCATCCAGACAAAATCAAAAATTCTAGCAACGCTTTTATCTTGTAAATATTCTCCCATTTTTCTTCGAAGAGGATTCTTGTAAAGAATCGGAAATTTCTTTTTACTGTGAAATATGATCTGAAGGAAAAACCCATAAAAAGAAGCAGAGGATGAAAAGAAGAAAATAAATTTCGGTTTCCTATAGGAATATATCCCTTTTTATTATGTTAAATAATCGCCCAAAGAAGTAATCTCATGAAAAGAGCAACTGAAAAAAATTGAAAGAAAAAAATCTTCAAGAGTATTTCATACAGGAAAAGATTTTGGGAGGTGTAAAATTGCTCCTTTGAAAATGATTAACGGGTTTTTCTTGAAGAACATTTTCTGCATAATTTAAAAACAAATTATCAGTAAGACGTTATCTGAAAAATCTGTACGAGATTTTTGCTGAGAGAAATCCATCAAATAGAAAACTTTGTATTAAAATAAAAAACATATTCTTTGTTTTATCTAATAAAAAAGCTATTTACTTGTAATTCATTTCATTCATCACTTTTTTCTGGAGAATTTCACTTCTCAGGTCATCATTTTGTTCTTTGTTAATAAATTCTTACTGCAATCTTTCTAAATTTTGTATTTTACTCGTCAGTTAAGCTTTCAGAAATTTTATTTCCAAAAATTCGAAGAGAGTTAAGATTTTTCAAGTTCGTTCAGTTCCTTGTTTCCAGACATTTTTAAACTAAAAAGTATGGTTTTAAACCTTTATTTATTTATTTATTTATTTATTTATTTATTTTTTGATGTGCATTAAGCCATGTAAATTTAACATTTACTAAAATTGCAAATAGTTAAAGAAGTAATTTCTGAAAAATCAAGTGCTGAATAAAAAAAAAAATCTGTGATTCTGTTTACTTTTTTAAGTTAATTTATTCAGTAAGCATTTTACAATTAATCTCCATTAAAATCGCATAAAGACATCATTTTGTCTACTTAATTTCATAAAATACCAAAGTTTTGAAATCAAATAAATCGACTGAAGAAATTACTTGTAATATTTATCATAAAAATTTTTTTAAAAAATGTATTTTCTTCAAGCATTTTAAACATTAAGCTATGTTTTTCCGTTTTAAAATGTTAACACAGTATAAAACTCATAAAACTTCTGAAAAACTGTTTTTATAATTTTCTGTAACAATACAGAAAATTGTTTAAAATTTTCAGAAAAATATATGACATTCTAAAGTTTAATAATTATTTTAAAAAGAAATAAAAATTCCATGTTAAATGTTAATGATAAAATCCTTTGAGATTTTTAATATAAAAGTATGATAATATTAAATATATTTTTTTTAATTCTATAATTTCTAAAAAATTTCTAAGATATAGTATAATTTCAAAGTGGATGGCTTTTCTAGGTGTATAAACATTCATTGTGATAAAAATGAAGTAAAATTCGATTAAATTATTTTCAATATTTATTTATTGTTCTTTAGTATATGCAAACAACATTTCAAAATGTGCAATTTTTTTATGATCAAAAATAGAAAGTTTAAAATTAGTAAATAGAATTTCAAAGGTTCTTACTTAACTTCATTTTCGACTGAAACAAATGAAATACCACTTCCATCAAAAGAAATACAAAACAAATACAACACAACAATAAAATGCAACTATGGAGATTAATATCTATTTATTAATTATGAATTTAAGTGTGGTTTATTTTGCATGTTATTACACTTTATAAAAAATATAATCATATTTCCAAATTTCTTGTTTTCATTCCCCAACAAATGTATATAAAAAAATATGCCTATCTGTAATAAGATAATATTGAAAAGTTATGAAATTGTCAGATATAAGTAAAATTAGGAAGTTTATAATAAAATATGTATCTCTATGCTTAAACTAAAATAAAATATTTGAATACCTAATACTACAAGTTAACAAAATCTCGCTGTAAAAAGTTTAACTCATTACATATGTTATTCATTTGTGATTTTTTATATTGTGTGAAAGGAAATAAAACAAGAAATTTTGTGATTCTTGTATTAATTTGTTAAGATGTCCTAATATTTCTTAAAAAAACATATCTTTAATGCTTAGATATTTTAATAATAAAATGTTTCAAATAAAAACTGCTATGATTATATAATTAAATTGTGTGATTCACTTTCATTCATGCATTTATTTAAAATAAAATAAAAAAGATTAAAATTGTCTTGTAAATATGCAAAGAAAGTACCGTTCTGGAGTTGTGAAATAAATATTATGATTAGTGCTGCCATCTATGTAATTTATCAGAAATTAAATTCAATCCTCTCAATTGCTATGTGTAATGAAAAAAATGCTTGGCAAACGTAACACTGGTCATCGCTTTCTATTCAGTGATTGGTGCTGCCATCTATTATACCTTTATCTAGGAAAAAATTTGATAGTTTCACGAATTATTTTTTTTATTTAATTTAAATCTTCATTGACTGATATTTAAATAAGTTGAACACCTTATGAAACGCTAATTTTTCTTACAATAATTTGATAAACATATAAAAATCTTTATTAGTAAGAAACAGGAAGTCTTGAATTAAGCCAATTATTCAAAATACTTTCATTTTGTACAGGATTTGAAATAACATTTAAATTAAATTATAATTATTAATCTAAAATAATTTAAAATAATTTTGAAAATCTTTCCTATTTATTAATGGATTATATGTTAAGATCTACAAAAAATCTTTGGCAAATAAGTGAGAAAATTATGTAAGAATAGCAATTGCCGACATTAAATGAAATAGAATTGAAGGATTATAAAATCACAATGTTGCATTATTCTTTTTTTGTGTGGTTCTAGAATTGATGAAACTGAATAATTAATATAAATTCACTTATAAAGCTGTTTATAACGTATCATAATATTCTGAAATAAATGTTATGATTCTTTATAAATTAAAATTTAAACAGAAACAAAAAAATTGATGGTTAAAATATTCTTATTTTATATATCCAATGATCATGCCCTTAAAAAAGAGTTATAAAATACCTCCAATGCTTAGTCTTGAAATTAGTTGAAAAAATAATTTTATGGAAATAAAAAAAAACATCATAAGAATATAAATAAAGCTAAAAATTAAAATTATAAGATGAATCGAGATATATTAATGTTTCAAAGATCTTTTATTGGTGATTTTTTATAGTAAGAAAAAATTAATTCCTTTAAAGGAATTACTTATAATTAATTAATATAAAGCAAGTTTAAAACATAAACATCTAATTCTATTAGTTTAAAAATCATTGTATATGTGCCCTAATTCTCTATGATGCAAAATTATTTTGAACATTATAAGAATTTTGACTCTTAAGACTATAAATGAAAAAACCCATATTTCTAAATTAAGAGAAATATTCACATTTATAGCCATTTATATATGCAATTTTAAATTTCTATGAATTAAATTAATCAGACAAATTAAAATATCCATCAATTTACAGACACACTTTGATAAAGAAACATCTTTAGAATAAAATAATTTGCCAAAATAATTATTGCCAATGTAATATAATTAGCTGTAATGTTCATTATTTATTTCTTTGTGAATTAATTGTTTTCTTCCTGTCTTCGATTTATTCTTATCATTTTTGCTATCATTTCCCTTACTAAATATATTTTTTAATAGTTACAAAAAATTCATACAAAATCAAAAACTTACTTACCATATTTTATTTTCGCCCAAAATTACAAATATCATCAATAAAGATCTACTTCATTTAATCATCTTCCATTAAAGAGGCATTTAAACATCCATAAAAAGTAAACACGAAACAATCAAATTTAAGAAAGTTTATGTTGAAGAAAAAAAAAAAAAAAAAAAAAAAAGATTCTGCGCTGTTTCGGAAATGTAGTGAACTTTGTGGTAACAATAAAATTAAGGAACTACTTTGATATACCCCCCCAAATCGGAAATTTGGCGACTTTTTCTTCCCTCACGAACCATAATACCTGTTTTGGCGCCTTTTTTACTCACCAAGATGGATTCTCGCTAAATACAAATAATTAATACATAAAAATCTTTTAAAAAAACTCAGAAAATAGTGCAAAATACAAGAAAATACCAAATTTGGCAACAGCAAAAACCTAAAAAAATCTAAATTGGTAACAAAAAAATAAGAAACAGCAACCCTAAAAAGTCCGTAGGGAGTGCCAGATTTGGCGCTTAATTTTTGGGGGGGTATATCAAAGTTGTTCCAAAATTAAAACAAGAAGAGATAACAATTAAAATTTAGAAAACTTTTAACAAATTTTAAACAAAATAATTACCGCTGTGTATGTAAAACGCAAATTTCATCTACCTTCAAAAAATACGTTTGTAATACATCAGAATTAACTAATCCTTTTTTAAAACATAAAGGATAAGATATTAAAGAGAAAAACTTAATGGAATAAAATTTTTCAAACGCTGGAGGGAAAGATTAATGTGCTTTTAAATTTTTTTGAAATAGAGGGACCGTATATTTCCATTTGTAAAGAGATGTAATCAATTTTCCTGTACAAGCATACTTGTCAAAACAAGTATTTAATTATAATAATAATTCAAAATTAATAACATTGCACTTAATGGAAAAGTAAAAGCAAAATTAGTAATTATCCAAAATTAATTACTGTGCAAATATGAGTCTTCCGTTTTCTACATTGCTATGGTAACCAATTTAATTCATTATGTGTAGAACTACACAAATTCATTAAAATCATTTAATTATTCCAACCATTACACACAATGAGTGCGTGTACAATGAGGAAAGAATGGCAGCCAATTGTTTAAAGTAATACGGCTTCAAACATTAACAAATAATTTCTGTAGAGGAGTATCACGTGATATTTTCCTCATCATTGTCACGCTGTCGACTTGAAGGAAAGAACATTCACTTATAAGGATAGTTAGCTTGTAATTTATATTTAACTTCAGTTCCAGTGTAAGTAATTTATAGTTATATCATGATAAATAGAATGATTTATACCTTAATCATAAATCGTAAAATAATAGATTTTTCCCATTTGAAATACAAAATTTAAATAATATTTTACTAGATAAATTGAGTGGTAATTATATTTTAAAAAATTTATTACATTTATTTCCCGCAGCTTCTCCAATTATAAGGTAGTCTTATAAATGGACAGGTGAAATATTTTTTATCTCATAGAAACTGAATAATTTCCTAAATTCAAAGCTCGCAGCTTGAATTTCAAAGAATTCTTGATATTTATAATCACTGATTAGTTTATATGATGTCTAATGTAATGGAAATTATATAAATTGAATAATTTTCCCTAATTTCTTATTATTTTTACTTTTAAGATTAGAAACATAATGCCTTTTAAAAATGCAGCACCAAAATAGTTGAAGAATTTTTGATCGAGCAAAGAAACTTTTCAATTATTTCCAAAATCCTAATTTTGTATTTCTATGAATTTTTAAGTGCTTTTATGTCTTTATTTGGGCAAATTTATTAATAAATATTACAAAAAAAACGTACATATCGATACGATTAAAAATTGAGAAAATTCAATGATTAAAATTTAAAATTGAGGGAATCAACGATTTCAACGAAATTAATTTTAAACGAAAACATCGGCAAACAGAAATGAAAAAGAAATTTCTCTTGTTTTATTTATCACACAAACATCCAAGATAGTAAATTTTAAGAAAATAGAAAATTAGGAAGAAGAACTGCATCAGTAGTTACTAATTTCTTTTTTTATCACTTTTTATCATCTTTTTCCAATTTTTATCACTATGAAAATACATTTAAAATATTGACGCTAACTCCATAAATCTCAACATTAATTTTATGATTGTCATCTTTAAACCCTTCATCAACCATTCTATTCTTGCGGTGGAAAAAATTAAGAAATTTTAATTTTAATATTATGATTAATTTAAAAGCTCCAATGAAATATCTTTTTTAAAAAAATATTTCGAAACTTGTCACTGAAACGTTAATAAATATTTGACGAGCCCGATAAAGAAAATATCTCGATAACCCTTCAAGAGAAAGGGCAGTCAATTGTTGAAATTTATGTTTTCGTCAGTGTTCTAAAATGTATTTACTGCACCGCATGTTAATTACATCCAGGCTGTCAGGCATGTCACTGCCGACGAAGATGGATGCATCTGATAATTCTCCCTGCCCTAATTATCATTTAAGATAATTTTTATCTTTCCCCGCCGCTTCGCTTTTACATAGTTCACTTGATTTCCTTCACTTCATTTGTCGACATAAATCCATAAAAATAGTACTTCAAATCTTAACTTGAGGATAGTATTAATAATAATTTATTTTATTCGCAATTTTATAGACGGTATTAGCAATTTGTAATATTCTAGTTTTTGGGGTTGACGTCAAATATATTATATAACTTGGTTACCCAATTTGTAGCTAACTGGTTAGCGTTCTAGCTTTTTTTTATTATTAGTGAGTTTGGTTACTCCCTTGAAATACATGTAATCGTAATCTTTCAGCCATAAATTCTTATCTGATTAGTTCTTCGGTGAAAAAAATAATTATAAATCGTTACACTACAATATCATTTTTATATTTACAATATTTAAACAGTAATTCTCAAATTGTACATGCAAAAGATTATTAGAATAAACTTTTACATTTCAAAAATACTATATTTTAAGTTACATGTAGCCCAAACTTGGAGCCAGACTACACTTTATAACTTTGTCTTTTTTTGAGAACTTACTGATAATGATATAAATATTAGAACCACCAAATGCTTCAAAGCTAGAATCCATCCCATTTTATTGTTTTAAATGAGCAAATATGTTCCTTTAATCGATATTTTTAAACATATTTATTTTGTTTATTAATCTTATTGAAATTGATCGAAATATGTAATTTGTAGTATTGAAAAAAATGCTAAGTTGTAGTTGATTGAAATTACATGAAAATAATATTAATAATGGCTGCAAATGCTAAAGAATTAAAGTTTGAAATAAAATGAAGTTTGAATTTATATAGTATCTAAATCGTTAAGAAATAACACAAAGATATAAATAGGCCTAGAAATTCATTAATAATTAATTTTCATTTGCCAGACTAATTGACTGCTATAAAATAAAATGTAAAATCAAAATAACATAAATGTAATTTAGAATGTGATTATATTGTTATATCAGACCATAATTACAAATCAGAATTAAATTTTGAATGAAGTGCTGGGCTAAAAAATATCTTAATAAAGTATAATATTGAAAGGAAAAAGTTAAACATCGTTTGTATGAGAATAAAATATTTAATATTTATTTTTCTGTGTAGTGCATAATTTTGCAATTACTATCATCGCTTATGAGCATTTTTAAATTTTTGAGCTCTATATTGAAGAGAAAATATTAAGGACATATATAATCTATACCATAAGAGGAAGAAAATGTATTGGAAAAAAAGTTTAATTGTTTTGTGAGCAGCTCTTGCGTCAAAACGATTAGAAAATATTCCTTAAAGCCTAGAACTAAAAGAAAATATTATTTTATACTCCAAACTTCAAGGAAGAAAAATAGGTATATTTAATTGCTTGTTATAATATTACTCAAATATCCTAAATAACCATTGGTATATGAAAAAACCAGTTACATGTTTGTGTTTATTGATTGAATAAAGCTCCACAAATTAGATTTAAAATGGATTCGCATTTTTTTATATTCATTTCTAATTATCTATTATTCCCTTTGATTTTATTGCATTGAATTCCAATTTTTTTATGTCTCATTTAAATTTGCTTCAAATTTGATTTTAATAAGTGTTTTCCCGTTAATGTCTTGAAATATTTAGAAGAGTTAGTTTTTTGTTGGTCACAAAATAAGCGAAGTTCTTAAGAAAACTTATTCTATCATAATATACTGTGAAATAATTTCAAAGACTCTTTTAGAATTTCCAACCTGGAAAACACATTCTTTTTCCATACCCTTGCAAGATTTCTTTCATATAATTCTATCCTTTCGTGGAAGTTTCACTAACTTTCAATGAGTTTTCTCTGCTATTAATCATTGTTAAATCAGAAAGTGTTTTCTTTCTTTTAAATAAAACATAATAATAGTTATCAAGAGAGAGAAAACATGTTTTGATTTAAGGAAATTAGTATAAGGTTAATTGCATTATCTGCAAACTATATTCATTCATCTTGAATGAACTTATTCTTAAAACTACGGAATAAGTATTTGTATATTAATTTTGTTTTTAGTCGTTGGCAACAGTACTTATAACTGATTTGTTTTTTTTTATCAATCACTTTTAATTGTCTGATAGAATTTAGATAGCATGAATTTTTAAAAAGTACTCTTAAAACTTAGAATATTCCTTAAATAAAAGATTGAAGTCTTTCAGTCTTTAGTGTTTGCTCAAATACTAAGTTCTGCTATCCTTCCAAATATTTATTGCTTCCAAAATGTAGAATACATCCCAAATGTGCCTCTAGTTAACCCTTTTCAAGCAAATCGGTTACTCTCAAATCTTTTGTAAAGATAGAGGTCATTGACCGATTTTGTATGCCATTGAAACCAAATTTATGAGTGAGTTTCTAATAAGCTCTGAGTATAATTGAGTCTTAGTTCTGATTTAATCCAAAGAAATATAGCCATTGTTTTCAAATTATCTTATCTCATTTCTTTATAACGTGAATTACTTAAAATTTATAATTTTTAAATAAAAAAAACTGAAATAAACATTTTAAAATTGGGATTAATATAAAATTAGGATTAAAATGTTCTTATTCGCAAAATATATCAATCCGAATAAACTGCATGATGAATTGCATAAGAGAGAGATATTGTTTAAAGTATATAAATGCATTTTATTGCTTTCTTGGTGACATTTTTCTCAATATATTTTTCTTCCAGAAATTAAAATTTCGTTTAATTCTTTACGAAAATTATTCTAATAAATACCTTTTATATTAATAAATTTTTGTAAGAAAATATTAATTAGATTCTACTATTTAAAATTCATCATTATTTTCTTACCAATACAATTTAGATTTTTTAAAAGTATTGATAACAATTCACAAGAACTGCATAATCTCTCATTTTGATCAAAGCCACTAGGTGACGCTTCCTTTATCATTGTTTGATTTTAGGAAACTAATAATAAATTCTTTGATAGCATAACGAAATGTAATAAATTTCCAATAGATAATATTAAATTTCTTTATTGTTTTTATTAATTTGATAAATGGAATTAATAAGTTTCAACGAGTATTGCTGAAATTTAAATCTTTTGTATAAAACTAAAGTTTTCAAATTATATTTTATAAAAAAGTAAACTTTGGATTACATTTTTTAAAAATAAAAACTGAGATTTTAGAAATTTTAACGAGTGACAAGAATTTTAATTCTTTTTTGTTAACTCTTCTTTTATTCTCGAAGACTGAAGTTCTAACACTAAAATCCCATTTTAGTTGAAGTACTACAATCCATGTGGTGAAAAATAAGTATTTTAGGCAGTACCTATTCATTATTTTTTTTATAAATTACGTGTTATTTTGTGTTTATTTTATTGTACAGAAGTGAAAATTGCAAACGATTTTTAAGAACATTGTGAAAAATAAAAAATACTCGGAAAACGGAACGTGTGTTCTTGGCAGTTATTTTTCCCTCGAAAGGAAGTCCATGATTTAGCCAATTCTCTCAACGCGTTATTTTTATGTTCTTATCTAATCCGATTTAATATCATAGCAATGAAAAACATTTTTTTTTTCCCCATTAGATATTTCCTCGAGTATATTTCCTAGTTTTTCCCTCTCACAATCATCGTCTGTGTTGGCTCTTTAAACGACTTCTTAAGGTTCAACAAGTAACTAATGGCGCCACTGTAGATGTGGATCTGAAAGAAAATCAGATAATGTTCCACTGTTTCTTTGGGTGACACTGTTCTATTCGTACTTCGTTAATTAAGCACTTAAAACTTTTTTTGCTTTCGATGTCGATCTTCGTGCGGTTTCCGAATGCTTGAGATTGTTCAATAAATTAGGAAATTCGTTTTATGGAATGTTTTTAGCATTATTATTATTTAAGAAAAACCTAATATGAGTTCTTTAATTAAGGAATATTTTTTATTTTCTTTTTTTCAATATTTTAACATTTGAATTATGAAATTAATGTAATTGATTTTATTTCAAAAGTATTTTATTTTTATCGCCGTTTACATAAGTTAAGAAAAATCCTTATTATTAAGAATTAAGATGTTTTTACTGGACATATAGATGTGTTCAAAGCATTCAAATGTGTTTACATAGAAAATTTTCCTAAAAAAGTATCTAAAATATTCACATTTTGAGCTATTTTTTTAATTAAAATATTTTTGACTTCAGTAAATGACAATTATGTTATTGTCATTTACGATATTTTCTATAAATATTATATTATAGAATATAAACAGAAGGTACATATAGTTCCGTAAATAATATTTGAAACTTACAGTATTAAAAAGTTAATGTTCTGTCAAGATAGTTTGCTCTTTCAGGTTTTTCTTCACAAGTTATAATTGAGAAGTATATAATTTTATTTAATTTTTAACAAATAATTAATTTTATTAGTTAATTTAATTAGTAAACGATTTTATATTTGAATCATCAAATGACATCTTTATTTGGTACGAAAATAGTGTATTTATTAAAAAACAATTGAAAATAATTCATTCTAATTATTGAAACTCAAATATTTTATGTTTGCAACGTTAAAAATTTAATTTTTAATTATATTATATTTTTTTTTAATGTATCTCAAATATTTTCTTTACATTTACGTACAAAAGTGCCAATATTTTAAATTTTTTAGTAAAATACCAAGTTTTATGATCAAGAAACGATCCATTTCCCTATTAATCTTCTAGATTTTTTTTTTTTTTTTTTTTTTTTTTTTTTTTTTTGTCTTTTATTCGTTGTGCTAAGGTTTAAACAGTAACGACGAAAATTTTGCATTTCAAATATTTTTTCATTGTTTAAAATTTAGTTTGTGGAGCATTGCTCATGACATTTTTTATTGTTTGTTTCAAAATATAAACAAAATGTTTATGAATATTCAGTTAAAAGAATTTCACATTGTACTTGATTTTTAAATCGTTTAATTAAATGGTATATTCAATATTTTTTGCTTCAGATATAGTTATGATGTTATTTACTACAAAATGCACTCTCAATTCTTTAATTTTTTTTAAAGGAATCTAAAGACGATTTTAGTTGTGTTGCTGAGAAATTTTTTATGAAATTAATATTCATTTAGTTAGATATTATGAAATTGATTCTTAATATAGATTTTAAAACTATAAATCTGTATACTTTTTTAATCTATACAAAATTGAATATGCAATTAAGTGATTTTTCTTTATAATCATTTTCAATTTAGAAAACTAGTGCATTGAAATCTACTTAAATGGTTTTACTTTAAAATTTCTTCTGAAAGATCTTAATATTTTTAAATAAATAACAGTGAAAATTGTATTTTTATATAAAAAATTTCGCTTCCAATAAAATTATAAAAATGTTGTTTGGTGTATACTGAAGTGTTTTTGTTTTAGATCTGCTTAAAAATACTTCATTTTTTTTAATTTTCTATATGAATAAAAAATATTAGGAAATTATATTTGCCCAAAATTGATAAAATTCTTAATATGTTATTCATTTGTTAATTCTATTTTTTTTAATTGTTAATTGCCTATTTTCCTTGTATTAGCCATCCTGGTTTTTATATCGAACCATTCATATTAAACTGAATATGAATACTTAGTCTTAATTATTTATCAAATATTTAATGCTGCCCATTTACTAGTAATATTAAATATCAACAGATCAAATACATATTTAACTTTTTATTCCGTATTCTAGAATTATAAGAAAGAATTCTTCCATAAAATTCCCAGCTAAATTAGTTTAAATTATAAGTGTTTTGTAGTTATTCATTTATTAAAAATTCATAAAAATAAATAACTATTTTGCTGCACTTTTTCCGGCGAATCATAAGCCAATTCAGAAATCAATGCCCATATGTATGATTCGGGAACTAGTCATTCCATTATCAAATCAGCTCAAGCACTTTATTCCTGTGTTGACTGGTAACATGGAATCACACGTGTAACATTCGCTTCCTTTTCCTCTAGAGGGGGCGGGATAATTTGCGTGGGGGTATGGATACATTCAATTTCCCCCCACACCTCCGTTCGCGTGCCTTAATTCACTAAATGACCCCCCTCTCGGTTTTCGTTATTAATGAAAATGCCCCCCTCCCACCGGATCGGCGGTCATTAACGATCGAATGCAGAGTTTCGGATATGCAGTTACCTTTTTTTTTGAGCGTGAAATGCGAGATTGAACAGCCCTCTGTCATTCATGCGTGCCTTCGTGAACCCGTGGGAACGGGCCATCATGTCGTCTTTTAATTTCTAGGTCTTCGTTTAGTTGCTCTGAAGGTAGAAGTATATGATTAGATTATATTTAGTCAAAATGTGTATGAATCATTTAAGGCCATTCATTCCGTTCATTATATGTAAATAATATGCAGAAAAACAATATACTATATTTTTTGAGAGTAATGGAATTTCCTCAGAATAAATACATTAAAAGGGGGGAAAATGTGTCTTAATTTAGTCATTCTTCAAAACAAACAAATATTTTTGTTTTGAAAAAGTCACTTTTAAAATAAATATTCCTACAAAATATTTGTTCATTTACAATAAATAATTATTATATAATAAAATTTTTCCATTATAAGTAGAAAAAGAATGACGCTTAAGTGTAAATTAATCATAACATTATATGAATATATTCAGATTGATTAAATTTGAAAAATAACTCAATTGATGGATTATTCTCAAAAGTTTTAAACCGGAATATCCTTTTCTTGCTTTAGTGTTCAGGAAATAAATTTATTTTTATTATTTATTTGTAAATTTACTTTAAAATTTATAAAGATTGAAATTCCTTGATCTTTTATTGACGTCTAATATTAGATATTGGATTTAAGTCTCTATGCATGTATGGATATATATTGATAAGGAAACCCGAGATTTAGTATAGTTTATTTTTAACAAAGCTGGCTTATAACCTATTGATACTCTAGAAAGGAGGACAATTTCCATTTCCCTTCTTTTCATACAAAATTATATTTCAATTTGGAATATAAACGCAAATCATGCTTTATCATAAATTGTCAGCATTGTTTCTATTCTTGATCATTAATTTTTTCACAAGAACCGTTTTAATCACACATTAAACCCACTGTAAAAACTAGAGTAAAATGTTATTCTGAGATTAAACTTGTGATTAAAATTGAAAAATAAGTAAATTAGTCATCATTTTCAAAAATAATTTCTCAATTTCTTTCCTTCTACCCACCACAATAGCTTTAAAAAAATGTGAATTTTTAGCTGTGTAAAGAAAACATATAAACAAGCTTTAATACCAAAAATAAAAAACTTTTTTCTTAAAATTCTCTATAAAAGTCCTTAATTGCTAAAAATGTGAGAACTTTTGATATCTCAGTTTGTCTCTGACCAATACATAACAGTTTCAGAACAATATTGCAGTATTATGTTTATTTGATCAAAAACATTTTTCTTAATTACTTTCTTCATTTATCTAATCATAGATTCACTTTGTGCTTTTAATTTTTTATTTTTTAAAATGACTCTAAATTTCACTTTCATTCTAATATTCAGCTTTTAAAATTTAGATTTTCAAAGATTTATTGTCCATACGGAAAAATTTCCTGCCAGTAATGCTCAGTTTATATATTGTAGATGAGTTGTCATTTTAAGTTCTTTCTTATCTGTCTGATATATATGACTGATTGTTTATAAGTTGAAGTACAGGTATTGAAAACAGTTTTATTAATATACTCTAACGCGAAAATATAAACATTTCTGTATATCTGCATTTTGATTTTAGTATACTAAACACTCACAAATTCAAAAATCTAATTGTTGTTTAATATTTTTATCACTTATAAATTGATTTCATCTGATAATTTTCTGCATTGCTTTTTATTTTCCATTAAAATCCCTTTTTTCTCCTCACACTGAAGAGAAGTGAAAAGAGGTGAACTAATTTTTCCCATAGATATTGGAGATATATTAACTGGTTAGAGGCATTTGTGATTTTTTTTTTATCATCTTATGCGTCATTCTACTTTTTCAAATGAGCTTTGTATATTATAGTGCACTCCATTTATATTTTTCTCAAGAGAAGTAACACACACACATATATATATTACAATCTTGAGTCTTGGCCTATTTGGTAATCAGACTTTGCATTGTCAACCATACCAATCGATCAGTTTGAAATACGTTCCAGTATGCAACAAAACTACAGAAACTGTTTAAAGAACACTTTTTAAAAAACGATATAATTCATTTATTAGTTTAAAGAAAAGAAGTGCATCTCAATGTTATTTACATTTTAATGGTCTAATTATGTATTCAGGCTTATAAAATCAACCTTATATATTTCACTAATATATTGATCGTTTTTATTTCTCTAACAGAAGTATTTCTTTTAAATAAAATATATATGCATTTTAAATTGACCAAGAAAGGCATAAAATGTATTTCTTTCCCTCTTTGATTGGTTTCAAGTTAAAGTGATATGTGATAGAGAATATAAATAAAATTCTTATGAATAACTAGATTTAAAGCTATGATTCCCTTTCATAAATTTTCTACTAAATCCTTTATAAAATATGATTAAATAACCATCACATTTTCCACGCATTTATCTCAATGTAACGAGGCAGTCTCGTTTAAAACAGAGACCGAGCACTAATCCCGTCACAATTTATTTCAATTTCGCTACTATCCCCCCTGTGAATGGTACTTCACTACACTACGCAGCTGGTGCGAGGCGTGCGCATACTGAAACCACTCTCTGCTTCCCCATCTCTCTTCCACACCCACCACACCAGTTCAACAACATGGCGGCGACGCTGCTATGTTGTGTTTTTCTCTCGCTATTAGCTTCTTCTTGGGCTTCTGCTTCCGATTATGAGAATATCACAGAAATTATGGAGGAATACAATTCGAGGTTAGTGTCTTCCTTTCCTAAATTAAGTACCGTTTTTGGTCCAAGCGTGATATCATTCTGTGGGAGCGTTTGTTTATGTTATTTTTTTTTTCCTCGTGTTTTTATCCGCTCTTATTTCTTGGAAAATGTTTTTGTTACATTCCGTATACCAAACTAAAAAAGCAAAATGTATATTCTTGAATTATTTGGTTTAAAATAATTAAAGGTACTTATTTCAGAAATGAAAAATGGCTGTAGATTCAAAATTTGTTCTGCCTAATTTTATGTAAATAACAAAAACTACCTTTTAATAGCAATTCTTTTTAAAATGTACATACATCTAGTAATATTAACAAAGCTTATTGACATATCTTGATTAGAAGTGTAAGATTAATTTGGAAATAATAATAAAACAGCCATTTTTTTTTGTTAAATTTATAGTGATAATATTTTATTGTGCTGTAACAATTTTATTTTGACAAAAAAAAATTTTTTTTTCAAAAGTTATATTTTATTTAAACAGGAAAATCTTTTCTTGCTGCAGAAAAAAATGAAACTGGTTTGAATTGCAAACTATGTTTTTTTTCATATTAAAAATATCTGAATAAAAAGGAGCTTAAATTGCAAATTATAAATGTTACATAATATTCCTCTAATATCTTTTAACTAAAATTCTTAAACCCTAGTGAAAATTCAGAAAACGTAAATTTAATTGATAAATATGTATGTTATATGAATAATAATCATTAAACATGTAAAACAATTAATGTTAGTGATGTTTCCAATATAATTTATATATATTCTAATAAAAAAGCGATCGATTTTCTGAAACCTCAACTTAAAAATTTTATTCAAATTTTAACAAAAATTTAACTTAAGAACTTTTGACAAAATTTTAGTCACATATTTTCTAAATATTTAATCTTTTTTTTTTTTTTTTTTTTTTTTTTTTTTACTTTTTCAATAATATCTGAAATTAATTTCATTTCAAAAATATTTGTGTTATTAAAATAAATCCTTTGAAATAATATATTGTTTATGAATTTTCAGAATTTATAAATGATAAAAATCTAAATTGGTGAAATGTTTTTCTCAGTATATATTTTTAAAATTGTGATTAAGTAAATTATGAAAGTGCAGAAAGGAAAGTACATTATTTGATTAGTAGATTGATTTGATCTGAATATTTTTTTCTCTTTTATTTTTAACATTTAGTTTTTGAAAATTGTTTTACTTTTATTGATTTTCTCATTTTTATTTCTTTCAAAATTTAAAAGGGAATTTTATTCTATTTTAAGAAAACAATCATGAATGTCTTAAATATATAAGAAACCATCTTTCTTTATATATTATCTAACAATTAATTAAAATATAAAAGTTTTAAAGAAATCTGAATTTTTATGATATGCTTGCATGCTAGAATTTTTTCATAGTTCCATTTAATTAAATGATACTCATCTCTAATAATAACTTTAGCATAATGGAACAAGTTGCTTAAATGAAAGTAAAAGTACTGTTTTACAGCTTTTTTTCTATGTAGTTGCATATTACCGTATTTGGGAACAAATTACTTCTTCCAAACTTTATTGCCTTTTAGATGTTTTAAAATTATTATAATATGAATTCAACATTTATTTTTTAAAAAAAAATTTTGTCTACAATTTTTATATTTATAATTTTTGCTTTTTATCCCAAACAAATACCTAATGTTTGTATGAACTGAATAAATTGGTGTAATGAAGCTAATAAGTCAAAAAATTTATCACAAATATGTGCTTGGGAGAGCTTGTAAATTGAAAAGTTTGTAATTTTGATTTCATTTTAATGCATAACTTTTCCATTATTTCCAGAATCTTTATTATATTGTTTGACATTTATATGATTCCACACATTTGTACTAGTTGGAATTCCAATGATAATTTGGAATTTTTCAGCAATAATTTGATGCAAACATTATGAATGTAGTATTAAACCCTAAAAAGTTATTTTTGTATTCCATCTTCAAGGATTCATAGCGCAACAAATTAGGTTAAATGTTATATAACTTTTTTCTCTAAATTTGAATCTAAGGTTGAAATTGCTTAAAATACAGTAATCTATTGATTATTGAACTTTTATTAACTTTTTGAAAATCATCAAATGTTATTGATACCTATGTAATTTATTTTAAATACTTATATATGTATATTATATATAGATACTATTTTTATACATTATATTTGGCAATTTTACATTTATTAATATGTAGCAAATTGATGACTTTATAAAATTTTAAATCATTTGTCATCAGCTTTATAATATTTATCTCTCACCAACATTTGCTTAAAATGCAGTAAAATACAATTATTTCCTTGTAACTAACAAGGAAATGATCCTTGCTTTCATATTGGTTAACTTATTTTATGTTTGATTAAGGTATAATTATTGTAACTGAAATTAATTTCAAATATAATATAGTCTAAGTTATTAAATTTATAGCTTTAATATTAAAATTTTGATACGATTTTCTTTGATTCCTGATCAAAATTGTCTTTTGTCATTAAATAAACCCATTGAGCTTGATAATGAACATGTAAATTTCTTCATGTTCTGAATTTTTTGTTAGTTAGTGTATGTATGCAGATTCATGTAAAATATTGTGAACTTTTATTTATTGTCCTATCAAATTTTTGCCAAAACAAATGGTGCTAAATGTTTAATAATTTTTTTATGTGAGGGGAAAAAACAAAGCAATTAATTTATGCCTTCATGTACCAAATGGATAAAAATTTTATTTTTTAAACCGTATTTCAATTTTTTATCAAATTTAAAATTCACTTGCTGTAAAAATTTAAAATATAAAATGGGTGTTTAAATATGAAAAAAATGTAAAATATGAATATGGCTATTGAAGTGTAACATTTGATTAAATTGTAAGCTTTAGCAACATCTTTTTTCTTGGAAATGGTTTGACAGGGTATTATATAAGTACTAAATATTGTTTATCTTATTGATCAAATAACTAGATACTAGTAATTATAAAACCAGTCATTGCAAATTTTATTAATGCAATTTATACTGATAATGAAATCAATATTTTCATAGTCATTGAGCACTTATCTTTTATGTTAATATTTAAAGAATATTTTCTGTAAAAGCAATATATCCATATATGGCAGCATATTTTGTAGCTGCCATATATAAATACATATATGGTCTACACATAGTGAAGTGCTTTGTGACCTAAAACTGTTGTAAGACATTTTAATGTGTCTTCCATAAGGAGGACTTTCTTTGATAATAAGTTGTATTCACATGTTCCAAGGAATGAAGTACAGAAAACTCCTAAGCATTCACCAACAGATGTGCATGCAAGAAGGTAGAAGTGGAATTCCTCTTGGAAGGCTGCTTATGAAGTGGACATGAAAATGTCTTATAACAGCCTTAGGCCACAAGGCTGTCCACTATGTGAGGTTAAAATATGCTGCCAAATATGGATACATTATTTTTGCAGAAAATATTTAAAAGTTAACATAAAAGATAAGTGCTCAATGACTATGAAAGTGTAATCAATTTCATTATCAGCATAAATTGCATTGTAAAATATACAATGAATGGTTCTGCTCTTTTTGCAACATTCATTTCTTATTGATCAATAGCACCTAAGATCAAACCCAAATACTTGGGCTTTGAAAAGTGATGTTCTACTACTAGATCACAGTGATCTTTGACCACATATTTTCTTATTTGTTGCAAATATGTAAATAATTATTACTAAAAAAGAAAAACAAATTTGTGTGATTATGTTAAATGTCAAAACAGAAAGTGCCAAATATGATTTTTTTTTATAGTTTACCAGAAGTGGAACAGCAGAGCTCCCTTGGATTTTGCCAGCTCTATCGAGGAGTTACCTGTGTTCAATTTATTGGAAATCGCACAGTGTATGTGAAACCTCCGTTAACCTTAAGCCATATGGAAGAGAAACTCACTGCAGCATTTACAGTCATAGCCACTTCTCATGATGTCTCTGATGAATGCCACAAGTATGCCATTCCGTCCTTGTGTTTCTTTGCTTTCCCTTTGTGCGATGCTGACAGCCCCTATCCTGTGCCACGTCAAGTTTGCAGAGATGAATGTGAAGTTCTTGAAAGTAATATCTGTCGAATGGAATATTCTATTGCAAAGAGACATCCATTGCTTGGTCAGCAAAAGATCTTGCCAGTTTGTGAAGAATTACCTCCAGTAGGTTCAAAAGAAAGTGAAACTTGCATGCGTCTTGGTATTCCAAATGCTGTTCTAGTAGACAGAGGTAAGTTTTCCATAAACTGTCTGCAAGCTTATTGTAATTAAAATTTTACTTCATTTGTTTTAAAATTATTAATATTGCTTTTAACTAGTATTAGTATTTAACTAGTATCAGTATTTTATTGTAAATTTCTTTCATATAGGAATTTGCTTTTAGTGTTAGAATTCCTTTTTAATTTAAATTCTAATCATAAATTGGTTGAAAAATATGGTATTGATATTTGGAGGAACTTTGTAACTGTTGAGGTTTTAATGGTAACATTTCTACAATTTGTAAGAATATTTAAGGTGTTTTTTTTATTTTGTTATTTTTCAGTTTTAAGTCACAAATTTTATAATACCATATATTGAATGAAATTATCATAATTTAAATCTTAAAATTAAATCAAAAACATTGTTCCCAAGTTACTAGGTCATTTATTAAGTTCTTCTGGAAATATAAAATTTATTCTCCATTATTTTCATGACTTTAAGTATTATTTTTTTTTTTTAAATGAGGCATTAATATTCTACTTTCATAATATTATCATCTGAGTATAATAAATGCTCAAAATTCATTTGTAGTAAAAAGGTTTGCTGTATGTAAATTTTGAAGCTTAAATCTTAACTGTTCTAAGCTAAATATGTGATCTGTTGTTGACTGAGTTATAGTAAATATATATTTAATTATTTTTTCATTTTAGGTTATAAATATGACATATTATTCTATTAGAAATTTTTGATATGCAGCAATTGTAATGACCAAAAATAGGTTTAAAAATAATTGATTAGTGAACTACTGATCAATTAAAGTAAGGTTGAAGTTCATACATATTTACACTGTGAAATCTGTTACATATAAATGCTTTATTTACCAAAATCTTGATGTAATTGATTTGCAATGTTTATATTTTTAAAATCTGAGGGGTTTTTTCTTTATAGATTGATCTTTTGTCATTCATCATAGCATTTGTTCTGACAAATATTTAAACATTTTCTATTTCAAGAAAAGCTAGTTTGTTTTCAATTGTTAATTTTTAATATAGACAGTATTTATTATTAATTTAAATATATTCATTTGTGCTTTTAATTGATCACTTTTTTTAAAATGCCTTTTATTTGTAATACAAACATTTTTAGAAAATTTGTTTTAATATTGGAACAAATTTTAATTTTCAAACAATCATGAAATCAAAGAACAAGCAATACATGTTTACATATTTTGTCATTCTGTGTTAATGTTATTCATATGAACTATTGCAAATGTGCTTATTATTGATAAGAATCAAAAGCAAGAAACAATATTTAAAAAAATGATAAATTTATAAACTGATTTGCTATTTATTTCTCTTATTAACTAAAAAGTGCTATTTTGGGAATACAATAGCAAATCATAACTACATTTTATATTTAATATTTTTTAAATATAACAAAAAAAATCTCCACTTTGAATATCCTTTCTTTTTGACCTAATAGTTTGTGTCAATAAAATTAATTTTTGAAATTTGATTTTGTAGTCTAATATTTTAAAACATGTTTCGTATATTTATCTTAAGTAGAATCTTTGTATACAAGTTATTTTTAAATATTTGTATCACAATAATTTTAAAATCATTAAAAAAAGGAAGATTTATTAAAAAAAAATTTTATCATATCAATTTATTACTATTCTGAATATGGTAATTGATGACTTTTGTTATTAGCTCTAAATCCTGTTGAAAATTCATTTGAGGAAAACTATTTTTATTTAAAAATCAATTATACAAAATACCTTTTTTTTTTTTTTTTTTATTTATTTAATTTTTTTTTATGGAATAGAAGAAAAAGGAGTAAATAGATTTAAAAGGAATACTCTTCCTTATTTTGTGATGATCATAATATTTTCATTTCTTCGTATGTATGTAATTAATGAAATCCTCATGTTTAGTAATTCAATATAAAATCGGTAATACATGTAAGGTAATCAATTATATTAAATTACTACTAATGTTAGGACTCTAGTGTAATTGATAGTAGATTTTTATGGATATCAGGGATCATGCTTTGATTTAATTTTCTCAGAGAAGTTTATATGATGCATTTTAGAGTGTTTCGGTTTGTTTTTCTAAATACATTTCTATTCAATCATATTTTCTCTTCAAAATAAAGGAAAATCAGAAGTTGATAGAATAAATTATAAGAGTAAGGGTTATATTGACTTATATTTGTTTTATATGCTAATTCTACAATTTTCTTTTGCCCCAAAATGTGGATATTACTGGTTAGAAAATGTAGCTCAAAAATATTTGTACCAAAATTATGATTTAAACATCACAATTTTAAATTTAATATATTTTATTATATACTTCATTTAATGCATATAATTATTTGCAAAAATTATATTTTGTTATTGTTATTTTTTTGTATAAACAAAATATGTACATGATTTTTGAATTAAAATTGTAACATTTTAAATTATATTTTATAGAGGATACTTGTTTTGAAGGCAATGGGGAAAACTATAGAGGTACCATGTCAACTACAATATCTGGTTTGAAATGTCAACCTTGGAGTGATCAAATTTTCTATAAAACAGCTGATTATCCAGAATTAGTTGGTGGACATAGTTATTGTAGAAATCCTGGTGGTAAAGAAGCTCAACCATGGTGTTTCACTAATGATCCCAGTGTACGAAAAGAAGTTTGCAATGTTCCTCAATGTGGTATGTATTTTGACAAGTATATTGGTTTCTCAAAGTATTTTTCCATTATTTAGATGCAAAAAGTGTCCATTGGCAAGCCATTGTTAGTTGTAAAAATAGTTTATAACATTGTTCTTTATTAGTATACTGGATTTTTGTAAAAACTGTTTCACTTCATTTATTTTTCAAATATAAAAATTAACAATTTGATTTCTTATCACTTGTTTCTTTTAATGGAAAAGTACTGCATTTGATATCTTTTGCTATGTTAAATTTTATAAATCAACTGTTATATATTTATGATTATTTTCATATGTTTGTGGGAAATTTTAAATGATCCTTCTCATGATTATAGATAGGAATTAAAGCTATAATTTAAACTTTCAGTTCAAAAGTAACAGTAGATTCTTTGAAAGTAAACTATACGAACACATTTGCTATGTATCATCAGATGCAATGTAAGCATCCATGAAGTTTACTTTTACTAACCATAATATGGCATTGATATATATTCTTGTAAAATTGAATATTTGTATAACTGAGTGTTTCTCAAAAACATACTATTTAATACATAACCCATCTGAATTCTGAGTGAATTCTTTAAACTGAGTAATATAAAGGCTTTGCTTTTCATTGTAACAATTACATATGTCAGTAATAATCATCATGACTGTTCAAAAATTATTCTATTGACAGAATATAATTCTGTTAATCATGCTCTAAAAAGTGCTTGCATATTTAAAAAAAAAAAATATATATATATATATATCTTCCAATGATATACGAAATGCATTTCCAATTTCCAGATATAATTTTCAAACCGCTATTTTAAAATTTTATGTTTTAATCTAATAATTTAGCTGCATTTTGGGATTCTCCTGCTTGATTAGTACAAGTAAAAAAATTTTCAATCCTGAATATAACTATATTGCCAAAAATAACAATAAGTGATGGTAAAGTTATCAAGAAAATTAATTTTAGCATTTGTTTTTAACTTTTATTTCTAAATTGATTATATATTATTCCCCTTTATGAAAACCTTTTGTGTTAACCATTAATATAGAATTCTTCATGGTATTGAATATGTGGAAAATTTTCTAAAGGCGATAAGTTTTAAATTAAATTTAATTGCATAAGCCTTTAGTGCTAGATTCAGAAAACAAGCCTTATAATATGGAGTAATTGACTTAATTGTATGCAAAAACATTCATATTTACAAAAAACATCAGGATTTACATAAAATTAACTATATGAATTGATATGATATGAAGAAAATAATGAATTGATATGAAGAAAAAAATTAGGTTTTTCTTGAAAAATAACTTTTAAAAAAATTTGTTGTTTGAGTTCATTTAAAATGATAAATAAGAATTATTTTAAACTAATTGTCTAAAAAAAAATTTACAAATTTAGGATCAAAATTTAGAATTCACTTTTATAAATTGAAACTTTACAGAAATTTATAATGCTAATATTATAATAAAATCTATCAATTTTTTTTAAAATTCTGTTAGTTTTACAGATTTATTTATTAATTTTTATGAATTTATTTAGATTAGTAATCTAAAGGCGGAAATAGGCATTATGTTTATTTTTAATCCATAATCAATAAATTTCTATATTTTGTAATCCTTTATTTCTTGCTGAGAAGAATGCAGGGCTCGGAGTTGTCCTGATATTCCTGAAATTCCTGATTTTTTAAAAAACGTCCTGAAATGTCCTTATTTTTCAAAATAAATCCTGGAATTCCTTAATTTTTTATTACATCCCTTTGAAAGTTTAATTTCAATTAATAATTTTATATTTTTCAGTTGTAAATTTTTCTTTTAGTGGAATATATTTTTTCTTTCAACTGCTTTCTATGCAAAAAGAAAGAGAAAAATTTCCCCCTTTTTTGTTCTCTTTCAAAACGGAAATAGGGTTGCTATACATTCGTCTCCACCTCGTTTTCAGCCATTGCTCACGCATGTCTGAAGTAAAAAAAAAATTTAGGTTTGGGTTTACCATTAAATTCTATTTTGTGCCTTTACAGACAAAGTTTCTGGTTTTAGTAGTGCACAACTATTTACAATGATATCAAAATTGTGAGAATTACTGGCCTACGTTTATGTGCATGCGTGAAATGCTTATCACGCCATTTTGAAAGATTTTGATGGGTATTTTGAAGAATGTTTATTAGCAAGCTCAGAATTTTATTTTTTGAAAACAATTAATTTTCATTTAAAAATGCCAAGGAAAACGAAATTTTCCAACAAATGGTTGGAACTGCAAGATGGGAATAAATGCCTAATCAAGACATGGTGCCGAAGTGTTGACGATGTTCATTCTGCGGAGTGCTTCGTATGCAAAAGCAAATTCAGTGTTTTAAATATGGGTTTTAGACAAGTGCTTGCTCATGTAGATGGATTAAATTAAAAAAAAATGCTGTGAGCTGTTACAAGAATCAAACACTATTTACTATCAAGTCATCAACTTCATCAGAATTCTCGACATCGACTGTAGTAGTGAATAACAAATCATGGCTTCCCAAAACGACATCAGATAAACAATTTTAGTTTTGGTGGCAATAAAAACATTTGAAAGACCCTAAGACTCTGGCATAACGGCATTTTGTTTCATTTTTCTAAAACTTTTTAACCATATTTACTTCTAATGCAAGAAATTAAACCTTTAGTACATGTGATGTACAGTAAGTTAAATGAACTTGTTTGAAGTATCATGTTTAAATTTTTAAATCCAGAAGAATTCCAGGGAAAAAATGGAGTGTAGTTACAATAAATTAATGTTGATTCAGGAAAAAAAATGGTTAAACTTAAAAACAAGGTTGAAATATATCATGGTGCAACAGAAATAGTGGAAAAGCTAACAAATAAAATAACATTTCTACAAAGTGTCAGAAGTTGCCACATAGCAACTTCTAAACTTTTGCTTCAAAAACTTCCTATAACAAATCCTTTACTCAAAGATCTCCAGTGTTTGTCTCCTTATAATAGAAAAAAGGAAGAGTCTAGGAGTTCATGTAGCAGATTAATTCAACATATTCCTCATGTGAATAAAACTTCTTCAGATTTTGATAAGATGAATGAAGAGTGGATTCTTTGCATGTGTGAAGATGCGACTTTGCTTATGAATGATTATGATAATGACCAAAATATCTGTAAATATTGGAATATAACTTTCAATATAAAATAGCTGGTGGTTTTATAAAATATCTTACTTTTTCTAGAGTGGTTAAAGCATGTCTGTCGTTATTAAATGTAAATTCCCAACCAGAAAGAGGGTTTTCAACTAACAATTCTGTTGTGACAAAGGAGAGAGCTTCTTTATTGGAATTAACCTTTCAAAGTTTACGGATTTGTCATAATGTTATTCGAATGCAGGGCAATTCTGTTTCCACCATTCCATATACCAAAGAAATGATGCATTATATTCAGAAATCTCATGCAGAATATGCATCATATATGGAAAAATCAAAAGATGTAACACAATTAGAGAAGAAAAGAAAGGATGAGGAAGATGTAGAAGCTACTTGTGAAAAAAAGTTTAAACAATCGCACCTATTAGAAAAAATTAATGAACTTGAGGAAGGAAAGAAAAATTTGCTTGATAATCAGTGTGTAGCTCAAAAACTTTTGGATGATGCAACTAAAAAATAGCATGTGCTATCAGTGATGTGAAAGTTGGACAAATGATGCTGTCTGCTGCTAATGCAGAGATTGCATCTGTGAATGATAAATTAATAAAGTGCAGTATTAAATTATTGGTATTAAATGCTAATGCATCCAGTTCAAAATGAACATTATTCAATTATACATAAATTTTCTGTTAATTTAAAGCATTTATCATGTAACTTATTAATTTTCAGAAAATGTTCAATATAAAAAATTTAAATTTCTGTATTATTTTTCATATTGTTGTATTAAAAATTAAAAAACTCCAAATTTATTAAATAGTTTATTCCTTTTTAAAATGTGTTTTATGCATAAAACAGAAATTAATATGTAAAAGTAACATTGGTTTTCTTTAATTATTGAAATATGTCCTGAAAAATGTCCTGATATTTCTTGAAAATAGTGTCCTGAAAAAAAAAATTCTGTACTCCGACCCCTGAGAATGACATTGTTAGACTTTTAGCGGATCTATTCATCTTTCTAATTCCCTTTTTGAGAAATATTATTGCTTTAAACTGAAGCAATAAGAATACAACAGAATATATACCAGAAGATTTTCAATATTGATTCTAAACACTTCTTACCTGCTTCCAAAAATGAAGACATAAAGATTCAATATGAAGGTGAGTTATTTCATTTCTTTTATACTATAAATTTATGAATATTAATGTTAAGTAAAACTCAGATTTAAATCACAAATATTATCAATTTGCAAATTAAGTATCAATATTGAATATAAAATTTACATAAAAAGATTCTTAATGTTTTTTCAGAAAATAATTTGAGAGATGGAACTATATATTTCCTTTATAATAAATTTAATATAACTAATATTGATCATAATGTTTTTAAAAATATGCCAGTAAGTTTGCAAAAAATTTTGCCTGGTAATTTGTTTTCAAATTATGAAATTTCGCCTTCACTGCTTTCTGTACTCTGCTTTTTTCTTTTGAAATAAAAAAAATGTATAAAAATTTATAGAAGAGTGTTCATTAAATTTTTATACATTTTTGATTTCAAGTATTTTGTACATGTAATGTCAATAGTTCTTTTGTTACAAAGAATGATTTCTTAAGTGCTTTTTTTATTAAATGAAAAATATTTCCTGTCGTGAACTTTGGCACCCTGCCTAATTTTAGTTTGGGAATCATTGCTGAATTTAATGATTATTTGCTTAACAATATTACATGGAAAAAAAAAATTTAAATTCAAAGTTGATTTTTGGCAGACTGTTAAGGAATTTTTTTTATAAATTTCCATATTTATTTCTATTATAAACAAATATTGTAAGTTGAATCCTGTGAGATAATTGTCCTTATATCTGATATATATCATTTTCTATCTGTTCAAGTCACACTAATAAAAGTGCTTGTTCCATTGATAATTGAATGATTTATTCTGACATTAATTTATTAAGAAAGTTATTATGGGAAAGTAGCTAAGTATAATTATGTGTGTGTGTGTCTTAATAACTTAAACTTTTAAAGAAAACTTTTTTAAAACTAAAATTTTTGCCATAAAAAATTTATCATAGAAGTATTAGATCGTGTAACACACACACACACCTCACTTCAATAAGAAGTAAAAAGTATTATTGTAAGGATTCCCAAGTATGTATTTCATACTATGCATACATTTATATGATTAATATTAAAAAATGCACATTTTATGAGAAAGTATTTTTGTGTGATTGTTCGATTAGAAATCTTCACTTCTGTAAAAGATGGTAAATAAATAAAATTTTAAATTCTAATTAGTATTTAAATGCAGATATTTCCAAGCTTTATTCAGTAGTACCTTATTGTTTATTTATTTGGTACTATTTTAATAATTGGACACAATTTTAATGAATATTTTACTTCTTGAAAATTAAAAGAAATTATTACTATTTATTTTTTATCATTTTATTTATTTAAAACACTGTTCAAAAAAACTAATGATATATTTGTTTGATTACATATCAATGCAGACAACAAAAGAACATGTTAAAAATTTATTATAACGATTACTTTTATGTATCTACTTTATTGCACTGAAGTATATCGCAGTGTTGAGATGAATATAAAATTGATGAAATGAAAATTAGAGCATGCTCTTTATTTTACAAGTATATGCTCTTTTAAATTTTATTCAGTATCAATTTAAATAAATATTTTAAAGATATATAATTTTTGGAATGCATTTTACATGTAAACTTCTTTTTTTTTTCCCCCATTGTACAGTAGGGTGTATAT
Source organism: Latrodectus geometricus (assembly GCA_026290005.1). Lineage (NCBI taxonomy): Eukaryota > Metazoa > Arthropoda > Arachnida > Araneae > Theridiidae > Latrodectus > Latrodectus geometricus. The sequence continues at coordinate 734,478 of JAPDSC010016603.1, read as the reverse complement.
AATTATGCTTTCTTGAAACAACAGTCTCTTCCTAAAAATAAAATGTGAATTTGATTCTTCAGAATGGTGTTATAAACGATTTGCTTTTATTTTTTCATTGTGTGTAGTTGGAAGAAAACTACTCTAAAATATACTCAAGTCCCAAGTGCCTATCACATTTATTTGAAACTTAAATAATGTAAGCTATCATTATATTCTTGTCATATTTACTGCAACCATACATATGAACAATAAATAATTCGTTAAATGTGATTTTCTCTGACCAAGTAAATTTACACAGTGTATTTTCCCTTCATTATTGTAAAAAAAAGTTATTGTGCAGTTGTAAACATTTTACTTCTAATGTTCTGAAGATGGTTATTGAATGCCGGTGATATTAAAGCAATCAATCAAAATACTGCCTTTTTTAACTAATAAGAAAATCAATGATGAATTAAATTAATTAAAATATATTTTGTATTAATATTTTAAGTAACTTTTATCTAAAAGAATATAAAAAATTAAGAAATGTCATAATAATAAAAAAAAAATCAATAGCAATTTTGAACTAAATTTAATTGAAGTTTTTTATATTATTAATATTTTAATCAATGAAATATTCTACTTGAAAAAATTGCAAGTTAAGTTTTGCTCATGAGCGAGTTGCAGATGAGTGAGATCTAATTGATGAAATTTAAAATTTGCTTTAAATATTTAAAAATGTAAAACTAATATTTAGTATTTCTATGTTTAGAGAGAGAAAGATGCTTTTATAAATACTCCACATAATTCTCTAATGTATTTATTAATTTTACTATAAATATTTATTAACCATTCAGAAGTATAGCCTCATGCAAGGACAATTCATATAATGCTTATGCATAATTCCTTATAAATGAATTGAACTGCCATATGTCCAATTTGAAACTTTAAAAATTGAAATTGGAATGCAACTTAAAATTGAATTATTGTATTTATTTTAGAAAATAAAATTTACTTATTTTACAAATGATTTAATACATTTGGTATCAATAAATAACTTTAATTTATTAATACCAAATGTATTAAATCAGTTTCCAAGACTGCAATTCAATGTATATTAGAAAATAAATCATACTTGTTACATGAAGGTAATTATTTATATCTTAAGCAGATTTCACTTTTGCAATAAACTGATTTATTAATTTATTTATTATCATGAATTTTATATTATGACATAAAAAAGTTCTGATAGTTTTGTTAATTTAGTGGTATAGTTTGCTTAAAGTTTTCTTTGACTGCTTTTATCATTGAAAGTTGTTTGTAATGATTTTTTTTATTTTCAAATTTAGATAAACTTCTTGCAAATGAAACAGATGTAATAAATATTTCAATTTCTACAAATTTTACAAGATCAGATGAAGAATTAGATGAAAGTTCATTTCTCAATTCATCGGATTCTGAAATCGTGTCACCAAAAACTTGGATACGTTTGAATTTTTCAGGTAAAATTTCATGAACATAATAATAAGATTATTTCTAAAAACCTTTGTTACAATTGCTTGAAATATTATTATTGGGGCGAGAAATTCTAGGAATATTCATTTGGAGGTTTATGTCCACTGGCATTGTTAACAATTTGCTGAAGCATTGTTGATAGTACTGAAAATAATGCATCAGAAAAATTGCTTATAAAATCTTAATACTTACAATATAGTAAACAATGAAACTTTGTATTACTTCTTTCTCTCTCTTAGTATAGTTTTTTTTTTTTTTTTTTTTTTTTTTTTTTTTTTTTTTTTTTAAATATAACATTAAGCTTTTTTCTATTTAGCTAAAAAAAATAAATTTTTTCTTCCATTTTTAAATTAAACACTTCAGAATGCTTTGTTAAATGAATTAATGCAGTTTGTAAAAGAAATAATTGCTGTAAACTATAGTATGGCATGGCTTTTTAATATAGCATTGCTCAAAGAACTAATCAATATCAAAGAATATTCAACTATTTACAATTTATTATTTTTTACTAGATTAAGAAATTAAGATTTTAATTTTAGGAAAATTTCAATCAAAATGCCTACGTATTGCTTAGTGGATATATTAATATTGCTTTTTTGTTGAAATATTTAATTTTTAGGAAAATTTCTAAAAATTTATTATTCTACTTTGGTATGAAATTGAATCTTGAATAAAAAAAATCAATAAAAAAAGAGTTTTTATTTCATTAATTTTTGGAAAAAATCATAGGTTTTCTTTTAAATTGTTATTTAATTAATTTTACTATTTCATGCTGTGTTAAATAAATAATTTAGAAGAGCGATTTATTTATAGCTTATCATTTCAAAGATGTTTTTTCCTTATTACAGATCAAGCAAACTTAGATTATGCAACTTTAATGAAAATTAAGGAGCATAAGCTTCAAATGAAAATATTACATAACCAGCTTGATTTCTTGGTGGAAAGTCACACAGAAGAAATGAGGCAAATGAAAGAGCTTCATGCTTTGAAAATAAAATATGTTTTGCAGCAGTTGAAATTCTTAGAAGAAAAACATGTTGCTGAATTGAATGTATTGACTAAACTGAACACTATGAAAATTCATAATGTTTCAGAAGAGGATATTTAGATGTAATCTATTGTGGAAAATAAAGTTACTTAATGTGTTCGTGTTATTTTTTTTAGATGAAAATTTTTTAAATGTTATTAATTGCATTTACTAAAAAATAATTTTCATCCCTCATTCATTAGTTCATTTTTTTCATTCAAATTTTATTAAAATTTAATTCTATATCAAAAATAAAGTGTAATAGTAACATATTATTTGTTATCAGAATAGATATGTCTGCATAATATCTCCAAATTCTTTAAATTTTACATGTTACTTGCAACGTTACTTGTTGATATGTTATTTTTTTAATAGTAATTGTGAAAAAAGTGAATTTGATTTTTACATTTTTCACATGTTTTATTGGATACCTCTTGATTATATTGTGACTTAAATAAACTTTCTGGATTGTCAATATATTAAATTTAAAATTTATTTATACATACATTAAAAATATCAGAAGTTGAAAATTTTTATTTTTAGCCTTCTACCATAATAACAATCAGCTAAAATTTCTCTATCAAACATCAAAAGTGAACTGAATTGTCTTCAAATCCTGCCCTCCAATGTGTATTTTTGTCTCTTTTTTGTACAATGTGTGTTATAAAATTTTGTGAAATTTAAATTTTCTTTTTTAAATTGAACACTATTTAAAAAAAATGCCTGCTCATGGAAATATTTTAACATCATTCAACCTATTTATGCTTACCTAAATACTCATAGAAGAGTAGACTATTGTTTTGTTTTTTTATCTCCAAATGTCAATATTAAAAACGGATGTTCAATAAAAGTACACCAAGAAATTTTCATTTGTTTATTTCTTCCTTTCAATGTAGCAGGGCCGGCGCTAGCAGCTTCGCCGCCCCGGGCAATGAGGTAAAATGCCACCCCTTTATAACAAAAATTAAAAGAAAACCTAAACCCTTTCCACAATTAATGGTAAAATAAAACGAGTAAAAAAATAGCAATCATCAGCAATGTTGAAGTTTTGATTAGCAAAAAATACTAACTTATTTATTTATGTTTTTGGCACTAAATTAAAATTAGAGTTGCGCAGAAAAAAAGGAAAGAGTCATTTCTGGTACATAATTATAAAATACAGAACAGATATTTAAAAAAAAGTAAAACAAATTATAAAACCACTAAATATTAAAACTGCATTACATATTAAAAATGCATTTAATCCGAGATTTGAAATTAAAAGTGTTTTTTTCTCACTTTTAATTCTGAAAATTGTTTTATAATTTCTTTAACATTAATTTTTTCAGCCAGGTCATGTTCGACGGCTATTGTTGTTAAGCCGTTTAGTCGATCCTCGGTAGTTGTGGAGCGTAAAAAATTTTTAATTAATTTTAATTTGGAGAAACTCCTTTCTCCACTTGCCACACTTATTGGGAGAGTCAGCAATATTCTTAAAATCATACCAAGATTGGGAGCAAAATCCATGTTCGATATGAATTTTAAAATCTCAACTGGACTTTCTTTTTTGTTTAGCAAAGCCAAAACAGCTACTCTCTCGTCTGCCAAGTCAAGCGTGTTTATATCGGATGAATTCCCATCAGTCAGCACTGTTTCTAAAACTTTACTATACTTTATATGTCGTTTTGAGGAATATCTTTTAAATCAGAAATATTGTAAAAAAATTGGAAATACTTGCTGTAGGTACTGATCAAATCAAACCTGAATTCGAGTGCATTGATAGCTTTATCTAATGTAAAAAAATAAAATTCTGCCTTATATTTCAAAGCAGGATCTTCTATTGGATCATCTTTTGCCTCATAGTCGAAATTAACATTCCTTCTTCGAACTCTATGACGTGGCTGGGTGAGCTCAAAATTAGCTGGTATGTCAATTTCGTCTGCGAGTTCTCGAGCATCGCAAAGCATTTCATTAAAGGCTCTGTCGGATCTAAGATGCTTGAAAAAATCTTTACAATTTTTCAAGAGCTCCATAGCAGATGGTAAATCATAGTCTTTTGTCTGCAAGAGCTTACTTATAGGATTGATACAATTTAAGGTTTTGTACCATATTACAATGCAGCATAATAATTTAAATTGTTTGACACAACTTATTAGTCCAGAAGCCTCAACTCTTATAGAATTGTCAACCTCCGAGTTATTACAAACAGCAAGTAAAGCATCGTATATCCCTTCTAATTGATACCTTAGTGGTTTTAATGCATCTATTCGGCTTTCCCAACGAGTATCACTTAGAGGTTTCAAAGTAAGTCCGGAAACATATTTTAATAATATGGTCCATCGAAAAGTTGATGAGGAAAAAACAGATATATTTTTTGGACTATATTAAAAAAATTGGCTGCTTCGAAGAATGCTTTTGCCACGTCATTAACTACCAAGTTTAATGAATGGCTGCTACATGGAAGGTAAAATGCTCTTGGATTTAACGAATTTATTCTAGATTGTACTCCCGATTTACTGCCTCTCATGTTGGCCCCATTATCGTAAGCCTCTCCCCTCATATCCTGAAAATTCAATCCCAATGTTTCAAGTCTTTTAATATTAGAGCTGAAAGTTCATATCCAGTCGATCTTTCAACCGGAAGAAAGCCAAAAAGCTTTCATTAATTTTAATGGAAACCTCCTTGGGATTGGACTTGTCAATGGATACATACCTTACTAAAACTGCCATTTGCTCGATCTTGCTGATATCAGGAGTGCACTCTAGAATTATTGAATAGTATTTAGCTTTTTTAATATCAGTAATGATATGAGATGTTATATTTTCAGCTAAAAGAATAATCAATTCATTTTGAATTTTTTTTTCCGAGATAGTGCACTTTAGCTTCTTCTTTTTTAAGCACTCTGCGGATATGCTTTTCTATTACTGGATCAAACTGAGCAAGTAATTGAATAATTTGTAAAAAATTACCGTTACCGAAATCGTGAAGTTTGTCACTTGTACATCGGAGGGCTAAACAATTTTGAGCAGGCATTTTTATTGTTGAAACAATTCGTAGAAGCACCTCGCCCCAATAATTTATTTCTGTGGTAATAAGTCTTTGTGAATGACTGTCGATCGTTTTAGAGTACTGTATTCTTTGACTTAATTCAATCCAAGACTTTTGACTTTCGATGTTTTTTAGAGGTTTCATGTTGATTTAAAATCTTAGCGAGGTACTTCCAATCTTTAAAACCTCCAATAGAAAGGGAACTTAAAGTAGAACCAAAAAGAAACAAATTTTTGCTGTATGTTTAAAAAAACACTCTGTATATATACAGGGTGTTAGGGGTTTGATTCCAAATATCTTAATGCATAAAATTCATTTTAATTTCACTTCATTCATTTTAAACAAAAAAGTTTAGTATATCATGAATCAAAACTCAATTATTTTAGAAAGAGAAAATGTTTAAAAGTTTGAGAAATTTAATTTTAGGGCCAATTTGCCGCCCTTTAAGGTTGCCGCCCCGGGCAGGTGGCCGGCTTGCCCACCCCTAGCGCCGGCCCTGAATGTAGTCTAAAATCATAGTTATGTAGACTGGAGTATAAAAAATGGTGACAAAATTTCTTTTAAACATATTTTTAATTTTAGTTAAAACAATTTACTTATGTGTTCAAGTTATGTTACATTTAGGTTTCAAATTAAAATACTTACTATTTTTTATGATATAATAAATTGTCGATGGTATAGGAAAATATAATGTTTCCTTTCCTAGTTTATTATTGCTGCTAAGTCATCTTTCTCAAAGCTTAAGAGAAAAGTTTTTTTCTCTTGATCTTTGTAAAAGATGAAATTTAATTTTTATATGAAAAATTTGTAAAAGATGAATCTTAATTGGTAGCAAATTTAAAAGCAATTTTTATTTTAGAATAAGTATTTTATTTTTATTAGTTACCAAATCATTTAATACTTTATAACTTTCCATTTACTTTAACAAAAATTTTATTTTTCAGTTGATTATCTATGGTTATACATCCTCCTTCCAGCAATCGCTTTAGTAGCACTTCTGGGTCTCCTCCTTGGGTTGTGGTGTGTTAAAAGGCGGGCTAAACCATCTCCAAAACCACCAATTAAAAATGCCAAAGTTCCCGTTCGTCCTGTCAGCCAGCAAGGACCCCATCAGCAAATGGAAATGAAACCTTTAATTACCCGTGCAAATCTACGTGTACCTGAAGTACCTCTTAATTCAATCAGATTTCTTCAAGAACTTGGTGAAGGAGCTTTTGGTAAAGTGTATTGTGGTGAATTGGTAAGCTTGCATGGCAATAATACAGTCACTGCTGTTGCTATAAAAACTTTAAAAGAAAATGCCACGCTTAAAACTCAACATGATTTCCAACGAGAAGCTGAATTAATGTCAGATTTACATCATCCAAATATTGTTTGCCTTTTGGGTGTGTGCATGAGAGAAGAACCAATGTGCATGCTGTTTGAATACATGTCTCAAGGAGATTTACATGAATATTTAATACTGCATTCGCCTAGATCAGATGTATCAGCTAACAGTGAAGATGGAACTCCACACATTTTAGAACTTCCAGATTTCTTGCATATTGCAAAACAGATTGCTGCAGGTATGGACTATCTTTCTGGCCACCATTATGTACATCGAGATCTGGCAGCTCGGAATTGCTTAGTCGGTGATAACTTGACTGTCAAAATTTCTGATTTTGGATTGTCTCGTGACATATATTCTTCTGATTACTATAGAGTGCAGTCAAAATCTCTGTTGCCAGTTCGATGGATGCCACCAGAATCGATATTGTATGGTAAGTTTTCTACTGAAAGTGATGTATGGTCATTTGGAGTTGTCTTATGGGAAATTTTTAGCTATGGTCTGCAGCCATATTATGGTTACAATAATCAAGAAGTCATTGATATGATTCGATCTCGCCAACTGCTACCATGCCCAGAAGATTGCCCTGCTCATATATATGCTGTGATGGTTGAATGCTGGCATGAAATTCCACCTCGTAGACCAACTTTCAAGGAACTTCACACTCGACTTTCTTCATGGCAGGATATTTTAGAGCTCTCCAGACACTCAAGGACTGTCAGCACAGCTCATTCAGGCAGCACTGCACAAAATAGTAGCCAACATAGCAGTACAGGTCCCAGCAATAATACTGGTTCCACCAATATGACCAATATCAGCACTGCAACTGTTCCATCAACAGGTATTCATGTTCCTGTTTTTCCTCAAGCAATATTTTCCAACGCTGGTGCCAACATGTTACAACAAAAGCTTGCAAACAACCATCATATGGTCCAGGGTCCCCATATTCTATCAAATCCATTCCCAAATGACCAGTTGAGTGTAATGTCTTTACCAAGGCCAACTACTCCAAACATACGGCAGCTTCCACCTCAAGTAATACCACCATATCATATGTCTGATGGAAAAATATCAAAAGTGTAACTTCCATAAATATATGTTACTTTGAGGAAGTAAAAGAGAAATTAGCCATTGATGCTCGTCACAAAGGAAAAGACTAAAGTTAGGTTTAAGAGGTTGAAGTACAGAAATTTGTCAATGAATCTTAATTTCTATGTGGAACTAAGAAGAGATTAATTGTTGCTGTAGAAATGGGCAGCTTTAAACCAAAATAAGGATCAGAGCTCTGCTTATGACTTCTGGTAATGTGATGCTCTACACTAGCAAGCTGTTTGCAGGTTCATAATGGATCTCACTTTTTAACCTCTGACCAACTGAGAGCTTTATTTTACAAAGTTTTTACTCAGAGCTTGTACAATTTATTAGTCCATACTCATCCCATAGCTGAAAAGACTAAGACTTGTTTTTTTTAATTCTTTGTTTCATGTAATTGCATGCAATTTCAAAAGTTGTGGAAAATGAATTCATTTAAATATTTGAAGTGTTTTCATGTGTACTATTGTGCTTTTGTAAGTTCTTAAGTAGTCATAAAGAACCTGGTATGAAAATGGATTTTGCCTTGTTTAGAACGATGGAGAGTAGTAAAATTAATAGTAAATATTTCTGAAATATATCTGATATTATTAGACATGGTTATATCAGAAAGATAGGTTATAGCTGTATGAACAAACAGTATGTGATTTTAATAATAGTAACTTTAACTAAATCATTTAGACATGTATAAATATGTAAATAAATGAAATTCTAAAAGAACTGTGTCATGCATTTAATCTGAATGAAGTTTTAAAATTCATATATATACATTGCATCAGCATCATGCCATCAGTGAACATGTTTCACTAACATCTTTAGTCCAGTACGTAAACAGTAATTAAAATTATATCAGCATTACAGCAATTAAATATTTTTATACAATTTTTTACAAAATGGAAAATGAGGATTATATTTTGTATCCCTTAAAGAGGTTGGAATTGAAAATATTAGATTACTAGATAATGATATACTCTCAGCAAGGCACATCCATTTTCATCAGCTCTGTGGGAAGTAAAGACTGAAATGTGTACTTTTTAAATGTCTTGTACAGATATGTAATTTACATGTATATATTTTAATTATATGTTTATTTATTCATTGTTTTGATAACTTTTATGTTCCAATGCTGATGGCATAAGGTTTAAATTGTTTTAATTGATACTTTTTAAAGATTTTATTCTTTGTCATTATATTTAGTTTATTGTCTTTATGTGCAAAATTGAAAATTTTTATTAAATTAGAGCTGTTCTTATTGTAAAATGAGATTATTTAGTGTTTTTAAATTTTATATCTTGTATAATTAAAGGATTTTATGCAAATGACTATGTATATAAAAATCAAAGTTTTAAATGTGCTATTTCTTATCTTGTTCATATTGTTCTGATTTTTGTACATTTATATTTTTCATATTTAAATTCTCATTCTCCCCCCCCTTAGTGTTTGCAGCTTGTCCTCTTTGGACCTTGTGCCACAAAACCCAACCAACCAACCCCCTTAGTGTTTTTTGTCAAATGTATAAAGATTAATAAAATGCCATATTTTTTCAAAGAAGTTAATTCATATTGTAAATACTGAAATTATGCTTTTTAATTAAGTTTCAAATTTAATGAATTATTAAATTCATTTAAAATAATTATATCCTTTTAATTTTTTTTTTGGTCATACTTTAATGCATCTGAAAGTGAAAATTTTCTCTCTGTAATAAATTTATTAATGTAAATATTTTTTTATCTATTGCAAAAAAATAAATAAATAAATAAAATATACAAAATTTTTAAATAACATTTTTAGTTTACTTTAAAATT
>JAPDSC010016603.1:684217-724714 GCA_026290005.1 Latrodectus geometricus | reverse complement strand
TTAAAAAAATATTAACTTTATTGAAATGGCTTTTATTTGAGCCATTTTCTTTTGTAATGACAGAATCACGACTTATTTTTATTCTCTAAGCTTCAAAATGTATAGATATTCAATTGTATCTAAAACCTATTTCCATCAGCATTTGCAAATCAAAGATTAATAGATTATGTGTGCTTTAATAGAAGTTCTTGATTTTTATATATTCTACATCAATATTGCAATGGTATAATTTTGTACATTATTGTTATATTTCTTCAATGTTTCTGATAAATTTATTGAGAGCTTGAACTGTAATATTTGGGCTTGTGAGTTGTTAATGTTTGTCAAGTATGCTGTGTTAAAAAGGTCAAGTATGTAATTTTGTAAATATCTTGAAGTAAATTTTCCATGGCTGCTTTGTTTATTCTACATTTTCAACTTAAATGCACTACATTTTGCAGGAAACACTTAATTATTGTTTAATACAAAATTGATGTATGTGAACAGTATCTGTGCTAAATAACCTTTAAGGATTCAATTTTATTTTTCAAATATTTTATCATTTTATATTTATTTATGTACCATAAAATTCATTTCTAATTTACTTTATGGCTGCTCTTATTAAATGTATTATTAATTATTTTTTATATAACTTTTTTTCTGTACTAATGTTCCCATTCCAGGTTTCACATTGCTTCTTTTTTTAACATTTGATAATTATCATGATAATAAAAGTTTATTCATTACAAATGAATTTATAAATATGCATCTTTTGACATGTATGTATACTCATCGGCAGTATAAGATACTTAAATTGTGAGATTTCTTGATTGGTATGTTGGTATTCTCCTCAAAGTTCAGTGCCATATTTAAGTGTTTGCCTAGTCAATGTTTCATTGTACCAAAGATTTCTCTTCGTTACCATGCAATATCTCTGTATTTTACTCATGGAAATAAATTTTCACACACTTTTTGTGAATACTTTTGAGTAATTTTTATTTAAAAAAATTTCGAACACATGACTAATGAGAACAAGTTTCACAGTTACAGTTAAAAATTTCTTCAGCTAAGATATTTTTTCTTCAAAACAAAATTACAGCTTGTAAATGATATTGGCTTACAAGCCAAGATAGAAAAACTTAATTTTCTTGGGAAATTTTTTTAAAAAATGCACTAGAAGAACTATTTTAATCAATATACATTTTACAATAAATTCTTGATTTCGTAATTGTATTAATCAAATCTTATTACTTTGAATTTTAATAGTAGTCCCACTTCCTTTGGTAGGAAACTATTATTCAAATTTCCAATAACTCAGTTTCTGCCATTTCAAATAGCAAGCCAAAGTATGAAAAGTGAGATTGAAAGAACATGCAATTTTTGTTTTGCATTGCTGTTGAATTGATTCGACTATTCTTGATAAGTAAAATGTAATTTCTATAAGTAGTTTGATATTAAAATAATCAGAACTCCATTTCTGAATGTAAATCAGTGAAGTAATTAATTGTAAATCATTGAAAAAAACAAAGAAAATGATATTAATAGAAATAAATTTAAAAATCTAAGATATGTATAATGGATTTTTTAAATTTATATTGGTAAAAAAATCCCCCCCCAAAAAAAAAATTAATAGAATTACCTAAAATAATCGGGAGTGATAAAAAAATTTTCACAGTGAAGTCAAGATTTTGCTACATTTTTGTTATTTGCTCATAATGTGATAGTTATTGACTCCAATGAGAACGTTGTGGTAAGTTAATTTTTCTCTTGAATTTCCACATTTCGATTTTATTATTTATTGAATATAAAAAGATATCAGCCAATTGTAATGACTCATATTTTAATAGAAAGCTGAAAAATATAACATAATCTGGTTTTTTTATTAAATGTATATTTGAATTTGACTTATTCTGTATTCACGATGAAGAGTTAATATCCTAAGTAATTCGCCCTTTAACTGTTTTGATCTAATGAATATTTTTTCGAATTTAATAAATTTATCTAATGCTTTGTTAATTTTACATTCGAATTATAGTATCACTTGTTATTTGATTAATTAGAGTTATTATTTTAAATAGATAAATTTATTAAAAAGTATGTCCTACAAAATGCAGATAAATCCATGAAAAACTCCATTAGAACGAATCAGTTTATTTGTTAGTTAAAGATTAAAATCGTCTTGTTTCAAGAACTTATAAAAAAATGTTTTGTCACATTCCAAAAAGATTTTTGTAAGGAACTATTTTTTTCTTAAGAAATGATTTTACTTAAATCTGAAGAGTTTTAAATCTTAGAAAGGCTTACTTTCGCCTCATGATGGAATGAAAAGCCATGTATTCAATCAGCCAATGTTAAGCAATGGGAAATAAATTTTGTACTTCTGCTCTCTACATGCACACTTTTATAGTAAATACTTGGGAGTTTTTAGAGTTCCTTTCCTTGCAATATGTATATAGTCCACCATTTATGATATACCCTGTCAGAAAGTAAATACGCAGTGGGTGATAAAAGAAAGAAGCCTTTATACATCCAGCTTTTTGACTTGTCATTGTTTATTGTCAAATCTTAAATATTAATTTCAGTGCTAGTTGGGTGTTTCCATTAACCAAATAAATTTTGAGATGGGAAATTCTCTTAAACTACATAATTCTCATCATTTAACCAAAGAGTCTGGTGAAAACCCTTGTGTAGAAAAAATTACTAAGCTACCTACATGTTCTTGAATATGTATCATATATAAAGATAGCAAACATTTTCATATTAAATGTTCATCTTCAATTATAAAAATTCAAGTTTAATCAGATATGAATCTAATAAAATTGCATTATTAATTTATTTAATGAAAAACTTGATTCTTTGTGAGCATAATTTATGTTTTAAATTATAATATTGAATATATGTATATTTACAACCATATCCTATACCAAAAGAAAATCATAGGTCCTATATTATAAGAATATACATTAATAGTATATGCGATCATAAATGCACTGCATATACATATTTGTTTTTTGATGTTATTTTATCAGTGAACATGTTAAAGAAGCAAAGCAATTCTAATTTATCCAAAATCAATGTCTAAAACTTAAATTTTGCAAGTTATTAAGTTTATTAGAAAAATCTAATTTTTCAGAATCGTAATTTATTAATTTTTATTTAATATACTGAAGAATAAAATAGGATGAAGGAAAACTCAGTATCTCTTGCTTACAGTTTCCTTGATATTGCAATCAATTTGTGTACACTTTTCTGTTTCCTATAATTTATGGATCATATTTATTATTTATGATCCTTTAACATTGACAGTAAACAATGAATCAATCGTTTAAATATGACTGGAGATGAAGACTAAACTTTTTTAATTTTGCATCAATCCAAACGCATTACTTTTATATAATATTTAATAATTAGAAATAGGTTTTTTTTTAACTATTCATTAACTACACCAAAATAAATAAAACATTAAAAAAGGATTAATAGTAAAAATAAATATTATTAACTGAAATTAATAGAACATGTTAAAAGCAAAATAATGGGATTTATTTTTCTCAATTTTGAATCTTTCCTTCAAATTACATTAAGAGAAATAATAATAAAATTGTAGAACTTTCATAAATTCCTTTTAAATTTTAAGCTATAGAAAATTTATATTTAAATGCATATTATTAATATTTATAAGATTCTAATTTGATAAAATTTACTTATCAGTTTAGAAAATATTATCTTAAACTTGAATGATATTAAAATGATGCAAAATTGTTCTAAAATTCTAGTTGAATTATTTTTTTACATCATGTATATTAGTCATCAGAATGACTTATGAATCAAAATGTTACTACGGTCAAATAGTTTCACTATTGTAAAAATGACTATCTACATATAATAAATAAAGAATACACAATTTATTTTTAAAATTTTAATTTTACTGTTTCTTATCACATCTACATATAGTAATATTTAAAGAGAAGATAGCACAAAGCCCAAAAATTACACATTGACCCAGCAAATATGTGGACAATTCTTGAACAGTGATACTTCAGAGTTTCGCTAATCTACAGATAGATTAATGTATAAGATTAATTTTATAATGGAAGTCATTAATTCTCTCACTTGTCAGATCAGCTAAAAATTTAAAGCCTGGTTTAAAGAGGATAAGAATATCACAATCTATTTTCTTTCTGATGTACAATATTTTTTATATATAATACATATATTTCTTACATCATGACACAATTCTCTGCTAATATCAATTAGTGAATCAATTTTGTTCAATTTGGCTTGGAAGATCCATCATTTTACTCAAATACTGAAAAACTTTGAAAGAAAGCGCAGCACCACTTAAGTTACAAAAATACAAGTTATATGCAAAATTGTTCTCATATTAAAGTGTAAATAAGGCAGTATATCTGCTTCAATCAACATAAGTTCCTTAGACATTACAAGCACCATAAAAGAAACTGCTAAAGTATCTAGTCTAGTTTTTTATGGTCTTAAACAATGACAAATATTTTTTAGTACACATTAAATAGGCAATTTTGAGCAAACTTGTTTTTCTTAAGCGAACATTAGTATCAGAAAATAAAAAAAAGGAGGAATCAATAAATGAAGTACAAAAGTGATATTGAAAAAAAAATTATATATCAGTGCAAAATAATAAAATTATATACAGCATCATCTACTAAAATTTTAAAGTTCTAGATAATCTTATAGTAAATGAATTCATAGAAACTAAAATAACAGCTTAAAACACATAAAAAATTAAATGTTTGTACAATGAGTAATTCAGAATATATTTATTATACTGCATATAATACTTTTGATTCTAAAGACATATGAACCCACTTATCTACAACGCTCTTACGAGTAAAAATCTACATTTCTAATATTCTTGAATACAAATGCAGAATAATTTGAAAAGGAAAATCGAAAAGCATCATTAATATGTTGTTGAAGTAATAAAAGAATGTTACAACTCGATTTCAATGAAGAAATTAATTGAAATGAAAGCTTACAGCTGACGACAAAGTAAATATAAATAAATTACAAAAAAATAGAAGATTAAAAGGTAATTTATTACCAAACAAGGTTTCAGTATGCTGAACTACATACAGCTTATTGGTAGCTAAGAAGGAAAAATTCGCTCAGCCAAATCTACTAAGAGTTTATCTGAATGACAGGGTCTGACTCACATACTGATATGTGATACAGCAGCCAAAAACCCAGATCTTACTAATTTGTATTAATAATTTTTTTAAAATAATTTATATGATAAATCTTAGTAAAAGGGTTTTGAAAAAAATTCTTGCTTATGAACGTATGTAAACATAGTACAGTCCAGGTTTGGTATTTCAGCTGAGACCTACAATTTAAAGTGGATTCTGAATCAGTACAAATGTTTTTGCCAGAGATGAAAATCAAATTAATGAACTGTTGAATTGAAACCAAATCATTGACATTCAACCACTAGTTCGGCATAATCAGAATTGGATGAATGATTATGAAAATCGATTTTTCAGCCATACTTTCTTCCTTTTGTATGCTATTTCTAAATGGCAAAATGTCAAAATTCTTATATGGAATGAGTATATTACAGACTAAAAATATTAAAGAAACAATGAAGATTGGAAATAGACATAGGAAGTTATGTATATGAAGAGCGTAAATTGTTCTATAGTTTTCATTGTACATGCAAAGGAGAATAATAAAGTGATTTCTAAAAATATTAATTACTCTAATAGAAGAAATTATAACTTAAAAACATTTAATACTGTAGTGAAAAATTTTTTAAAAAAAATTTATATTTTTATTTGAGTATTACAGATTAAATAACACAGTTGCAGTAGATAACCAATTTTTTTCAAATTAATATATAATAATTTTCATTTCTTTAAAAAATGGAGTTCTAAGATAATAAATTTTATGCACAAAACAAAACATAATTATTGGTTTCATTAGGTACAATCATATTTTAAAATTAAAGTGCAATTTTAAGGTCACACAATGCATGTCTGGAATGATGAGTTTTTCCACATTTAAAATATGATCCATTTTCTTGCTCACAGATCATATATTCACTGTTCACAGAACATAAAAAAGACATAAAATTAAATCACATATGGATGTATACTGTCCATACTATAATCTGAGATCACTGCTTTTCAAGCTAAGATTAAGTGGCAGTGAAAAAAAATATTAGTCAGAACAGCTTAAATACTGGATTCAATATGGTGAGTACTATCATCAGTCTTAGTACCTCGGGAAATTTTAGAATTGATATTGTTATTATTATTGGCCACATTTGGTTGGTTATGGTGATGATGATGGTGGTGGTGGCTATGGTGATGGTGGTGGCCAGATGATTTATTAGATTTATTGTTGGAAGCCACAGGAGACTTCGAATGACTCTTACTGCTATCCCTGGTCCTTCGGATGGGTGAATGCGGCTTATAGTTTCCAACTCGACAAGCAACTACAGAAGCATGATCCAATTTGCCTGGAACTGTGCACAATTTGTCGCCAACTTTTCTGCGACGTGACCTTTGCTCTTGTTGAGTATCTGGTTCATCCCCAACATACAGATCTGGATCTTCCAATATTCTGCGCTTTGCTACAGTTAATTTCATAGCGAAATCAATTAAAGTCTCACATAATTTCTGGGCAGAGTCACATCCTTTGTCATTATCATTCAGACCATTCTTTAAAAGATCCTCCATACGCAGGAGAGTCAGTTGATGTCTCTGATGAGCCTCTACTATAGGTAGAGGAGGCTCAGCTGGTAACAAAGATTCAATTGTAGCACCAGTAGACTTTCTGGATTCTTCACTGATGTTATTGTTGTTGTTGCTTTGCCTCCTTAACACAGAATTCAATTTACTGTGCCTCTTGACATTAACTTCTTGGCTATTACTATTCTGTCGCTTAACACTGGTTGTCATTTGTTTTGAACTTTCAGGCTTATTGACAACATCAGATGTTTTACGGTGGGGTTTGTCAGGCCTTTTGGGAACAGCAAATTTACCAACAACTGGATCAAAGTTGTCAGAGATTCCATCACTGCACAAGAAAACATAATCTCCTTGATCTGCTATAGTCATAGAAACAGTCAGATTGTTTAATTCTGGATTAACTCCATCTACTGGTCCCAGAGCTCCTAAAGCATCCCTCATATCTCGCATAGAATGGATGTCATGGGATCCTAAAACAAGAAAATTTACATAAATCAAAATAATGCTTTAAAAAAGAAACAAAACATAAACACACACTTTTGTTTAAAATAAATTTAAATGCACTCACATTCAGAATGACAATGTACATGTTTCTAAAATATTTTATTTAGTTATAATTTTATTTGTATAATGATCATGCATGTTTATACTGCATATTATAAATGAAATAGGAAGATAAATTAGATAATGTTCTTTTTCATTTTATTCCTAGTATGATAGATGAAATTATTATGTTCAGAGAAAAAGTTTTAATTTTTTTGATAAAATCTTTTTTGTTTTTATGCTTTATAAAACCCTCAATAACAGGCTATATTTTCTAAAGTTAAAACAAAATATATAAATAGAAGAAAAAATTCAAGACATTAAATTATACAAGATAATGTCTGAAACAAACTATACTTACAAATTAAAACAAGTTGAATCAAGGTAGTTGAAAACACACAGATTTAACATTATTAAAATAGCACAAAGATTTTCTTATAAAATAGATAACTGTGTTTTCAATGACATTTTCTAGAACTTTTTTATACTAAATGAAAACTTGCTTTTGTAAGCTGTTTTTTAAATAAAAATTAAAAAGGAGATTTAACATTTTCCAACCTTTTTTTAAAAAATATATATAAAAAAATACAATTATTACATTTCTTGTATTAATCAAATTAAGAAAAACTTATCACTTCTAAAAGTTCTTAAGAATTCCACAAGTATATTTCAAATTTTGGAAGTTCTGCATTTATTTGGAATAAAAAACAAAAATACAAAAAGATTTCTACTATAACAGACGGAATAAATTACACAATATAAGTTGTTACATACCAGCAAATGATTCATTTCATTTGCTAGAGAAGAAATATCATGGAACTTTTAACACAGCCATAAAATAGTCAAAAATGTCTATCAGGAATATTCATTTTAAGATTTTAAACTATTAGAGAGCAATTGATCAAATATGAAATCTTTAAATAAATTCAGTTTAATACAACTTAGTCTGATTTTATTTAGAAATAGAACAAAGTTTCATCCTGATAAATATCAAATCAGTCAAAACAACCAAATAATTATTTTCTGAAAATACTAATTTACTGACAAAACTTTTATTGAACTTTAAAAAAATAAAGTTATTGGCTACTTTCAATGGACAGCTTATATTTTGAGAACAGAGTATATATTAATTTTGTTTGATAATCAGCATACAAATGATTCAATTTTTCATATAGCTTAAAATATTGAAACAACTACAAAACAGTTTTATAAAAAATATATATATATTTTAAAATATAACTAATTTTGAAAAAAATCAATAAGTCTGATGTGTGAGTCTCTTCAATCACTTGATACATTAATAGTATGCACAAGATTGAAAATTATAAAATGTTAATATTTTCAGAGGAAAGTCATTGTGCCTTCCCTTAAGAAATTAACACACATTAAATATTTCAATATATTCAATACAGCAAGAAAAAGCATATTCTCAAATAATATTTTTTATAACATTTTTGAAAAATTTTAACCTTATTGAGGAAAAATATAAATCATCAAAATATCTGCGAAATGAACATTCATTATTTTTCATTTTCTTTGGCAAGATTCAAAAATCATCTCAATATTTCACTCACCAAGAAAGAAAAATAATTTATTAATAAAATTAAGTGTATCTTTTGCAATATTTTATTTAAATCTGAATCTTAATTCTTTATCATATAAGTAATAATGTGTTGAATTTAAAACATAAAAAGACTTAAATTTTCATCAAAATAAGGAAAATGTTTTGCATTAAATTTTGATATTAAAATGAAACTGATTTTACTCTTTAAATTAAACTTGAATTGATTTCATATACATCAAAATTAAAAAAAAATTTAAAGACAAACTCTTTTTTAAAACTCTTTATTTTAAGATTAGAGAAATTTTGCCCCATTCCTACATTAAAGTAAAATAGTTGCATATTGAATGTTAAATTAATAAAAAAAAAATGAAAACTTTCATAAAAATTTATATTTAAATTATTATTCAATGTTAAATTTCAGAAAAAAGCTTTTATTTAGATAATTACATACAATTATTAAAGTAAAAAAAACAAAAATATTTTATATGAAATTTAGATGAGAGGCTCCGAGAGAAGATTTATTACCTTGAGTTATTTCTCTTACACCATGTTTGTGGCTGTAAATATATGCAAGGCTGTCCCCGACATTACATGTGCAGATAATAAACTTATCAGAATTCCTCAGTTGACACACTACTGCGGCACATAAAGTAGTCAGATTACCCTCCTCTTGCAGGATTAAATTGTGAGCTGCGTGAAATGAACGGAGAAGACAGACAAATACATCCTAAAAAAGATAATCGCATTCATGTATAAAAATAAATATTTATTCAGTTCTTTTAAATTTATCAATTTCATTTCTTAAAAATAAGACTGTTAACCCAGAAGTTAATAACAATTTAAAAATGTAAAAAATAAAAATAGATTGCTGATCAGCGCCATGGAAGACAAATCATTGCACTTTTTTACAACATTTAATTGCATTAAAAGTTCTCAAATAAAAAAAATAGTCATCATATCAGCAAACAATTCATGTGGAAATGTTATATTTTTAACAAACCTAAACTACATTGAAAAATGAGAAAAAACTAATGTTTTTTAAGATTTATAGAAAGAGAGAGAAAAGATAACTGGGGAATGAATATTATGAGAACATAGCAAACAATCAGCACAAAATTAAATATAATAATTAACATTAAATTTTAGGAATTAAATAGTTTAGTACTTAGTCTCAACCCACATGTACACTATGACAAAAAGAATTAATTTTATTAATTATCTCAAAGTAAAATGAACAGAATCATGCAGAAAGCACTTTACTCTTTGACTGTATTAAATAATCAATCAATTAAGCATAGCATATAATTGGGAGTGTGAAGAAAGAGAAACTTGAAAAAAGAAGCGAAAGAAGAGATTTAAATTTCCCAGAAAGTTGCTGAATAGAAATTGACGTATCTAAAGCTTAACTTTGACTTATTTCCACACTTTCTAGCGACTTTTTTAAATCAATCATACTTCATGTCAGAGAAAAGTTTTGCATGATCATTACATCTTTCCTCAAAACTTCAACAATTAAAAATAGTATAATTTATTGTATTGCTGATTATTTCTGAATAATTTTAATTCAAATATAAAATATACAAATTAATCATTATTAATTTCAACTTAAATGGAAGCTATTGTGACTCTGACTTAAAATAATTCTGTTAATAATGAAAGCAATTTAGTTTCTTTGTGAGAAAATTTTGATTTAAGCGGAATAATTTAAAATATTAAAATCAAAACAAAACTTTAAAATTCATTTCATATACCTCATACTTGCTCCAAACAATTTTTATATTGAATCACAGTTACAAATTAATTAGCAATTATAATCATTTTTTAAAAAAATCAAAGCAAAGAATTGCAGTTTTTTTTGCAACTGCATTAAATAACAAAAATGGGATAAAAAAAATTATTCTTTTACAGCCAATAAAACAATATTAATATACATTAGCTAAAACAACATTAAAAATACTTTTAGTATTAGAAGTTATATTAATGTAAATGAATACCTGACACATGAAAATTAATTATCTTTCAGAATGAATGAAAGTTTGACCTTCAAATAAAATTTTGTTTGTAATTCTATATATGTGTGTGTGTGTGTGTGTGTGTGCGTGCGTGTGTGTGTTATACATATATTTTTGCATAATCCAAGCTTGTTATGAGACCCTATGTTAATAGAATTCTTCCATTATAATGACAAAATTATAAAATCCCAAATATTGTTTTTATGCATTCTACATTATTTGGCTTCAAACAAAACCACCATCCACTATTATCTAATCTTAATACAACATCCAAATTCGGTTCTGATGAGACTGGGCTATTTTAAAGGAAAAAAACCTGACAGATCTTTAGTTTACAAACACAAAATTGCAAATGAAGGGACAGCAGCTAAGAAAAGACATTCTTTCGTATCTGGCATGGGAAAACTTGGAATCTTAGCAATAAGCAAATTGATAAAAATCATGTGAGCTTAAGGGTATTAAAATTTTACAAGTTACCTATATATAAAAATAATTTTAAATCATGGTATTTTTGAGGAATGGTTATGTTGCTTGTTTGAGAAAATGACAATTAAGTATATAAAAATTGTCTTACTAATTTCCCATCAAAAATAAATGTTTTATAAGTACTTATTTCTTTTAAGTTTTATTTTAAAATGTTTTAGAAATAATTTGATTAAAAAATTTTAATTTTTTGATAAAAAGTGTGATTTAAGTATTTAACTGAAATCTCTTTAAAAATATCCTGTTTTTCAGAACTTGTAAGCATGTATGTGTACATTTTTTAATTATATTCAATATTGAAAAACTTCATTATAAACGCCTTTTGCTCTAAGCAGCAGAGAGTCATTATATCAAGCTTTGACTGTTTATATATATATATATATATATTTCTAAAACAAATTAAAATAATAAAATTATTTTAAAGCAAGAGTTTCAAAATATATTTTAAATGACTTAACGCAATTTATCAAAACTGATTATTTTAGCTATAATCAGTTTTGATAAATTATGTTCAAGAATGAATTTATTTCCTCAAAAAATATTACAATTGCTATTGACTATAATTATTTCGCTTTTTGTCTTGACCTGAGCTGTTTCTTTCTGAAAATATTCAAGTTTAAATAAAAGCTATAGAGAAGGCAAATAAAAATAGCAACAAGTGTGTTAATGAAAGTGTAAAACAAATCATGTACAGTACAAAATAAAAAAATGTATCCAATACCAGTTCGAAAATAATCCATTTATTAAATATCATTAACGAAATAAATCTCATCAATATGTGTGACCTAGTTTAAAAAGTTATTAAAAACTAAAAATCCATATACATTTTACTAGAATCTCAGAATTATTGCTCTTAAGAATCAATTGGTGCTTTCATCTAAGTTTATTGCACTTTGAGGTGGATCCAATCAAATTTTTTCCATAATAAATTATTTCTTATGTACAATTTATTATATTTTTAGAAATACTGTGTATTTTTCATTTTATTAGACACCATATTATCAGCTGTATATATTTTTGACAATTCACTTAAAAAAGTGCTGCGGACTATTCAACACTTGAAAAAAGTTCTTGTGGATAATATGCTGCTGCAGATTATATACATAAAAGTACTGTACATTATACAAACACTAATGAATAAGGGCTAAAAATTATGAAAATTTTTAGCTATATAATCTATGCAACTTCAGCAAAAATACAAAATTCAAAACAGGAGTGATAAAAAAATCCTTCTCTTCTAGCTAATAACATGTAAAAATTACATTTAAAAAGTAATAACTAAATTGCTGATCAGTGCCATGGAAGACAAATCATTATACTTTCTATGACATTAAAGCCATCAAAAGAATTTCAATTAAAAATCTGTCATCACTTCAGCAATTTGAAAATAATGATTTAGCAATGCAAGAAATATAAATATATGACATGCATAAAAATATCAATTTTAGATTTCATATTATCAGAAATATAATTTTGCTGTATGAAATAATAAAAAAACCAAATCAAGCATTAACCAAATAATAAAAAACCAAATCAAGGATTTTAAACTAGTCTAATCTTAAATGACTATGTTATAATAACAAAATTTATTTTGATAGCAATGCATATTTGTAAGCTCAGAAAACATATCTTATAACATCCAATGATAAAATTATTCCAATAGTAACTTTATGCAAAATATTTATTTTGCCTAATATTTGAATAATAATTTAATGCAAAATATTTGTTTTGCATAAAATTACCAATATATTTTGCAAAAAAAAAAGTTATGAAAGATAGTCATATAGATAAAAATAAACAAAGCAAAAATAGATAAACTATATTTTATGACAATGAATGTAAAATACTCCATATTAACAGTATATAGGTTATTTATAAGGTATACCATAGTGGTCTCTATTCTTCCCCCTTCTCTGTACAACGCATTGTTCAAATAATCCATGCAACCATGAACTGCACATCTAGCAGCAAGACAAGACTTTTCACCCCAATTCACACCATCCGCCAAAACTAGGACAGAACTGTTCTCTCTCAAACATACAGCAAATGCATCCGCAACTGGTTCACCTATACATTTACAGAAAAGAAACATAAGTTTATACAGCTATTAGAAAAATGTAAAAAAGAGTACTTTGGCAAACTGTTAAGATTTGTTACATACACATATTTTAAAGTTTTCCAAGCACAAAGAATCAGCGTCTTATGTATAGAATGTGAGATTTTATATAAAATTTAATATCTCAATTTTATCTAAATGAACAATTTTTGACATCTTAGCAATAAAAACAGATTAAAAGAGATGGAGGAATTCACATTTAAAACACAACTACAATTTATTTCATTGGAATTTTCATAGGAAAATCTACTCAACAATTTTCAATATTTTTATTTAAATTAACATGCACAGCTATTAGACTATTTTACATTTCTATAGAATTAGTTACACTTATTAACAGAATAACATAAATTCTTCTGTTAAAAAATTGAAGATATGTTATAATTATATTCCATTATTCACTAGGTAAAAGAGATGAATGCATATTTTTTAACATAATTTAATATGTAAAAGGATATTCATCACTTCATAAGTGTGAGCAGTTCATTGCTTTATACTTTAAAGCAGTAAAAATGATTTTTTAAATCTTTCCTCTAAAAAACAGCTACATCTGTTAACAAAAATTTACAAATCCTTCACAGCATATACTAACCAGCATTTGCATTAGTTAAAGGATGCTTTTCGTATAAAGATGTGGCTATTCCAAAAGCTCTTTCATCTGCTTGATCCCAGTTTTTAATACCAGCAATATCATCAGGTGATTCTGAAAAATTTTTTAGAGAATTTTTATTAGGATAATAATAATAATGGTAAAAATTGAATATTTCATTTATATAATTTTGCAGAAAAAAATTTATATATAAAGTTAAAAATAAATTTCATTGAATAACATATAAATATCTTTTGAATTATATTCAGCAAAAAAATGTATATTTTTAACAAACTCTAAAATATTAATAATTAAAAATGTACTTTTCATTATCATTCATAAAATATAGTAATATTTTCATTACCAATCATAAATATTTTAATGCAAATTATTAATTTATTCTTTAACACCAAATAAATAAATAAAAAAAAAAAAAAAAAAAAAAAAAAAAAAACCCAGATTTTAAGGATAGTTTAAAATAGTTTCAGTAACTTGTTCTTTTATAATAAGAATATTTGATATAAAACGAAATATTTTCAAAATGAAACGTAGTACAAATATATTAATTATATCACTAATAATTCTAACTTTAATTTTCAATAACTAATAAATTAATGAACAGTATTTTCAAAAAATTACATATGTATTAAGTTCAAATTTGGTAATTAAAAGATCAAAATTAAGCATAAGTGATCAGTGCCATGGAAGATGAATCATAGAACTTTTTAAAGCATTAAATGCCATTAAAAAGATCTCAAATTAAATTGGTCATCATTTCACTAAAGAAATAAATAGTTTTATCAATGTAAGTCAATGATATAATTAAAAAATTTTAATAACAAATTTAATGTAATTTAAACCTAATAAAGTAAGAATTATTCATTTGAATATAAAAAGCAAGAACATTTCACGGCAATAAAATAATATAAATTCTATATAAAATTTAAACAATAATTAGAATTCTTTAATAATAATGTGGCGAAACCAATCAATAATTGGTTTTGTCACACACACATATACATTGACAGTTAATTTACACACAAAATTTCAATTCCTAATAACAAGACAAAATTGATTTTAAAATTAGCTTCTTTTAAAATAAAAAAAAATATCAACCATAATCAAGTTTATTATTAATTTGGAGGTTGGTTAAATTTGTTTTTGAAATTTCATTTTTATCAATATATATATATATATATATATATATATATATATATATATATATATATATATATATATATATATATAAAGCCTTATAAACTCCTCCAAAAATAAAATTCAGTAAATTTATTATTCCCTTTAAAATGACTGATAAAACAAATAAGCATATTAATTTTAAAAAATTAAAATTAATATAAAATTTTAATTCTTCAGTTTATGAAACAGATAATGACACAAAAATCTGAATACCATCAACTGTTGAGAATCTTTTTTCATCATGAGTTTTCTCAGACTTTTCCTGACTCACATTATTCGATGTTTCTTCAATGTTTAGCTTATCGATATTCTCAGAACTACCTTCATAATCTTCATCGATGAAATCTACATCTAAATCAAGATATTCAAAAGGTTTGTGCTTTCGGTTCACTTGAGTTAAACCTCCTGCAGGTCCTGTGTGGGCGGCAAGTACTACTTTAGACAATTTTCCGACTTTTTTCATAGGCAAATCATAACAGCATTTTCCGAAAATTATCTCAGGCTGGTTTCGTTTAAAATGCCTGTAAAAATAAGATAGTTTAAATAGTTACTAATAACATAATAGAATAAAGTATATCACAATAAAGAAAAAAACAAAATAAAAGCCTTTTGAAATTTCATTACAGAATATATATTTAATAGCAGGCAAGTTTAATTTAGTAAATCCATATAATAAAATAATTTTATGGAAATTTATAAGTTGAATAAATTTATAAATAAATTAATAAATTTGTGGAATGACAAAAGTCAAGAAAGAAAAACCACGTAGTTGTAAATATACTTTCCATCGATAGATGGCGCCACTATTAAATTCCAATAATGAATACTTTTTGTTGGTAATCTATGGTTGGTGGTTAGGGAAGGGAGAGAATTTTGTTCATTCTGAAATTTAAAAAGTTTGCAACGAGAATTATAACTTTTTATTTATATTACAATTTTTAATAGCTATTTTAAAGATAAGAACAAACACAGTTTATTCATCTAAACTATAGTTAGACATAAATATCAATGCTAACAGAGCCGGCGCTAGCAGCTTCGCCGCCCCGGGCAAAGAGGTAAAATGAAGCCCCTTTATAACAAAAATTAAAAGAGATAACCTAAACTCTTTCCACGAGTAATGGTAAAATAAAACGAGTAAAAAAATTGCAATCATCAGCAATGTTGAAGTTTTGATACATGTTTCGACAAATTAAGACACATGGTTAAAAATTCTATTATTGTGTCCCTTTGATTAAATTATAAAAAAAAAATTATTTCTTTAAGCTTTAAACTATTTTTAAGTGGGAATTTCTTATGCTTGTGAGTTTTCTTGCATTTCAAATATTTTGACATTTCAAATATTTAAAAGTTCATACATTATTAATATATATAGTGTGTTTATTAAACATGCGCCAAAAATTCAAGGGTTTGTTCCCTCGACTATTCTAAGAATATTTTTCCTTTGATAATTTTTGTGAACTCGCTTTGTTTCGAAGATACAGGGCGAACATAGTTTTCGTCAAATCCATTTTTATAATTTTTAAAATGATTAAATTTCTTGCATTCTTATTTTAGCTGGAGGTCATTATTTTCAACAGTTCTTGTAGATTAAAAAACTTTGTAATTTTTGGTAATAAAATGTTGTTATAATGTCAAAAATTTTGTTCGCCCTGTATCTTCGAAACAAATTTTTGCTGTATGTTTAAAAAACACCCTGTATATATAAAGGTCGTTAGGGGTTTGATTCCAAATATCTTAATGCATAAAAATATGATTCATTTTGAACAAAAAAGTTTAGTATATCATGGGTCAAAACTCAATTATTTTAGAAAGAGAAAATGCTTAAAAGTTTGAGAAATTTAATTTTAGGGCCAATTTGCCGCCCCCTAAGATTGCCGCCCCCTAAGATTGCCGCCCCGGGCAAAGGCCCGGCTTGCCCACCCCTAGCGCCGTCCCTGATGCTAAGTATTCAAAGGAACTAGGATTAAATATTTACAAAAAATTAATGTCTTACTTTTATGAAACAACAAATTTTATTAGTGTGATGTTTCAAATCAATTAAAAGAATATAAAATTTTTATTATTTAAATAATGAGTTAAAATATTTATGTATATGTGTTAAATACATTAAGAAATTATTTCTGTACTTTATACTGTGTTTTCCAGTATTATTATGTAAATGAAAACTGTAAAATAATTAATATTTGACTACATATCAAATTTTTTTCAGATATTACAATTATAATAGGAAATTTCGAATGTAATTAATAAAAATCCTCTTATTAACTTAGCTTGAGGAGGAATCTAACCAAATCTCTTAAGGTCACTTATCCGTAAATTCCCTTAAGGGGACTGTTTCCTCAAAATAAATCTTGAAATGAACTTCAGCGCCATCTAGCACAGTTGTTTTGGGGCGGTCGCTCTTACAGAAACTGGAGAAACTGATTGGTGAGTTTTAATTTACAAGCCACACCAAAGCACCCTTTTACAAAGAAAAGATAGTTCCTAACTCAATAGGGGTGAAAAAGGGGTATGAACAGGAGATCACTTAACTGCAGGGGTAAGGTAATCAGTAAGCCTCCCCCCCCAGCCTGTTTCCACGCAGATTTTCTCCGTATTTATGGTCAGTTTGCCTTGAAGGCTGTTTGTCCTGTTTCGAGGGTCCGTAACCCCCTCAGGGTTTTTCTTCCTGGAACTGTATGTCACATGGCTGAGGCTAGTTCAAACGCTTCTGAAATCTCACATGGGAAATGTCGGTTGCTGACGTATCCAAGCATTGAGGGAGAATAAGCTGCTCGGAGATTCTGAGAAGAAATAATTATTTTATTTACTTTTAGAGTTCAGCTTTCTGTGTAGTAAAATACTATGCAGATGCACAACAAAAATTGAACAATTTTGCTATTATTATTACTCCTTCAATGTTAAAAAAATAATTATAAATATTCAAATTAAATTAAAAACAAAAAAAACATTGAAAATATATTTATTATTCTATTTTTCTGGCTTTAATTTCAATTCAACTTGCTTTAAATGGGGTGAAGTCTTCTTGAGAAAACAAAACAGTTATGTTTATCTCCAAGTACTACACTTTTATAATATACAAAGAGTTGAATTTCTTATCTGTTTCAATGGGGAAAAACGTAATTCATTTATTAGTTTTTCAATAAACTTTTTTTTTATAAAATGGCTTTGACTTATATTTTTTATCAATGATTTTTGTAGGAATGAAAAGTTCACCTGCAGAAATTAAATCTTATTATGCAGAAATTGTTATGCTTGATTAATAATATTGAATCTTATTAATCAAGCGTATCGACGTTGTTTCTCGTTATATTTCGAAATAAATTACAAATTTTAAAAGCAGTACAAGTTAATACGTAAACCATAGGATTTGTATCTTTGCTCACATTCAGGAAATGGAAAAGCAGTTCCGGCATCAACTTATCATTCATTCTTTTCTAATTTTCCAAAATTGTATGTACTATTAGTCTTGATTCACACAATATTGGAATTACATACATTTTGTACAAAGTAGTTTCGCATCGAGGCAATTTATTTTTGAAATGATTTCATTATAATTTTGGTTTTGCCATGAAATATATATTTTAGACAGCCAGAAAATGAAAATGTTTCATACCATATGTTTGGCGTTTTTGTTATTTGTTGGTATTAATATTAGTTTTCCATTAAAAATATTATAAGTTTACAAAGATAGCTAATTAAAAATAATAATTTTACGAAATTCTATCTGCATATTAGACCAAAGTTTATAGTAAAATTATTAAAAAATAAATCCTTTATTGATTTAAATTTCTAAAAAAACATAGAAAATTTAATTACGTACATATTTATATAAGTATAAATTGCAACTATGTCTTCTTTTGTTAGTATTTTACTATTTAAAAAAAATGCAAAATACTTTTTAAATGTAATTCTTTTCAATACAAGACACATTGAATAAAAATTAATATCCTCTCTAAGCAATGTAATATGCTCTAAACATACTGTAAAGATGCAATATGAAAAAAATTTCTTCAAAGATGTGTTTTTAATTTAAAATTGACTGCATTAGTTCAACAAATATGATAATTCACATGTGTATGTGTATTTTTATTACATTAATGTGATAGAAATTGCATGTGGAAGGTTAATTCAAAAACAAATTATACTCCTCTGTAGTATCAACCTCGCAGAACTTCCACAAATTACACAATTTGCTATGTATAAAATAAAAATGAATAAATTGTGCTATCATCAACATGCTGTGAAAGAAACAGTAATTAAAAGATGTTACCTTCAAAATAATTAAAACAATTTTTTTTAAACTTTATGTAGAATATATGTCAGTCAGTATGTAAGGAACATTTGAAAGTATAAAATTTATAGTCCAGTTTATTTAAAAAAATAATTTGAAATACATAAAATGATATATATATATATATATATATATATATATATATATATATATATAGCATATGTAATTACAATATAATAGATGCACAATTTTCAATTAGGTATATATATATTTATTAAAAACAGTAAATTTTTATTTACAATATGCAAAATATATATTTTAGACATCCAGAAAATGGGGAGAATGAAATATGATATACATGAGAAGAGAAATGGAAATGGAGGGAAATGGATATAAATAAAAGAGAAATATTTTTGTGATTTTTGGTGTTTATTTACATTGAATATTTACATAATTTATTTACATTAATTATTTTTTATTAAAACCAAATTTTTTAAAAAAAGTTGATTTTTCTTTTTAAAATTATTCCAACTTTATTTTTTTATATTGTTTTTTATTTTTTGCTTCTATAATCGATGGAGGATCTCTGATTTTCATTGATCGCGTGTATCGAGGATCAATTAGTTCTGGCAGTAAACAATCATAATAGAAAGTTTTAAGTTTGTTTTCCATCTCTTCTTTCCAGAATAAATCATCTTTATAGATCTTTTCTATTTTATGCCCTTTTGGTGTTCATAGGACAAACAGGCAATACATTTTTTTGGTTATATGCAACTGCCCTTGTACTTGATAAAAATATTTGTGTTTTTTATTGATGTTACCAATTTGTTTTTGTTTATTTAAATTCAAAAATTGAATTTTCTACTTAAAATGGCTTCCTCTGGGGTAAGATCTTTGGAGGAAAAAGGATATTTTATTTCTACTATTCCATCGTTGTCAATTAAACCATCAGGTGTTGCCCCTAAATATGGAAACTGCGTATCCACAAATAGTCCACATTTTTGTATGGCTAAGCCTAAATTTTTAAGGCATAAAATTGCATCATCTTCATGATTTCTGCCATATCTCATGGCATAATTGTCCAAATGAGAATACAGCAGTGATTTTACTATATTTCCACAGGTTGTATGAGGTAATTTGCGACAAATACTTCCAAAATTGGAGGCAGTAATTCGCTTTCGCCTTTCATACAACCATTGAGGACAATCACGTTGAGCTCTTGTTGATAATTCCAGCTCTCTCCGCTGCATTTCATTGAGCTGCAGATATTTAAGAAATAATTCTTTTTTTTCAATAAAGAACTCTTTTGGCAAATCGGGCTTTTCGGCTTTATCTCCTTTTTCTCGATGATTATACAAATATTAATTCAGCAAAGACATTTAATTTTGCTTAGTTACAAACTCATTAATTAAAAGCAGATATGCTCTATAAATACTCAATTTACCAAGGGAATTTAAAATTAAATTTAAATAATAATGAACTGTTATTGATAAATTAGAACAACAATTTTTTAGAACTTTTCTTCTAATTGGGCAGATTAATGAAGATAATAGACAAGACTAATAATCATTTGAACAATTATTTATTTGAAACTCTTGTTTTGCCAAAGGTAATGTAAAGGGGTAGATTTAATAAAATGTTTGGGAAATAAATTTATTAAAAATGACTAGAATATTGTGATATATATACGATTTTATTAATAAAAATAGGATATATCTTGAGCAAAAGTATAGTAGAACATGAAAACTGTAAAAAATACTTGAATTTTCAGAAGTCATTTTTAAAGTTAGCTTTTTGGGAAATTTATTTTTCAAAAGTAATCGATGTCTTTATTATAAAATTCGTTGAAAGTACGATATTTAAACAATATATTCCTACAAAGAAGAAACAAGGGAAGATTAAACATTACGAATATATTGAATGTAATGTATATAAAATGTTTAATTTTCAGTACACTAAAACTGCTTGCAGTGACTCACTGAATACATTTTTATATATACTAGAATATATTTTGTACTTATAAATAAAGATTTAATTTTAGTGCAGTGATGTCATACTTGAATTTTTAAAAGTGATATTTGGGATAGTTGGTAAGAATCTTCTACAACGCATTTGTTCAGGTATTTCACAATTTTGTACTTTCCGATATTAAGAACAACCAATTAAAGGGACATGCTTCCTAAAATTTTGAATTGTGTAAGACTGATGAATTTTATTAGCCTTACACATTATTACTGTACCGAATAGCATCGAAACCATCACGTATTCCGGTTCGGAAAGAAAGCTTTTACTTACCAAGCAATCTTATCTGCTTTATATCTGAAATAACATCAAAATCAGAAGAATTTATGCATGAAGAAAAAAACGTAATTTATTATCTGTTTACATCTATCTATATGTATATAATTATTTATTTTTCATAATTTCAGAATTTGTCATAGTGAAATCCTCAATAGAAAATGACCCTCTCTTTTTGTAAAGGGGGGAAAATATTCCCTCTCGCATCCGAAGCCCCTTTCTTTCACTGGAAGATGCCGGAATCAAAAGGTTAACTTCGAAAGCTGAGAACACCCGCAGCGTTTATTGAGCATGAGGGAAGGGATCACACACACATTAGCTTCTGGAATTGCAAAAACCCAAATTCGAAACTTTTTGACAGAGGAGGAGCTTGTTTACTATAGTAAGAAAGTGATTGGATTGATTCTGAAACAACCAAGTATTCATCCGCCATGTGGGCGTTGCTAATTTTTAAGAAAAATTATAAGATTTTTTCAATCTAAATTTAAAAAAAACTATCATAGATGGAACGAAAAATTTTTTTTCCAGATATTTATAAATAAATTTATTAACTACACTTGTTCTTAGAATTTCTGATTTCTTTATCTTTCTTAAGTTATTAATGTTTTAATCATATCTTCAAAATATTGAGACAATTTAAAAATAGTTAAAATGATTTTAAAAATAAATTTCAAACAAGAACATTTTTTTATTCTTAAGAACAATCGAAACTCACAAAAAGTAAAGGTCTAGCCATAATAGAACTTGTGAAATATAGTTTTAAATTTCTCCATAGACTTAACATTACAGTTGATTTTCAATATGGCGCGGAATGAGTCCCCTTAAACGTGAGAATTTTTTTCACTAACTTATATCAACTTGAATTATATGCAATAAACAGGAATGAAATTATATATTTTCCACCATTTTAAAATAAATTTAGAATTTTTTTTATTCATTACATTAATTTTTAAATTTAAAAATATATGTTTTAATTTTTTTTATTCTTATTTTTATATAAAGAATCATGCGAATATAAATAACATTAAAATGGATTAATTTAATAAGTTCTATCGTAAAAATTTTTAATGTCAAAAAAGTTAAAACACAAATGTTTAAAGATAATATGCTTATATTCTTCGTTTTATAAATCATTTAATGTCGTATTGTCGTAAAAATTTAATTTTATTGATATGATTAGTACTCACACATGCTATTAAATGCAGTCATAAATATTGCACAAGTATACATAATAATAAACAAAAATTGTATTAAGCGGCATTTATGAATAAATGCTGTATTATTCATGGAACACACAAACTCTCTTCTCGAAAAGAAACCACAACATTAAAAAAACATTCAACAAACCAGTATTTATCGATTTCAAACCGCTTTCCTTTAAAAGGTCGTGCAAGAAGGAGAGGGGGTGGGACGCGACACAATTAGATAACAATAAGGGAAAGTCCTTGACCTCTTCTTTGGATCATGAAAGTAAAAAGATGAATCGTAATCGTTACGATGCTGTCTAAAAGATCGGACCATCGCTCTTTTATGTGCCTGAAACAATAACTTTCGCCCGCCAGCTGCCCCAAAGGAAGTGCCACTTCTTTTTTCAAATGGCAATAAGTGTGTGTATGTGAGCGAACGCTTCACTCTGTCAACGAAGCGAGGTGAGAGAAGCGCGGAAAGAACTTTTCATGAAAGAATTCGAGAAAAAATTCTTCGTCTTGGTTAAAAAAGAATTCGGATTCGTGGAAAAAGTGTGCGAATCGAACAAGGTCTGTGGGCCAGATGCATTATGGGAAAAGATACACACGCAAGATGTCGGAATTGAGAGATAAAAGAAATTAATGATGCAACGCTTTCAATTGAAATGTGTTTTAATGGATGAATCGAATCTTGTTTTCTTTGAATATTATTTTTAATATAAATTAGAATTTATAACAATCTGTGAGGATTCCTTTTCATTGCGATACAGTTACAACTTCATCATTCTCTGAAAACAGCTTGAGATTAAATGTAAAGCTATCTTTTTTACATTAATATAAGGGTTTTCTTTAGTATATTACTTACATAAAATTCAGATTACGTAAAATAACGAGTGAATAACGAATTTGCATGATGATAATGTTCGATAATAAGCCCTTTTTGGAATAAATCATACTCAAAACAGTTATTGTTGCCAATGTATTATTGAGGTATTAAGTTCTGATATGATAATAATACTGAACGTGTTAATAATTAAACGAATATAATAATAATAAATGTTTAAATAATTTATTTTCACAAAAGCGATATTCAATGAATAAAAAGATGTAACGAAAAATAAGCAAAAATATATAATCTCAGTATATTCTCTATAACCTCCTCAGTAAATTAAAATTCTTCATTAATATCGAAAATACTACAACTAAAAAATTAAGTTTATAATAAATACATTTTGGTAAATTTGGTGAAAAGTATTTTTATTAAAAATTAAACTTTAAAATTTTATAAATTTTAAGTGGATTATAAAAAGGAGATAATCAATGTAATAAGATCTAATAAAATAATTTTCGAAAACAGAGAAGTCATGCTGCATACTATTTTTAACACATTTGTCTCCAAGGTCAAAATTAGGGAAAGAGTTATTAGGACTGAATACATCGTTGGTCATATACAAGGACAATGGTGACAGCGCAGGTGTTGAAGTAGTTGCTGGAAATAGCAATACGAGTGCGAAGGATTATAAATTAGGTATATAAAATGATGAAGAAAAAAAAGCAGTTTTTTTTATAGTTAAACCATTTTGTGAATGTCTCTTCTGAGCAAATAAATCAATCACTTATGAGTTTTTAAGAACAGTGGCATAATTCAGAAAGTATGGTGGAATTATATTTTGCGATTTAAAATTAGTTTTATAAAACTAATTATAAATTTCGACTGCTTTATAAATTTTAATGCGATTTAAATTAGTTTCATTTGGTTGAAATGCGATTTAAATTAGTTTCATTTGGTTGAAATGCGATTTAAATTAGTTTCATTCGAATAAAATATTTTTAACGAAATATCGTTTCCATACTTTTAAAAAAATTTCCTTATAACTATTCCTAAATGAAAGCAAATATATTTAATCGAAAACTTGAATGAAAATGAAAATCAAATTTAATGTTCCTGAATTTTGTCAAAGAAATAGAGTGGATTTTCTCTCAATAGTAATTCTAAAATATATCGAAATTTAATACTCTCTAGAGATGCTGACGCATTTTAAATAAAAACTTTTTTAATATCAACGCATGATTTTAAACTGAAATGAAAACACTCGCCAAGCCCTTTACAAATTGATAGCTTATTACGCGATAGCTTCTTTATATTATTTCTAGTCAGAGTTTTATATATTAAATTTAATAAGCGTCACTACGACACTAAAAATAAAACAAAATGCAAATGAAATTATTAAACTCTTTGTGAAATGTTTGCTATAAGATGCACACAAATTTAATTCCGACTAAATTTTCTTTCAGTCGAGAAAATCAAATCATTTCTGAGAATATTTAAATTTTCTCAGAAAGATAATATCTTCTTTTAAAATAAATCGAAGAATTGTTTTAAATTCTAATATAATTTAAATATATTTTAATAATGCAAATGAAAATAATATTTGTCACTTTTCTAAAGACTACAAATTTCATTTGAAATATCATTTATAAATTTTCTAAATATGTAATGGAAGTTTAAATATCAATGTAAAAATTGTTTGCACTGAATAAATCTTGATAATTTACACAGAAAAATTATTTTAACTCTACTCACAGATTTAAGATCGAATTCAATGGTTCCGGTTATAGTTAAACTTAGAATAAAACAATGGTTTTGGAACATGTATCTCATTCCATTGTATTTCTAATTTTCAGCCGCACTGTATAAGTACAAATGAATTCTTTAAAAAGAATTTTGAATGGACCGAGTATATGTTCATTGTTTGACCTTACAAAATAAATAGATGTGATTACAGATCACTGATTTCGAGCTTTGTAAATTGATGTTCCGCGTTTTTAACGTTATGCACTTTATCATCGTCTTCAATTGATCAAGGATTTCCTGTTCCATTCAACCATTTCCAATGGAAATAACGTGAATACGCCATTGGAAAGAAGTTGCGCAATTTCTTTAATTTTACAAGTAAACAGTTATGGTTACAGGTAATTTAAAAAGGATTCAAGAATACAAGCAAATATCAAGGCCGTCTTACATCACTGAAATAACGAATAAGTTCATAATTCTGGTTCAAGTAAAAGAGTTTACAATTTGCTATCTTGATCCGGAGTAGATATTTGAAAATGTTTAAATGACTTTACTTTTGTATACTGGATTTGCACACATGAGCGTGTAGACATTGATTATATTCAAAATTAAAATTGTGGAGGAATTCAGACTTTACTTATGAAATAGAAGATTTAAACACTTAAATTTCACTAAAATTGCAGTTTTGAAACTGCTTTGGCTTATGGGATATTACTAAATCACATTGTAATTTAACAAAAAAACTAAACAATGTCAATTTTTTTTTGTTTCCCTTTTAGAATTAGTTAAGTTCTCAATATAAATTGTAGAAGTTCTTCAAAATATAAGAATATCAAGTCTTTTTTATATTCCACAGTATTCGAAAAGATTAAAACTGAAACTAATTTATCTGGAATTTGCAAAACTATCAATGCGAAATTAATATCACAAAAAATATTTCATTTCATTAAAGCATAAGTATACAATGTTATAAAAGTTACACAGAATTTTGTTGTTTTAATACTATAAACACGATGAAACACGCTGCTTAATAGACGACATTAGTTGTGACGTCATATTGTTTCCAAACATTTGCTGTTAAGCGTCATTTATCATTGAAACTGCCATAGACTTAAGTGATAGATTTTTAAATTGTTATTTTTGAAATTGATATTCATTATTTAAGGATAACGTGTTTGTTAAAACTTTTAACCTTTGATTCTCGCCAAATTGTAGTCACAGTTAATCACCAAGCTGGGCAAAATCCAATCGTATTCTGGTTGCAACAGAGCAATTTATAATTCTGTGCCAACAAAAATCACCAATAAAATCGATAGCCAAACAAAAATCTCCAAATTTGTCAAGAAGGCACTCTTAAATACAATATTAAACAAATGTTTACATTGTATTTGTTTGGAAACAGTTGTGCACATGACGTCACACTAATGTCGTCAATTTTAGCTCAATCTACCGACTTTAATAAAATGTAGGTTGCCTATAAAGCATCCAAAATTAAATAATGACACGTAATTTTTCGGCTATTCTATTTCATTTATTTATAACTCGTTTAGGAAACTTTTATTATTAAGGCTATTTACTTGGTCTTTATTTATCAATTTGTGTTTATTTATAATATCGTATAAAAAAAATTATATGTCTAAAAAAATATTTCCAATTCTCTTAAATGCAAGAGTACACAAAAGGGAAGTAACAAAAAAAAAAAATTTTGAAACAACCCTAGTGAATGAATTGCTCAAATTTTCCAGTTCCCCGAAAAGAAAGTGATGAGAACACTTGTTCTGTCTAAACACACACATAATACTTAACTACTTCATGCGTGAAATGAAAACGATTTCTCGCGCGTGCTTCAGGGACCATGAGCGCTTCTTACAGGTGGATGAGCAGAGCATATATTGCTTACAAGCTTTTCATTCGAGGTATTTTAATGTTCCACACAATTTGGGAAACTAGAATTCAGATGAGAAAAAGAAACTTTTCATATTCTCACCAATACCAGAGAGAGTTCAAAGGCACATCTATGCATAAAATTCTTATCAACAACCAGTAGATATATAAAATAATTATAAATTTAAAAAAAAAATATCAACATAAAAATGAAAAGAATATAAGCAAACCACCATTCGAATTTTTTTTTACAGAGATTTAAACAGCTTACAATGACTTATAAGCTTTTTTACATGTTTTCTCAAAAGTCCCAGAAAAAAAATTCTGAATGATTACAATTACATAATTAAGCTTCCTTCTAATAATTTTTTTTTATATATAATAGCAGTTTTCCATTTCTGCTAAAAATGTAGACTTCCTGCATTTGTTCAAATGTCTCTGAGTGACCTTCCAAGGCCATAGTATTTCAAGGCAGCCAGATATGATTTAGATTAAAAATTGAAATGAATTATAAATAAACAAAAAAAAGGGTTAAGCTATTAATTTTTAAGGTTGAAAAAATATGACTCATAACACAAAAATAAATTTTTTCCAGCAATTTTTCCAACTAGAGAATCTTTATAAAATTAATAAACGAAAAAAATGAAATGTTTCAAAATTTTTGTTTTATGTACTATGTATATTAGACTAAACAGAACTATTTAAAACAGAGTCTAACAAAACAATAGCAACGTAACAGTAGTATTGAGTTCAAATATACTAAAAAATGACTATCAGAAATCATGAACGGTATATAAAAACAAATATTGAATTCCACTTATAAGGCTTTATTCCACTTATAAGACGAAAGTATTGTCACTTATTCATGTCCTTTAGGGTTTTTAGAACATGTTACAATATAGAACATCAATATCGTTGCAATAGA
This sequence comes from Latrodectus geometricus, assembly GCA_026290005.1. Classification (NCBI taxonomy): domain Eukaryota; kingdom Metazoa; phylum Arthropoda; class Arachnida; order Araneae; family Theridiidae; genus Latrodectus; species Latrodectus geometricus. Next base: position 696,403 of record JAPDSC010016603.1, on the reverse strand, counting down.
GATGAAGCTCCTTCTAAATCTTTATGAAATTAATTACCATTCTTTGTTTATTTTTCATAAATTATAACTAAAAGTCAAGATGAAACAAGTTAAGAACGTGTTAACTAGTTATGTTATTATCCTGTCAATGGTACAACGACCTCATGAAATTGCGTGACTCCAAATCGAGCTTAACCATCTCCAAGTTGACGAATGTAATAGTCATGAATGACAACTAAATAAAAAAATCTTCATCCCCTGGGGATGCAGCCGCAGTAATTTAAAAGTGTGAGTATAAAGAATAAATTGTATTCCCACGCCGGGGTTTCAAAAGGTAGGCCCAAGGGCTATTAAGAAAAACAAGAGACTTCGAATGTTTCTTAGCCAGACGCAACAGGTTTCGCCCAATGACATACTATAACGCTGAGTTAAGTACCGGAAATCACGTGGATCCTCAGAGTCATAAGCATACCTTGCGCAAAAAAATTATTAAAAGGCCCGTTATGATAATACGTCACTAACTGGTAATTAGTAAAAGTCAAAGAACCTTTAAGGCGATTGATGAAGTTGATACTATGCTTTCTTCATTTGATTTGGTAACGTGATGTTACCAAATCAACTGCAGAAAATAAAGAAATGAAATTGAGAAACCGTCCGAACTGCAATTTTCTTTGTTTCTGTTACAATAGCAAATACTAATTTAATGAAATGACATCTGCTTTCCAAATAGAAAATGTTTGACTTTTATTACACATTTGCTGTAGAATAATCCAAGAAACCTTTAACACTATGTTTGATATATGTTCAAAAACGATTAAAAGCTCGAATCCATACCTGAATTCTAAAACATTCCCTAATCCTATAAACAATGAATTATTTTTAATTTAGTTACAAGAAAAATAAAAATGTGCATAAGTAAAAAAAATAACAAAATATTAAAAGCCATCAAATGAAAATAAATTCAAGAAAATAATTTTCAAAAATATAAAAAATTATTTTCATGAATTACTTCAACTAATTCTTAAATGTCAAACTTTCAATAAATAATAAAAATAATATTTTATCATTCATTGAATAACAATTTCAACAATTAACAATTTCAATAAATACCCAGAAAATATTAAACATTTAAATAAACGAAAAATAATGCTAAGTTGTTATTGATTTCGATGACCGCTCAAATACACAAATATCCCTAACTATTAATATTAGATTGACAAAAAACCTATAACTTGAATATTTTTTGTGAAAATAATGTTCATTTGTTATATTTAATATTTTAATATATATATATATATATATATTGTTGCAGACAAATGCTGAGCCATTACATATTATGGAATATAAAGCAATATGAAATCAAATTACATGAGTGAACATTCATTGAAATGACATTCATACAAAATATTAACTAAACTGAATTGAAATTCAAATAATATTCTTCAATGTAAATTTTAAACTGAAAGAACACTTTAAAAAATGATTAATGGACCTTATACATTAATTTAAGAAATATTTTTTAGAAACATTCTAATCAAGATTCCTATATTGAAATTTAAAATTTTAGTTAAAATGAATCAATTTTTGAATCAAGAATAGTAAAAATTCTTATCAAGCCATTATTCACTATTATTTCACAGTTCGGAGCTTTTTACAAATATTAGGTTGGGGAAAAATTATCCATTATTTTTTCGGTAGACGTCTGTAGTGATCGCTATCTCGTGAGGTATCTATCAAACAATTTCAGATTTATGCTCGTTGGAAAGGTGACATTTGACACTAAAATATCCTCTTGCGGTTTTTTGTTTGATTAATTCAGTTACGAGTATAAGGTTTCAAAAATGGAAGACAACAAACAGAAAATTCGATGCATTTTCGTGTTTCTCTTATAACGGCGAAAAAGATAGCCGGGTGGCTAAAATTGTGAAAGGTGTTTATCGTCCTATATAAGACTGTAACAACCAGTTACGTACAATTTTTGTTTCGTCGATTCCGTTTGGGTATTTGGATGCTAAAGATACACCTCGCATGGATACAACATCGTCGAGAATGTCTATAAAATATCAAAAATTATCAAACTTGACAGCATGTCAGCAGTCGTAGCTTCACCTAAAAATCTACATGAAAACTGTTTTAAATCTTTTTACAAAGCGAATCTGAAAGAAGTTACAAAAAGTTCACGTAAAAATAATGGATTTCTTTTTCCCCAAACTAATACATTAATCGGAAAATGTTAAAACTTCGATTTGTATTTACCATGGAATAGCTGAAAAAATTGCAAAAAATATTTTATCGAATTTTCAAGACAGGATTTATAGCTTGTATTTAAGAAAATAAAAAAATAAGAGAGTAAATCGTAACACAAGCGCATCTTCTAACGTATACGACTTAGAATTGTAAATATATTTATTGAAGTGTGCATTTACGTTTCGCAACTTCTTATTCCCAAACAGATAATCATTGGATTCATGCAAGATGATAAGTTATGAAACAGCTGAATAAATCGCATCGCCACTGCGAAATGCTGTTACCAACATCTGCTGATTAAATCTCGTGCAAGAATAAATAAATATTTTTCGCAACCAAAATCTTTCCATACTAAAAGTTGACATATTAATAAAAAAATTATAATCTTGTATTTTCAGAATATTACCCATTAATTCATCATTAAAAAAAGAAGCTTTCGCAAGTATTAAAAAATGAAATTTAATACAATGTTTCACACAACTGTTCGCACCTTTATTGGATTAAAAACTTTAAACAATCAGAATTATCATAAAACATTGATATTTTAATATAATGTAATTATAATTATTGTACTTAGCATTTCGTTTGATATCTTAAATCAAAATAATATTTTATTTTTAAAGGTTTAAAATATTAGGATTGGAATACGAATTGCGATTACGAAAAACAGAGCTAAAAAAATATAATTTAAAATAAATGGAAAATATTACAAATTAAACAGAGAACTGTGATAAAGTAATGAATAAAAGCTCAAAGAAAAATCGGCCATAACATTTAATAATAAATAGTTTTTAGTAATAAATAATTAGTTTTTTATAGTTAAATTAATAATGCAAACCAACAATCATTTGGAAAAAATCATTCCATAAATTATTTCTGATATAGAAGCAGAAAAATGCTTATTTTAGTAATATTAAGAAAGAAGGAATGAATAAATTAATTAAAATTTTCAGCATTAGAATTCCCAGACACAAATTTTACTCAACTAAATTAAATATATTGCAATCATTAAAATTAATTGAATCTAAAATTTGAAAGCAAAAACTTAATAATTAACACTAAAGTTCAATGTTTAAAAACAAAACAAGCAAGGATTGAAAAAAATATAAGCAAATTTTTTAACAATAATTTTTAACAAAACATAAATATTTGAAAGAGCCAATTTTTTTATATATTTGTTTGTTTAATTTAATTAAGAATGAATCTTCTGAAATTATGAATTAAAAAAAATTGGGAGTAAGTATTGTTCCATATGCTAAAGAACACAAAAATTTATTTTTATTTTTTACTTTGCTTAAAATATGATTTATTTCACGCATTTCTAATCAAATTGTAGGTCTTTAAAAAATAATCAGATTTTTTTAATTTTAATTTAATAAAATAAAGAAGTCACTTTCCCATTTCACAGACAAAATTATAAAGTAATTAAATTAATTAATTAATTTAAGATGTCTGCAAATAATTAAAATAATAACAAATATATCAATCATTTTCAAATAAAATAAAAAAAAGAATAAATATAAAATAAGTAGATATTCCGCAGTAATAGTGCTCGAAGAAAACGCGAGGCAAGACAGATTAAACCTGAAAATCCACAGAATTATTATATACTGACTGTGAGCGGCGCGACCAATTGAATTCAAATAATGTCAAGGACAAGTGTTATGTTGTCACTCACATTCTACGTAAGTGAAGGCTATTGTACGAAAATATGTTTTCTCAGTTAGTAAGGGATTGTTTTCGATAATATTTTAGCTTACTGTTTTAAGTTTGAAATACAGTTGAAGTTACAAAGTTCAGTTCTAATGTTTAGCGTGATGGGAAGTTCCAAAGTTTAACAACAGAATTACAGAACTATAAGTTAAAAATAAAGCTAAAAAAAGCTCGTTTTTGAGGCATTCAAAAATTGCAAATGTTAAGAAATTATTCACTAATAACACAAGACAAAAATAGTAAAGAGTTATTAAAATTCGACTGTATATCACAAAAAAATTATTTATTTTAAATGCCACAAAAATTACTACAACGAAGAATATAATTAAAACATTAATTATAGATTAATGTTTTAATTATATTCTTAATTATCATTACATCCGTCAGTTTACTGCAATTAGTCAACCAATCTTAGTATTATTCAATTTCAGTTTAACATTTTTCACTCTATATTTTTATTGAAATAATTAATTTACAACATATTTCATGGAAATTAGATTAAAATATTTTCTACCAGAACAAGAGTTCCCCCTCCTCCACAGTGACGAATGGTGAAAAAAAATAAACAGTTTCCTCACCGCTTATGTTTACTTCAGAAATTTTAAAAATAGGATAAACAAATCTCAAAAAGACTGATTTCCAAGAACGGAGAAAGTATTTGATAATTCTTACACATTTCTTACAAAAAAAACAAGTCTTGGAACTGATTTTTATTTTTTCGAATTCGTGATAAAAAAAAAAGAGAAGCATTAAAAATGAACAAAATCGAAATATAAGATGTTTTTTTTTTTAATTGTAAAAAAAATAAGCTTTTGTAGATCAAACACCAAACTAAATATATGAAACAACTATCGCTTTCTTTCGATAACGCCTCTGAAATAGTGTTGTTTTGGCACATCAGAAAGACAGATTCACGAGGGATATCCGGTAGTAGATAAAAATTATCTCTTCTAAGAAAATTCATCACATACATAATAAAAACATTTCCTTGTCCGCACGTCCTTGGAAACATTTTTATAATACTGTGAACGATTATTTATTATAATTTAGCTCTAATTACATTCCCAATTATCCTCTTTATTTATAAACGTAACAAAATGCAAAGTTGGCGTTTAATTTTCCCGACAGATAATATTTGTTTAAAAACAAAATTTTTTATTCCTTCTTTCATCAAGGTTTGTTGTCCTTTTACTTGTCATTTTAATGCACATAAAAGTTATCTTTTTTTTAAGCATAAACCTAATGAATAATTTTACACATTACTTCAAATAATTCAAAGTCTGAATTTAATGAAATAATGTTTTATATTGCAAAAAAATGCCTAAATATAAAATAGTAATTTTTGTCACATTGTTGAAATAAAACAAATAAAAAAGACAATAATTATACGTTAAATAATGAAACTTCAAATTGATATTTAACTGCCGATTTTGTTTTCAAAAAATACAAAGTAAAAATAAAATTTGGTTTTCATCAAAAAATCTAAATTTTTAATATTATTTCTAACTAATGACTTTAACTGATAACAAAGTAAAATCCTGTTATATTCTTGTAAATTAAATTCATTCTTTTCGGTTCATTAAACTTAAAAGTGCATACATTTTAAAATTCTTTTGAATTTCATAATAAAGTAAAATTTCCATTTATATTTCAGTTCAAAATATAACAAAGAAACTTTAAAAATAAACGTTAACTACAATTTATTACAATACTATAAAGAATTTCATAACTCACATAAGCATATTTAATTGATATACATTTTTTAACTAGTTCTTTTAAAGAATTAACTATCATAAGTGATAAAAAATAATTAAGTCGAGAGCTGGATATATCATATTTCATCGATAAATATATAGCAAATATTTTTTTTGATTTTCATATGAACAAAATACATTATAATATATAAAAGAATGATATTCACAATTAAAATATTTTAAACTAATTTTTAAAACAAGATATTTATCATTATTAATAAATAAGTATTTAAAAATTATTTTCTTTACATGAATTCTATATTTCTTAAATGTGTAATTATTTATCTTTTCTTTTTCATAAATTAGTGTTATATATAAATTATCAATAACATGTCCAAAAAAAAAAACAATATATAGAAAAATTCACATAATATAAATTGAATTTTAACTACTGTATTCTAGCCAAATGTCAAATAAAAGACATAAGTAAATTAAAACCAGCTACATAAATATGACAGATTTTTTTAAGTATTTCATCACTCAAAAATGATGAAATTTTGAATTTTTAAAAAAAGAAGCACACACATTTATTTATTAAGTAATTATTTAAGCTATGAAACAACTAAACCGCACAGAAGAAAAAAAATTCGTAAATCTAGTTTTAAAAATACCTGTGCAAAAGTTTCCTTTTCATCAGCGCAAAAATAAGATCCTTAAGGAAAATTTGCATTTACAATAAGTTAATAAATTTGAAGTATTACATGGATTAATTATTATTCGTTGTAGTATATTTTGATTAAATCCTGTTAACTATTCCTCTTATGATAATAATTTCTATTTAAAAATTGTTCCTCCATAAAAATTTGCAAATATTAATTAACATTTGACATGTGAAAAAAAAAAAAAAAAAGAAAATCAGAAAAGAAACAAAAGACTAGAGGTTTGTTTAAAAATAAAAAATAGAAATGAATAGAGTTTAGCATCATATTAAATAAACGTAGATTTTTAAGTAAAAAAAAATTAAATTCCAAGTTCAAATTATATGATTAATCTAATACGAAACTAAAAGGGAAATCAAATTTTATTATGAAATTATATATATATAATAAGAAACAAACAACAAATATTAACTTTGTTTTTCAGAAAAATGCGACCAAATATCAAGTAAAAAATAAACTATAACTTCCCCTACTAACTGCTAACCGAACTGACTATTCAAACTTTGTTTACAAGATTTTTTTTGCGATAGGGAGAGAGAGAAACGGAAGGTAGGTACGATCACAATAAAAATAAAACATCAGCTTACCCATTCAAATATTTTTGAATAAAAGATTCCTCGGGCGTAGAACCGGGATGAATTACATTCGTTTGGTTTCTTTCCAATTTGGAATTATCCGTTTGATGCGGTATTTGTCTTAATAATCCAGCGATCTTCTCTCGTAACGTAGGCATGGCGGTTCGGACGCCTGTTTTGTCCGAGCAAGACACTGGGAAGGGATTAAAAAAAAAGCGTTCCTCCGTCTCCCCCTCAGCGCGGTGTAGAAAATTGCTGCTGCATCACCGACAGAAGCACGCCATGGAGTTGCTTTGGTTGGAGATTTTGAGATGAGAGGGAGTTTGGGTTGCCATAAGCTTTCTGCCAGCTGTTTGGCGTTTAAATTTGGCAATCGACTGATCTCTCTCCTCTCGCCAAGTGACGGATGGCGGGATCGATCTCTGTGTCACAGCGAAGAGCAGGGTGTTATTAATTGTTCGTATTCGACGTCGTTTCGTTTATTTTATCGTCCGAGATTTGCATGCATCGAATTTCTTCAGATAGATTTGAATTGATTGTTTCGTGTTACCCATAAATTACGACGAAAAGTGTCATTAAAAGTTGTATATTTCTGATTCTCCCCTTTTTGTTTTCCATGAACGATTTAAAAAATTTTATTTATAAATGTTATTTGTTTTACAGAAATCAAAAATATATTTTTTCAAACGCAAAAACATTCATCAAATAAGTTATCTGACATATATAAACTCTAAAATATATTTTGTAATTTTTGCTGCATGGGAAGTGAAATTTATTTTTGAACGAATAAATGCAAATCTTTTTTTTAACTAAAATATTCACAAACACGCAAGCACAGCAAAACTAATATGTGAATTCAAACTAAGATCACGCTGAGTATATTCATGTATATAAAAATCATTATAACCATATCATTTATAAAATCATATGTAATTTTAAAATTAAAGTGTGTTGTGTATGTAAAATCTTTAAATGTGTTTGTTTGTTCTATAATTTTTTTTTTCGAATTTACTTTTTTTAAATAATAAACTATTACAACTAATAGAAACAAATATTGACAACACATTTAAAATTTTAAGAAACATAAAAGTGAGTTATCACTGTGAAAACCATTAAAAAATTTAAATGCACTACAAATTCCTTTAAAGTTGACTAAAAAAAATTACTTTTTGTTGTACGTTATAACAGTAAGACTTATTTTTAGATTAATGGATTATAATCCCATGCGAAGCCAATATTTTCCCCTAATCTTTTTTCATACCCACTTCAATTAAAATATTTATGTATGGATAAATTTATTCATACTAACAATATGAATATATGATACTATTTATATAACTTGATTTCATTTTAATAGTACTTATTGAATCTATTTTTTTAAATTATTTAAAATGGTAAAATGAATAAATTACTTTCTGTGTAACTTAAATACTGAAAAATATAAGTCATGCTAATTTTACATTTGTAATTACTGTACATTTCAGCATTTGCATTAAAATATATGCACTAAAATAATATTTTAATTTTCATTAGAAGAAATCTTCCATAAATACATTTTTAAAGCTAAACTATAAAAAACAAATTTAATATTCCTATTTTTTAATTGCAAGTTAACGAAGTAACCTAAAACGTTCTATTTTCCAGTTCATTTAAATTTTACATTATCAATTTTCATTCTCAAAAATAATGAAGTAACCAAAACATTTTTTGAGTAATTATTTTTAGAAAATAAACTGGTTTTTTAATATTATTTAAGAAACTGCATCAGAGTAAGTCTGATTCAAGCTAGGCTAAAAGGCGAAAACAAAAACAAACGATTCTTTTGAAACCTACATAATTCTTTACACTGAGATAATTACATTCGTTAGGGTAACCTGATTAGATGTACCGTGACCTTTCGTACAGATGACCTCCGGATGTAGGAGGACTCAGGTTCTTTTTTACATCTTCCTAATTAATTTTCAATAATCTAGAATTTTCTTAACAAAACTGAAGTAATTAAAGATATTTGGATTTATGTATGGAATTTTTGAGAATAAATATAATTTAATTTTTTATGAATTTTAATATCAGTATTTTATTTATTAAATTACTTTATACTATATTAATGTTTATATATAACCAAATTTATTTGAATTCCTGCTGTAAATGGTGACCTCATGTGATAAAAAATAAAAGATACAAATTTTTATTGTTATTAAAATTTTAAAGTCTTCTGTTAGCCATTTTGTCAACATAGAAATTCGAAGTTAAAGAGTGATTTTAAAATTGTAATGCCAATGAAAAAAATATATTAGGAAGCAATTTTATAATTTAATTTTCTTATTTTTTAAATTATTTATTGTTGCAATCAGTTTAAAGGAAAAGATGAATGAGCGGGAAACAAAACAAGTATTCATAAAATCATTTTTTGATTCATTCATAAAACACACTTTACTCTTTATTATTCTGAATTATTTATTTTAAAAAAATAATAAATTGTCTTACATTATGTATCGTGTATTACATACGTATGTATATAGACTTGGACCTAAAAATCATTGTTCTGTAAATATTTTATAGTTCCTTTTTTTTTTTTTTTTTTTTGTGAATTTGGAAAAAGTAATATATGAAGAAGCAAACAATAGTTGCTCGTGAGATACATTTGAAATTTTTCCTAATCCGTAAAAATTAAAGGAAGTTATATTTTCTGATTCACTTGATTTTTAATTACTTCATGTCATCTTCATATCTTAATAAACATTTTTTGTGATAAAATTTTAAAAGCTTTTCATGTCAGTTTTTGTATTCAATAAAATGTCACCTGTACTATAAAATAAATGTGAGTCAAGGATTAAAAGTTATTGACTAAAATAAATACGTTAATCAAGAATGGCAGATATTTAATTAATTACTGAAGTTTTTAAATTTTAAAAATAACACCCAAAATATTTTTTGTGATCCAAAAATGACTATCACACCTTAATATGATGTTATAAACAGTATTTTTTTTAAATAATTCCTATAAAATATGTTATTTTATAAATGATTTTGGCATTCTTAAAAGAAAATAATTTGGAAATACTTCTTAAATCCTATGATTTTAATGAATTTCACTTATTTATTTAGGAAAATAATTTAGTTTGATTTTTCTTGCTGGATTTTAAAAAGATTTTTGGGTGAATTGTTGGTCCTAAAATAATCTGAAAAATATTGAATACCGATAATCTATGAACATCAACAAGTGTTTTATGGGATTCAATATCATACTATAGCAAACTACAGCATAAGGTAAAAAATGAATGTAAAGTAAAAATATCTAATTCAGCAATTATGAGTATTTATTTTAATGAATAAATATGTATTCAACTATTAATATATAACTATTCACTATTTATTGTATCCTTTATATATCAATTTTATTGCATCTTCAGAATTTCAGACAATATTCAACATTCTATAATTTCAACAGAGGATATTTTATATAAATTTTCAATGAATATTTATATAAATTCCATATTTATGATTGATGACTTAGCGAACTAATATTGAAAATAGGTCAACAATAATTACCTTAAATTAGTTATCAAATCTTGTATTAAAAGTCATTTGTGTTTTTCAAAAATATGAAAATATCATTAGAATTTGAATAAAATTCATAGGAATTATTTAAAAATGAATTTAGGTACTTAGAATTTAGATTCATCTGTTGAAAAATTATAATTCACGATTTCATTCTAACTGTCCAAAACACAACTTTGCTTGTAAACAATTCCTATTAAGTTTTTAACTTTCAAAATAAAATCTTTGAAAAAATTTAATTAAAAATTAAAATTAAATAAACAAAGTGCAGAAAAAATATGTACTTTTTAAATGGCTATCTGCGATATTTTCTTTTTTATAAGAAATATAATTGAAACGAAGATGAATTGTCAAGATAATAAACTTGTTCATTTTATTTCAAAATAAACATTTCTAAAATAATATTTATAATATAATGATGATTTAGTACTATCTTTAGGCCTAAAATAACATTTTAAGGATTGAGGAGTCTTAAAATGTTATAAGCGTTTAAATAATAAATAAAAAGAATGTATATAAATAAAGTCAAAAAAATATATAAACTAACAACGAATTATTTTCGAACAGAGAAAGAATACCTTAATTATGCATCAATGAAACTTGGAAAAATTTCTAAGAAATTCTGAAAATTTTTCATTAAATCTAAGAGGAAAAAAATTATTTTATCAAACAATTAAATGAAATATTTTTTGATCAAACCAAATATTTAGAAATTATTATCTAATTTTATGAAACTAAGCCATTTTGATTAAAATATAAATCAATGTTTTCATATATTTTAGATATTACGTAAATAATTTAAATTTTAATACAATTTTTATTTATTTCTTTATATTTTTTCTGTATTGTATTTTTCAGTATTCTTATATTTTTTTGTATTTGTTAGGTATGATTTCTGAATTAAACCCCAACTTAAAATGTACATGAAAACTTTAGAAAATCTTCTTAAAATACATTTTTTTTTAATTTTAAGATAATTTTATTGTGTGTTTATAAAAATATTAATTTTTAAAGAAAAAAATGAAATTTAAAAAATGTAGTTTTTTTAAGAAAATAATATATTTTTGTACATCATTATTATTTCTTTTTTATTATTACTATTATTTATTTATTAAATTAATTTACTTATTTTAAATAGTATTTTTATATTATTAAAACAACTAGAGCTGTATTGTTATTTTGTACATTCCAAGAACATGATAAAGAATAGCACGATTTCCAAATTACTTGCAACATACAAGTTACGATATCTCAAACCAAATACCTTTATCAACAAAAGCACTCGTAAAATATCTTACCTTCAATTGATTTGCCATAGATTTACTTAAAGTAAACAAAAAGTTCGTTTTATTGTTATTCATGGTAACATACATATCTTAAGCTCTAAAGTTCTTAAAACTATTCTTAATGTACAATAATACTCAAAATTAATTTTGTTCAAGGCAAACAAACAATGTATCGAATAAATAAAGGCAAATGTTTTTATTAAAAACGCAATTATATTAAAAACATCTCAAAGTTTTTTTATTCCTATTTGTTTTGAATGAGTTTAAATTAGATATTAAAATGATTGCATAAAAATATTTATTCATGACTTTTCTTTATTATTATAATTTATGGCACAAATTATAAAATGGCAGAAACTGGAATGGATTTAAAATTAGATCTAATTTAATTCTACATTAAACAAAGATATAT
>JAPDSC010016603.1:666265-684117 GCA_026290005.1 Latrodectus geometricus | reverse complement strand
TATATATATATATATATATATAATTTAATTTAATATATATATAATTTAATTCAGTGTTTGAGAAAACAATCGTATCGATGGGAACATGCATTATTTGATTTTTTTCATTAATTAGTGTCCGAAAATGAATTAATAAGTTAAAGATTCTGATTTACAGGCAATTTCATCATAAATTAAGCACAGAATTGAGTCACAGAAAAAGAAATGAGTCACAAATTGAGTCACAGAATTGTAATTATTTTAGTATTTTTAAACTATAAAAAAAAAAGACAAAACATGTTTAATGCATTGAATCGTATTTCAAAGCAAAAGAAACGTTTTATATTTTTGTCTCAGAATAAATACATCAGAAAAACATTAATAGTTATTTCACACAAAAAATAAAAATACGAAAAAAAATATTTATGTGGCGCTAAAGCGCCAAGTTTGGCACAAAGCTAAGAGGTGGAACGACACTATCGCCGTCTTGTGGATTTTCTCTCTGTCGTAAACTGGTTGTTTTGGTCGGTGATTATCAAAGAAAAACAATTTCCAGCGACCTTGGTATTCGCTGGAAAAGTTGGTTACTGTCGTTTCCTACTATCCCGAGAAGTCTCGGTTTGTATCGAATAACCTCTAGACGAGAATGCTTGCATTTCTAATCAAAGTTTTCCATTCATTTAATTGCTACTAACCCGCTTCGTAGTCAGAGTGATTTAGAATGAAGTAATACGAAACCATCGCAAAATGTCGCCCCGATTATAGTCTGGCAGGAGAGTTAAGTTTCCACTTTTGTTTCACTAAACTCCGTTTCGTATGTAACGAATCGTTGTGGTAAAATTTTGTGGTCCTACTTCCGGCAGTTCTTCCCGAAATCTGACACAGATGCTTTGTGGCGAAGTTGACGTTTCGGGTAATAAATATTGATTGACGTAATAATTTAGTGCTCATAAAGACACGCTTTTGTATTAAAGTCTTCAATTAAATTCGTTATGCTTCTGTAAACTAATTTTTCTACAGAAATGCAGTCGTAATTTAATTTCAACCTTCATTATAAAAATAATTCAATCCCAAAAATTAAAATGGCAACCAACATATTAAAATCTATAACACAAAATTCGTCAAAATTTCGTATTATGAATTTTGAAGCACTATTTTTATTACAGTGTAGGGTAACTATTTCGTCATCAATACTTTTGTTAGTACTTAATAACTGGCATCGAATAAAAAAAGTACTTTTTTAAAAAATAATTTTTGCATCAAAATTACAAAAGAAACATCTGTGACCATATTATCATTATTATTCTCCTATATGAGTTATTTCTGTATTATTAGGTATAAAAAATGTAGTGAAAATCATTTAAAATAATATATTTAAAAATCTCCAATAAAATTAATAACTTTCATAGTTTATAGATTTATTGTTTTGTCTAATATATTTAAAAAATGTTGTACGATTTTCATGAAACTGGGATTTTTGGATTTAAAACATAAAAATTGCTTATTTACCCATCAATTGAAAATAAAACTTCTTTAAATCAGAATCATATATATATATATATATATATATATATATATATATATATAAAGGATGCTTTATCTTACATTTCAATACTTACAAAATCTTTACTTTTATCTTACAAAATCTTACACTTCAGAAAGAAAATACTTCACAATGCCCAAAATACCATTTATATAAAATTCAAAATTTGCATCCAATCATAAATAAATTTGATATTTCAATTTAAAAAAATATAATTTGAATTTCTATAAAAAAAGTTAATTAAATTAAAAAAATATAAGGTTATCCATTTTATTTTAAAAGAATACAATCAAGAAAAAATACAACGTCACATTTTCTACTCATTTTCATTGATTTATATTAAATAAAAAGATTATCAGAACTTATAAAAATTTCGTCACATGAAGACATAAATTACGAATATATTTTTGCACTTACATGCAAAGCCTGGCACAAATGGAAATAATTCGCTAGAATAGCATCATCTGATTTAAGTAATAAAAATTATTTATAAATTATTAGTTAGAAATACTATTATAAATAATTACATTTATATTCTATAATTGGTCACTATAAGTCACTTCATAATTGGTTTCAGTTTCCATTTGAGGAAATTTTCCATGCATATTGAGTTGTATTCACGTGATCATTTTAGAGGTCACACGAAAAACTCCCAAGGTTATTTTGACAAACGTGCGAAAAGTAATAAGTAATACCTCTCTATCCCCTGTCATACAAAAACAGTAGAATCGAAATTGAGACCCGCTGTTCTAGAGAACAAGTTATAGCCTTATATGGTATGATGAATTTTTTAATGTACCATTTATATCGAGTGATGGACACCTTAACTACTACATGCAGGTGAGCCATGAACTGTTCCTTAAGGTTCGTAATTTTAAACCACGATCAAGTTTCTGATTCGATCACGACGATTGATGGAGTCAAACATAAGCTGGCACACTCCTTTTTGAAACCATACAACACTAGAGGAAGTACTTTGGACGTCACAGACATGTCCCCCATCCCATGGACATCCAGCAACTCAGTGTGGGAGAATGTGGTCTCCCATCCAATCAATGTACTCGGCAAATGATGCTTCACTTTGCTGGTCTTATGGGAACTTGCGTGAAGTTACTGAGCCGCTGGGCCTCATATCGAAACTACAGAAAGCTGTTGTAGGCCAATTGAACATCTTTTGCATTTTTGCTTTTTGGGGAGATTTTTCATTATTTGGAGTGTTGTAAGAGAGAAAATCCGGAAAACTTTCAGGAAGGCAAGAGAAAAAATCAGGAGCTTATGAACTCCTGAATTGGAAACCATAGTATTAACCATTCAGCTGAAAACTCTAATCGGTCATTTGGAGGTCAGGTCTTAAACTACCTTTCTAGTAGCAACATGCTTATGAAATATATAAATAATTTTTGATTTGTATAATGATAAACAAAAGGCAAAAAATGGTTAAGAAAATTATTTTTATAAACACTAATTTACTATAAGTATTAAATATCTTACGAGTATATTTTATAGAGCTATGGCCGTGTAAAGTTTTAAATTGATGTATATGTAGAGAATAAATTTCATGTTTATAAACATAACATATAGATATAACATAATATAATAATACAATAAATAAACAAAAATCATTTCCGTAAATAAATAATATTTGAATATTTAGAATATACAATATGCAAGAACATAGAATATGCAAAGTATATTTGGATGTACAGTTCGCAGTACAGCAAAGCTGAAAACATGAAAATTCTGCAAATCTTCCGCAATATAGATCGATCGATTTGCTCAGCTGTATTTTATGTTTTCTTTATTTATATGTCCTTGAGAATATTTGCCTCTACGATTTCCTTATAAATATACTTGAGAAAATCTTTTGAATACATGGGTATTCAATACACGTGTTTTAATACTGAATGCGTAAAACTTTAAATAACTCCAAAAATAAGAGAAATTTTTACTTTCGTAATACTTCAAAACTCCACTACTTTATTATGTGCTTTATTTTAA
This sequence comes from Latrodectus geometricus, assembly GCA_026290005.1. NCBI lineage: Eukaryota > Metazoa > Arthropoda > Arachnida > Araneae > Theridiidae > Latrodectus > Latrodectus geometricus. The sequence goes on along the minus strand of JAPDSC010016603.1, from coordinate 680,597 downwards.
TTTGCATAATAATTTATTATTTTCAAATGCTGGTCCAATTAAAATGAAGTCACTTTTTAATTAACACAAACTTTGTAATTTAATAATGAGCAGTACTGATTTTTCGATAGTACATATCAATATTCTGTATTAATTAATTTTAACTTTTATATGATTATCACTATAATTGCACTATTATAATTATGTGTCATAATTTCATCAAGAACCTTCCAATAAAAATTATATTAACAATAATTGAAAATTATTAATTCACTTTGTTACATTATGTAAGAATCATGATGTATGATTCAAAAAATAATTTCATCTATATATAGTTATTTGGTTTGGTTAGACTATACTTTAGGGTGCCCCTTAAATTCTCGCCAAGTTGTGATCACGATTGATCGCCAAGCTGGGAAAAACCAAATCGTGTTCTGATTGGCTTTGATTGGTTTATCGTTTCTAGAATTTTGAAAATCCAACGGACGTAGCGTTATTTTTGATTGTTCAACCATACCTGTTAGCACTGTAAACTGAGCGAACAGGAATAGCGCCAAAAAAATCACCAAGTTTGCCAAAGGGAACCCTAAAGTATAGTTTTACCTTTGATTTATGCGAGGCAATGGCATATACCTTGTTTACTTGCAAAATAATATCTCCGATAATATTTATTATTCATGAATGATATAAAAAATAGTCACCATTATTATTTGATAACATAACTAACTCAAGGTCATAATTTACACGTCCAAATACTATTGTAACTGGTGGCATCACCAGCAACTTTATGTATGTAACACTTATTCAAACCAGCATCATCAAAGATAGCGCACTAAAATGACAATGCATTATTAACAAAGGTCATAATTTACACGTCCAAATACTATTGTAACTGGTGGCATCACCAGCAACTTTATGTATGTAACACTTATTCAAACCAGCATCATCAAAGATAGCGCACTAAAATGACAATGCATTATTAACAATTCTGCCTCTCATTTGGAAATATTATCATAATACCTTGTAGTCACTGATAGTTAGATGAATAAATGTAAATTATATACATTCACAACAGTTGTATGAATACACTATTTGGTCTATAACTTACAAAATTTATCTTCTAAAAATCACGATTACAAGACAGACACAAATGGTTTTCGAAAATAAGTCATGTTGGGTTATGAATAGACGAAAGAAAAGAGTATGCAGTCTTTGTTACGGCGAAGTAAGTGTGATTTTAGAAAAATCAAATTCTGGCTGCATAATAAAAAAAAGTTTTGTGGTTTTGTAGGAAAGAATTAAAATCGATTCTCAACTAATGAATATTAGTACATTATTACAGAAAAATGAACATGTTAAAAAAAAACTTATTTTTCTGTGTCAAAACGCCCGTAATTTATCAATTCATTCGAAGTCCTCAAAATTTTCCTATTGGTGATGACACAACTGCTTGCTTAAATATCATATTTTGGAAAGTAATGATTCAATATCATTAATATCTAGGATCATCATACAGTTTAAATAAAAAACTTCTGAAGTAATAAACTTATCCTGTCTTGGACAGACTTCAAGATTAACCAGGGAAAATCAAAATATTGTTATAAGGCGTGTTTGGTTTGCTAAATCTTGATCTTCAGTATTTCTAAAAAAAGGGTGGCTGGCATTGCAGTGGTACGCACTCACACTTGGCAATAGAGGGACCAGCCAACCAAATTAACTGCGATCTTTTAAAATAGTGTCTTGATTTAGAAAGTTGCTAAGTTTGAAAGTGTTATAATAATCAAAGTTTTATTATTTTACTCTTTTCAGTATTTGATTTATTTGTTTGTTGATCACTCTATGATCATTCTTCCCACACTGGGATTGATCAGTTAGTACCTAGAATAAAAAGTTGATTCAAAACCACACTTGAATTAGAAATTTAATTCCCAATCTGTTGAAATGAATGTCAAAAGCTCAAATCGTTTAGTTGAGACCCATGTCTTCTTAGAGACGGAACCACTGTAATGAACTATTTGACTTCAGTAAATCAAACAGGAAACGTTTGGGATGTAATATGAATTGAGTTCATTTTCACATTTGGAAAAGTAATAATGTCTGAAGTATAAACACGACTTTGTGAGACATATGCAGACGACATTTGTAGGTTGGGTCCTGTAACCGCCACGACTGTTCTTTTACACTATCAATACGTTTTACTTGAGCAAATATAAACAATTCATGAAATATTAGTTTGGGGAAAAAGAAATCCATTATTTTTACGTGAACTTTTTGTAACTTCTTTCAGATTCGCTTTGTAAAAAGGTTTAAAACAGTTTTCATGTGGATTTTTAGGTCCTTCGACTGCTGATATGCTGTCAAGTTTGATAATTTTTGATATTTTATAGACATTCCCGACGATGTTGTATCCATGCGAGGTGCATCTTTAGCATCCAAATACCCAAACGGAATCGACGAAACAAAAATTGTACGTAACTGGTTGTTACAGTTTTTTATAGGACGATAAACACTTTTCACAATTTTAGCCACCCGGCTATCTTTTTCGCCATTACAAGAGAAAAACGAAAATGTATCGAATTTTCTGTTTGTTGTCTTCCATTTTTTAAACCTTGTACTCGTAACTGAATGAATCAAACAAAAAACCGCAAGAGGATATTGGAGTGTCAAATGTCACCTTTCCAATGAGCATAAATCTGAAATTGTTTGATAGATACCTCACGAGATAGCGATCACTACAGACGTCTACCGAAAAAATAATGGATAACTTTTTCCCCAAACTAATATATTCTTTCAAAACTAGGAAATAATTATTACAAGAATAAACTAAACAATCAATTAAAAACAATTTTCCTTTTATCTCGATTCTAAGCACAAGCATAGTATGCGAGTGCAAATAAAAAAAAATTAAAAAAAAAATTAAAAAAATAAATTAATAAAAAATTCAGTGAACTATGTTTTTTTAACAGCAATACCGATTGTAAAATAGGAAATGATAACATGCATTTGATAATCTGATATTTTATATTTGCTAAGAGGAGTAAACAATCAAAAGTCTTAGATATACTACCGATACTTATCAAAATCGAAAGATATGTGTCTTTTTTTCTGAAGCATTATTGAACTTGTTTTCACAATGTGTTACAATTTAATCAATGGAAAATTTTAGATGTTACAGGTACATACACTATAGCTTCCAAATATTTAAAGCTTAATAGGGTTTTTTTTAATCATTAAGTGGTTTTTTCTTTCGTTACAGTTGAGATCATGTGTACGTCACTTTATTTTACTTCTAATTGGTCCGTGAGTTCAACAAATAATCGTTTTCACCAATAATGTTGAATATACAGTTTTGTCCACCCATCAAAAACAAGTCAATTTGTCAGTGGGATTAGCTCTTCAGTGAGTAGTTGGAAAGAAAATTTTGGCCAATATCTTAGTGAGATTGGTTATTTTATTAGTCTTGTGTAGAAAATTGGTATAAAAACATTACAATAATATCTAAATTAAATTGTCAGTCGCTAAAATAGAAAGCGGAGAAAGGCGCTACAGAATATGAAGGATATCTCAAAGTAACTTATGGGCCAAAATAGTCCAAACATTTCCTTCATAACTATAACATGTCTCTCGACAGTATACTGGATCAGTTATACTGGGTGTATTGCTCCCTTCAGATCAAAATATACCTTAAATCTCTCTGCAGTGTGGACCTGGACTCGTTTGTCAATAAAGCCTATTACTATCTGACTTACGAGACATTTCTCTAGTCCATCATAAATGGGCAGTTTCCTGTTGTCAAATAAGCAAGACACACAACTGATCATTTTGCTTTGAGACATGCAAGATGAAGATATCTTCGAACCATAAAAGCAGATTTAATTCCTAATGAGACATTATTGTTCAGAAACGAGCTGAAGCAAAAAATGCTTCTCTTATTTGGGTGAAAAAGCTGGCAAATGGTCTTCAGCAGGATTCGTAACTCTTGGTCTACATGGAGTACGTCTTCCAAATCTCTGAGCTTTAACACCGAGTCATAAAACTAAAAACAATTCCACAATGATTAGACTATGTTGCAAAACACATTGAGACGTTTAGCAGCATTAGCTTATAAAAACTCCATTTCCATTCTTTCAATCTCCAACCATTTTATAGAATCGCGAAGATGACTCTTGATACATATTGCTAAACTTCTTAGGATACTTCCTACTCAATTACCAGTAATAATTGAAGATTAACAATCAACTACAGTATTTACAAATGAAATAACAAATGCTTTATTTTACCACAATTTTTTCCTTACTTTAAACCTGCTTATTTTCTTTAAAAAAAATAAATAAATGAAACTGATGGTTACTGTTTTTCACAAGGATCTTACTAAAGTAACTCTAGTAGCATTCATATCAATTACGAAATTTATTTTTATTGCTTTGCTAGTTTTTTATTAATGGCTTCTGAAAACAGGTAATATGTTAACTTCGTAGTGCTATGACCACAAAAAGATACTAAACCGAGCATCGTTGAAATAAAGCTGTTCAAATAATAAGTGTAATATATGATTAAAAATAATCTTCGCAAATATTAAAAGCACATTGATTACCTCATAACCACTGTAAGTAGTTTCCTTGTAATATTATTTGTTGTGTGTGTGCTTTACATTTTAACAACTTTTCAAAAATGGCTTTATTATCAGGCTAGTATTAAATAAGTATCGATTACTATCGCTGTTTTTCCAACCATATATAAAATATTCTAAGAATTTCACATCAGATTCTATCAATAGCTTGTTACATACCTCTAGAGCGACATTAGCTTAAGAATTGTATAATTACCTATAGAAATTATAATTTAATGCAGTTTTATTTATAAAAGAAATAATTGATGTTTTTACATAAAAAAATAGCAAATAAGTTATTTCAAAAAATTTGATTCATACCATTTAGAGAAAATTTAAGAAATAATAAATATTAATTATCTTAAAAACATTTTGTGGTCTGTTCGTGAAAAAAAAGGCACAAAAACAACATGAAATAGAAACTTTTGTGAAATTTTCATGAAATATTTTTTTTAGTTTTTTTTTACCTTAATTTTAATGAGACTCTACAGTTTGTTAAAATAAATTATTTACATTCATTCATTTTATATTCATTAATTTTCACTTCCCTCTTCGTTCTGATACTCGTTTTGCTTCATTCATTTCTTCTCATTATTGACATAGCATATAAAATCAAGATAAACAAAACCAAGAAAAATAATTTTCATGAACTCACATAGTATTCGGTTCATTAACTAAATAACAAATAATTTGGTGTTGTTTTTAAATCTTTTCCCTTCGAATGGATCACGAAGCACATTCTATAATTCAATAATATTTGTTATTTCTTACAGTTTTCTATATGGTATGGATCAGATTTATTTTAAATAATTCAATAAAGGTAAAAATTTACTGTACGGTCGCTCTTGGCAACTTTTTCAAAAAATCGCTAAAAATCTCGTACACTTCACCAATCTGGACAAGCGAGGTCTGAAAATAAACAGAATATTCCATTTTTCATTGGTCAGTTCCCATTTTATCAGAATCCGCCATTTATCATTGGTCGGAATCCTTCACCTGTGATTGGCCAGAATTGGTTGTATTTCCAGAAAATGTTATTTATCGCCAACTTTGGAAAATTACGCCAAGAGTGACCGTCCAGAAAATCTGAGCCTTCAATAAATATTTTAAATGCCTCTTTATCTTAGATGCAAGACTGCATCTGTCATATCTAAACTACATGCTTCTTATAATTCTTGTAGTTATAATTTTTTTTTATATATTTTATACTATATTTCAATAAAATATTTTCGAAATTGCCAGGAGCGATTGTCTTATTAGTTAATATGATAGTTATAATATAATTCTTAATTTCGTAATAATATAATTCTGTATTATCTTCACTTTATTTTGTTTCATCAGTTTATGTTTGTTCTTTATATTTCAAGTAAAAATACAAGTAAAGATATCTTGTTTTGACTTCTTGATTACATTTCTTATCATGGTTTGGAAAGAAATCATTTCATTAATTCATCCGTTTTAGGTAATAGTAAATACTTGCTTAAGTCACTCTGTAACTTTATTTTTATCGTTAGAGAAAGACTCGATATTTCTTCGAAAACAACTGATTGATATAACCATGTGAAAACATTGTGTTCACATGGTTATATCACTGTTTTGGTCAGAAGCTCGATTAAAAGAGAAAAACAAATTTGCCTTCTTGATATATTTGACAAGAATGTATACTTGTGTTTGAGTCACATGGTTACTACCATAACAGCCCACACTAAGGTAATTGAATTTAGTAAGTGGAGTACCTGTCTCAGAAATGTTCAGAATTAAATCAAAATTGGAAAAATGAAAATCGGTTGTTAAGAAAGAATTTCATATTCATATAAGAAAATAATCTCAAATGGATTTCAAATTTCTATTTCAAGCACGATTTAAGTATAATTATTAAGGGCAAAAGCTTACTAAACGAAACAACTTTGATATACCCCCAAATCGGAAATTTGGCGACTTTTTTTTTCTTGCCAACCAAAATACCTGTTTTTAGCACCTTCTTTCCTCGCCAAGATGGATTCTCGCTAAATACAAATAATTAATACATAAAAAAACTTAAAAACTTTAAAAAAAAATGGTACAAAATACAAGAAATTAATAAATTTGGCAACAGCAAAAACCTAAAAGCTGAAAAAACCTAAATTAGCAACACCAAAATAAGAAACAGCAACCCTAAAAAGTACGTAGGGAGTGCCAGATTTGGCACTTAATTTTTTTTTTTTGGGGGGGGGAGGGTATATCAAAGTTGTTCCTACAAAACTGCAATTAATCACGATATAAGGAATAACACAACAAATAAAATAAAGGGTAAATAATGCAAGTTTCAAATCGAAAAATTACTATAAGAGTTGCTTTCTGTATAATAAGAAATAAAATTCTTTTAGATTTAATGGAAAATCAAATTTGCAAACATCTTTTAAAGGAAGAATTCTGATTACCTGAAGTATAATTATTTATATTTACTACCGACTATGAATAAAAACTATTTTTAAGAATTCTACACGAATGCGAAATCTTTTATAACGAGTTCTATTGTAAATAGCTACGCATTAAGTTCTAATAAGGATGAAATTAAATAAGCTCAGAAAACTTTCTCCTTTTACCAAACTCCATACTTAAGCTTTTACTGTGTAATTAGGGTTACAACCTCCATTGTTGAAAATGCCCTATAGGGCAAATAACAATTCAAAATAACCTTCAGCTCTTTGGTCAAGGCGACTTATACTGTTGCAGAGAACAATATATTCCAGAAGTCGTTTTATAAAAAGACTTTTCGAATATTACTGCTAATTGCGAAAACATTTCTCTGTTTCTGTTTGACGGCAGAAATAAAATCTGCGGTTTTATAAATGGTCATTTAATAAGGGAAATCATGACTATGTTTGCATTTAAAACTTGAATTATCATCCACAGATTTAAGTGGTTTTTATGCTTCTAAATACATGTTATATCTACCAGGGCTTTTATGCGCGATTAAAGAAAATCAAATATATTCGTGGAGTTAAAAGTTTGTTTTTCAAGGACGAATATGCGAGTGTGTTATAACGTTTAGCGGAAATGGTAAACAAAAAGTGTATGCCTTTTAAATATTTAGGAATAATAAATTTGCTTGACAATTTTAAAGATTTAAAAATTTCATGTAATATTAAGTTTTGCCAGATTTACGACTTTAGTAAACTAATCCCTATTTCTATATGAAACCTTTATAAATTTTTTCTTGGAGATGATTTGAATTTATTGATAATAATGATAAATAAATGTTTTATGTGTAACATGCAGTATTCAAGCTTTACTGATTAGTTGCTTATTGAATATATATATTTCTTTTTCACCTTATATGTATCCTGGCGATGATACATTTTAGAAGAAAGTATTTTATTCTATTTTCCTTTTATTTTTTCACAAAACTAAAGAAGGAATTTAAAAGTTTATGTTTTATACTATTTTAAAATGATAAAATGTTTTTAGAAAAACGCAAATAGATATATATGAAATTGGTCAGAAACATTAGTAGGTAAAGTTATGTTATTGTGATACTCTTTTGCTGTACTGAACAAACTATTTCTGCCGACCAAAGTCAGAAGACACAGTCTTTTACCTTTACAAAAACTTCGTCGAAGTATTGTCTATATATGTAATGGTATATGTTCTATATTTTAAAAGAAGTGCAACCTAAAGATCCGAACAACCGTTTTTAAAAGATCACTTTATAAAATGAGGAGCTAAGAGATTTTAATGGCGGGAATCAGCATAGATGAACAGGAGAACCTACATATCATTCGTAAAGTCATTTTTATTTCTAAATGATATGCAAACGCAAACAATATATTGAAGTCTCATGTGGTACACTATACTACAACTACAGACGATTTCTTTCTTTCAACCCAATAATTTTAAATCTACTACATTTTATTGTTGGAAATATCCTTGAATCTGAAACAATAGAATGTATAGAGTAGTCATATTTTCAGGACTTAAATCAGATTTAGCATGCTTAAGACACAATCTAGCGAGATGCTTTACGAGACAAATTATTGTCCAGGAATTGTTGACAATATTTGTTCAAGAGTGGAAAATCGTTTCCAAAATTTGACAATTTTACAACATCTATGTAAATCAGGTTTACAGTAGTCTTAGCTGATTGTAGCGATCGTTATTAAATCATATTAAATATACCATTTCATTCCCAAAAACTACTTTTTAATTTTCTATTCAAACAAAACTATTGTCTTAAGGTATCTTTTTAAGTTCTTTCTACCGTTCCAAACACCATTCCAACTGAAAGTCATAAGATTCGAAATATTTAACACGCACAAATCATCTTTACACGAATATAACTTCTTGGTCTGCTATTCTACGAAGATTATTTGCTCATCTGAGCTAATTCAACCAGGGCTTTTAATTTAAAGTGAACTCCAAACCTCTCCAAAATTTCACACTTGATGAAAGAATCAAATCCACGTATGTTTTATCTGAAGGGCAGAATATTGACCACTCAACGTTTCAATTAATTGTTCAACGTTCCAATAAACGTTTTTATAATCCATTCAAAGAATCTAGATTCCAGCTTGTACACCAAGTTATCTGATTGGATCATTGAAGATCTAGAAGGATCAGTCCATTCATTAATCGTATATACACAGTTCCTAGCTATGAGTACCACAATAGAGGAAAAGCTTATAACCAAGCATGAATTCTTATTTACCAGAAATACAAAAAGAATATCATTTTGTCTTTCAATAAAACTCAAGTTGGATATTTGGCTGGAATTTGAGAAATAATTAGTGTTAACATCACCCAATATAATATCTGAAATTGAAAAGTCAGATGACTAATCTTTTGATACTAAAACCGCCAATTTTTATTGCCAAAAAAGCTAGTTGCGTCAGAGACTTACTTCACAGCTGCAACTTTTTTTAAGTTTATTGCAAAGTTTAATAGTGGAATATAACAGGTGTTTCATATCATTCATGCCCCTATTCGGTCACGTTCCTTTTGCTTTAGAAGTATACGCATGTTCTTTTTGACCTCAAAAATGAAAAAAATGTTCGAAAAGGCGATGATATCGCTCTTGATGTGGCGAAAGATATATACACAATGTAGGTGTTCGTTTCTTAAGCTATACTTTCATTTTCATTAGGGATTTTTTTTTACCCTCAAATCGCTTATCTAATTTGCTTTACGTTTTCAAACTACTTTTGATATTCATTCATTGTGTTTTGATGCAGAGAAATTTGCTTGCTTAGAATTTGATAAGAAAATGTCAAAAAATTATAAGATTTTTGTTGAAAATATAATTTTTTAGCTACAAAATATCCTAGTGACTTTGTTCTCTGAAATGATATTAAAATAAGGTAATTTTATTTTCGAATGCTTTGACGAATACTAGCTTTAAATACTGTATAGATAAGGTGAACAATCTACAAATAAACTTGAACTTTTTGTTGTTGAAATACAATCTCATTCAGCTTTCTATTTCTACATATGTCTGGGTGATTGATAGTTTTCCGGGTTTTCTCCCTTTTGGCATTTAAATACAGAATAACAAGTAAAGCCTTTCCCAAAGGCAACGGATGTTTTGACACCACTTAACTGATAGCCTAACGGCTTAAGGACACTTTAACGACCTAATGGCCTAAGGACATTAGGTAAGACATTTTAACATCCACCTCATAATTGCCTTCTGGGATGAATTTTATTAGATAATGAAAGAACAAAGGAGAAAACCCGGAAAACTCCCAAAAAAAAACACACTCAGGTGGCATGCAGAAGTCCACCATCCATCTCCCGTTGTTCAGCAGTGGCAACAATCGAACCCCGAACCTTTGCCCCGTGGAACGCTGCCATGCAATGAGTACTTCAGAAAATCGTATATATATATATAACACTGATAAAATTAATAAAAGTTTAAAATAAAACAAATTATAATAAATATTAAAATAATTTTTCCTTCTTATTTTTAATATATTTTATATAGTGTTCTAAGACTTTACAAAAACATGGCTACCAAATATAAATGCTTATATTTATGTATGAAGGGAAAATAATAACAATACCTAAACTTTCGATATAAAAGTTGCATGTTGAAATAAACTAAAACACCTAATGGCACAATTTATGTATCATTATTCCTAGTTGTCTGCGAGACCCACCTAAGAAAATAATCAACTTCACGTGATTATATTCAGGTTCCTAAAGAATACAAGCTGATATAAAGGAGCACTTGAACACACGCGTGCGCATAATTGATACGGAATTTGTAAAATTGTTTACTTTTAGGCGTTGTTTATTTTACTTCGAGGGTGTGAGCCGTTAAGAAAGGAAATACAAGGATTTAGGAAAAGTGGTGTAAGCATTTTGTGATACCTTCTGCAATAGGATATTTTTGATAGAAAAATGTGCATTTAGAATGATTTTTTAAAGATGTGAAATTGTCTTTTTGTAATAAAATTCTATTGAAATCTATTTAGGTTGATACATACAGATTTGTTAAAATAAAATAATTTAAATTAGTCGATTTTTTCTCAATAATTTAGAAATGAAATATTTTTTTATTATGTTATTTATAACACTGAAGTTTAATAAGGCTACTTTCATTAAGTAATTGTTTTATTAAGTAAATTTTAAGTAAAAACAAAATTATATATTTTATTAATTTTCAAAAAGGTCTTACTTGAAGTAAAGTATAAAAATTTCATATTAAATAAAATATTAATATACATAGACACTTGAAAATTAATGATTTAACTAACTTAAATTTAAAAACTTACAGACATAATTGAAAGCTTAAAAAAAAAAAAAAAAAAAAAAAAAAAAAAAACCCCCACAATTATTTGTTTAGTTTTGTTTTCAATTACATCTGAAAGTTTTTAAATTTAAATTGGAAATTTGAAAATTAATGATTTAACTGTATTAATTTAATTTGAAAATTTTATACTTTACTTCAAACAAGACATTTTATAAATCAAATAAAACATGTAATTTTCAAATAAATTACAATATTTATATTGTATAGTAAATTCTAAGTCATGTAAGATATCTAGTTGAAATAGATTTTATGATCCATATTTCACATTTACTTAATTTTATTTAGAACAGAACACTTTACTATTCTATTTTATACATTGTGTTGCCATATTCTTAATAGGAAATATTTACAGCGTAATAGGAAATAGTCTATTGTCCGATATACATCACTAGATGAGGAAAAACATTTTGCATTTAACCTGACAGAATCTGATCATAAATAGAATAGTTTTCCTTTCGAAATCTAAAACAGTTAATTTAAAAATGACAAAAGCATTTTTTGGCAGACGATAGCGAGCGCCATTTTGATTACGATTACGATTCAGACGTGTCAAGAATCACCAATTTCTAAATGTGCCATTTATAAGCGGATCTCAACACTTGGAAGAGAAATGTTCCATTTCGATATCTGTTCTACAGCTACCATGGAAGAAAGAAATAAACTCGTGGCCAGAATGCATGGTCCGCCGACTACAAATGGCAAAAGCTATAAAGCTTTTGGAGAAAACACATTATCCAGGAGGTGTATATACATGCGGCAGAATCTAATATGTCCATAACCGTGTCACTCGCTTTCTGCCCGATTAGATGCGACACACGAACAATAAATCCGCTTTACTAGTAGATTTCAGAACATGCTTTGGAATTGTTCCACCGATTTAGGGAAGCCGAACATTTGTCAAGGATTAAAGTTCATGAAAGCGCTCTTTGCCAAATTGAAGGGGATGAAGTCATAGAAAATTTTAAAGAAAATGGATCGTGATGATTTTCATCCACACCCAGAACACTTCAAAAATTAATCCGAAAAAGTAATAAATTATTCGAAGATGAATTGAAGCATGCTATTCTTTACTTTATATTAATGATGGAATGAATATGAAATTCGCTCAAATCTTAACTTTTGAGTTTTTTGTTCTAGCTAAGTTTTGGTACTTTCTACAAAATTTAATATAAAAGAGAATAAAACATTTAATGCGTTTTAATTGAAACAGAATTTGAAAATTACACTTAACGATGGAAAAAAGTATTAGATTTTAATGGCTCATCTAATATTTAAGCAATTTAGAAATTCTGTGTCTTTTTAAATACTAATGTTGAAAAGAATTTAAACTTATTTTTAAATTTTATACAAAAAACTTGATTTGAAAAATTTATTGCTTTATGTAACTAATTTTTTTACGAAAAGTATTTCTAAATATGCTATATTAGAAATTAATTTTATTTCCCAAAGAATTTTATCATTAATATTGATCGCTCAAAAATTTGTTTTGATATTGCTTGAAAAGAAAGTTTAGAGACATGTTATTTCTGATGTACAGACAGTATAACCTTCAATATACATTTTTATAGACCAATAGTTTCAAACTAAAAATTATTTAACAATTGGAAAATTATCTACTGTAAAATAATTAAAAGACAAGAGAACATTACAAGAGATCATACAAGAGAACATTTTTAAATGCATTTCTAAGATTGTTTCAGTTTAATAAGATTTAGAGATTTTTATCTGCTTTTCTTTTAGTTTTAATTTTCTATTCAATAACATTCCAGTTTTGTATTTTGAAATTTATTTTGAGAATATTGTGTGTAAAAACTCTAAGCAATATATATTAATACCCAAGTAATATATCAAATTAAAATACACTTACAAATCATGAGATAATTTCATCTCGAATTATGCCAAATGATTCTGTTAACATTTGAACCACACTCGAATGATCAGACTGGCATATCAGCAGGCAATGACACCAACAGGCATTAAAAAATAATTATATACAAGTAATTACAGAGAACACAAAGCAAAACATTCATGGGTGCAATAAATCTGTAACATGATTTAAGAGACAAGAAAGGCAAAATGTTTGCGTATAAAATGAAAAATGTTCGAAAAGGATTTTTTTTTTGTAAATGTCTCTTCGAACAGCTTATGCGATATGCATCTTTTTCTGCGAATAGATCTCATTATTAAATTTTAGGAATTCCAAATTTTCTCAATCACTCTTTAAGAAGTGTAATTTTCAAGTCCCAGACTGTAAACAGAGTTGTGGATTTTACTCCAATGAGATGTCTGATTGTGTTCCAAACATGTTCTATAGGATTAAATCGGAAAAGTTAGTAGGCTACTTTTTAACATGTATCCCATCAAGCTAACAGACATCATACGGCATTTGGTCACTTCATACATTTTATCTGACTTGTTCACTTGAAGTGGAAATCATACTTTATTATCTGCTCAAATACGTTTTCCTCAAGTTGAGTTGTATGATATCTGGCATTATTGCATTAAATACTAGAATTTGATGGTACCAAAATATCAATCTCAACTCTGAGATCTTTGTAACACATCTTCATAACTATGTGCAGTAAATTTGTCGTTTTAAATATTGTGGTTTGTATGCCAATCTGAAATAATTTCTGACACACCACCTGTACTCACCTGTACTGATCTGTAATCACCCTGTACACCTGTAATCACCCTCACCTGTACTGAGATATTTTACTTATTGCAGATGTGTTTTACTTCGAGTTACTCTTTTTCAACTCCAAATCATGTTACACTTTAGATTAAACAATTACTTGAGAATGAACTTGAACACTATCTGTGTCCAATCATGTTACAACCAATCCCATTTGCACCGAGAACAGCTTAATGAAAAAATCTTCAAATTGTTCTCATATATAACAATTATACTATTGTCAAAACAAACAGCTCATACATGAGTATTATTAGCATTG
>JAPDSC010016603.1:625383-665865 GCA_026290005.1 Latrodectus geometricus | reverse complement strand
ATTTTTCATGGAATTAAATAGGCTTAACTTGGTAAATTAATTGGAAAATTAAAAGTATTATATATATATATACAGAAAATCCAAAATAATATTAATAGCATTCTTTTTATTAGGTGACAAAGCTTAATTGTACTTTTTTTCAGTTTAATAAGAATCAACTATATCCCATTATACTTTAAAATACATTTTCAATTAATTTTTATTTTTTATTACAATTTTACTAAGATTATATAAATTTACATTAAATGATACTAATAAATGTTAAAGGCTACTGGGTTGGCATTTCAAAACAATTTGGTAAATTATAACCGAATTCTACTGCTGTAGGCGGATGATCGCTCCTTCTTGGAACAAAGTTATCATTCAATTCTTTAAATATTTCAGCAATTTCAATTTTTTTTAAATATCAATGTACATATGCTGAGGCATAATACTTTTAATAAATTCAACTTTAAGCTACCAAAAAAAAAGTCTCAAATACAGATTCCTAGATTTTAGCGATTCATTGTCATTTCTGACAACAGAACTGGACATTGCATTTATTCATGAATGATGACGGGGATTTTCTCCACATAAATTTCTTTTTACTTTAGAATAATATCTTGAATTTTCATTCGTCATTGAAAATTATTGATTCCCTGGAATAGCATTTAGTATTTGTACGTTTTCGACAAATTGTCATTACGATTACTTAAATTTTTTCTCCAGAAAAAAGATTTAAATTTAGAAAACCTTTTTCTGATTATTTCATTTGAATTTACATCAAGCTAATTCTTTCCTTTTCCCCTAGAAATTAGAATATTTGGTTTGTATTTTTTTTTTTTTTTTTTTTTTTTTGAGAAGATTCTTTTATTGATTCAATTTTATTATGCTTTATATAATAGAATTCGAAATTTCCTCGAACATAGCAATATTTCTTGTGATGAATTGATCTTTCAGTTGATAAAAGTTTTCTTTCACTTAAACAATTACAACATTCTTGGCATTTTGTAAATTGAGAGAAAAGAAGACAATAAGTAAGTAGTAAAAATTTCAAACTCAAAAATATTAATTAAAGTTTTAAAACATTTTTAATTTTTTGTTGCACACTGAATATATTATTTTTAAACCTTGAAATTTAAATATTTCAAAATGGAAAAATATTTTTGTGTGTGTCGTGTTTTATGTATTTTCATTTTTAGTTGTTAAATTTTTATAAAATAGAAAGATATATAATGGTATATATATATATATATATATATATAATCTATTTTTGTCTATTTATTAATAATTTATTCATTTATTATTATTATTTTTATCTTATTAAATATTTTTATTTTGAAAATAAATTTTGATCTAATTTCTAGTCTACCTGATGAGTTCTCGAATGAATAAAATTATGTAATAAAAAACAAATAATTTTGTGGTTCACAATAATTTAAATAATAATTTCCAGAAATTAATAATTTCTTTAGTGAATGCGGCCATCAAAATGTAAAAATAAATAGAAATAAATTTATTGTTTCATTAGAAACAAGAAAATATTATGAATTACCAATAATCAAAATAAAATAGAATATTTTACTTGCCATATTAATTTCACATAAGAACTAATATTTATCATTAAATGCATAAAAACATTAAAACTGAATAAAATAGATAACAAAACAAAATGATAATGCAAACAACTTCTGCCATTCATATAAGAAAGTTCAAATATTTTCTTAAGTAAAGAATTTTTCTTCAAATCTGAATACAAACTGTTTAGACAAGAAAAAAAGTCATTACCATAATAAAATAGTCATCATTAGCATAATAATTGGTATTTACACGTTACTAAAAATAATAAAGAAATACAAAATATTATTGATTAAATTACCTTACATAAACACAAAATTTATTTTAAAAAGAAAGAATAGAATCTGTAAATTAATTATTTTTGCATAATTTTATTATTTCAATCGTATCTAATAGTGGAAAAACTTATTTCTCTATGTTTGTTATATTAAATCAAATATTATTAGTGACATTTTACAAATGTAAAACTTCTGTCAGAATTCTATATTTTCTTGCCAAGATTCTTTGTATATTAGCTTTTTATATTTTTGTTTTTTAAGCAAATCATTTCAACAATTCTAAACAAATTTTTCCAATCATATTTTATTTATTTTCTTAATTTTAGAATTTTATTTATTTTAATGGTAAAATCGACGCTTAAAAAAACTTTTTTTTATTATATTTACCAATAAAAATGTATGTAATATATAAAATATTCTCATTGGAAAATGCATTGAATATTTTTTTCTCATAATGAATTTGTAAAAACCCATGTATTAAAATATTTCAAATTTTTAAGTAAACGATAGAAAATTTATCAAAATTCTAATTTTTTGTAAAGAATGTATATTTAAAAATTAAAAATATACTTTATCTTACATATATCTTAAAGGAAGTTCAAAATTTCTTTTAAATATAAATAAATATATGCTCTTATAAAAATTATATTTTATTTACTCATGATATTAAATGTTTTTCCTATTTATTAAAAGTAAAGTATCAAATATTCAAAAAAAGAAAGCATGCATCGGCCGGGAATCGAACCCGGGCCGCCCGCGTGGCAGGCGAGCATTCTACCACTGAACCACCGATGCTTGTTGAAAGGGAGTTATATTATTATATTTATACAAAAGAAATTCAAATGCCCTAAATTTTCTTAGTTACTTTTATTTTATTTTGTATTGATTTTTGAATATTTCTTTTTCTTTACATATTTTTAAACACAATTTCATTTAATATCTTCTCTAGCATTATTACAATACACATGCAAGCAATTTTTCCGATACCAAAATGTAGTTCATAAACAGGTAGTATATAATCAGATTCAATATCAAACTTCTGTCACCCGTTCGAATTCGTATCATTATTTAACAGAATCCGTTCAAAAACCTTCGAAATAAATATATTATTGAAATTTCATTTTAAAAAATTTAAAGTTTAGGACATTTGAAATTAAATATGTATTTATTCTAAAACTTATTTTGCAGTATGTCTGTCTGTCGTACGGCATAACTTAATCCAAGAAATAATTTAAAAAATCTAATATTTTATTGATATTAATTTAATTTATGATATTAAACTTGATTAATATTGTGACGAAACTTGTGAAATCTGTATTGAACTAGCTCTTCTAAATATTTCTTTACAAATTATTTTGGAAAATTTATATCGTTAAAATAAACTTTTTTTAATGTAATTTTTAAATTGAATTAAAAATATTTACTTTAATTTGGAATAAATTTGTAAGAATTATTGAAATACTTATTTTAATTATGAAAAATGTTTTCTGCTTCATTCTTTAATGTTTCTCTGTGCTAACAGAATAAAAAAAAATCAAGAAAAATGCGATATCATTCGAATGCAGCATTGTTTCAAATGACAATTTTCAACTTTTTCTTCTTGTGAAAATTTATATGACATAAGCTATTTTTATAAGAAAATTTTATTCGTAAATGACAGATTCATAGTTGAAAATAGTTGTAAGGTTTTCCTTCTTTATTTTTTAAATATCCGAGCTTTTTTCGCCTTGGGGGAGGATTTTTTAAAGATAATGGGTAATATTTACGTTCCGCAAGACAAAATATAGGTGTGTATAAACTTGCTGTGCGTTAGTTTGCTTGAGTCAGAGTAAAATCAAATTTCGTTTTATTATTTACTAATTTAATATAAGTTGATTCATGATGATTATATATTAATATTATTAGTTAATATTACAATAAAATAATAATTTTTTTAAATCAAATTATATTATCGGTTGAATTTGAATTATCATTGAATTTAACAGATAATATAATTGAATTAAAGTATATTATCAATTGAATTCACTGATAGTTTGTAGGACAGAAAACGCGACTTTTTAGTTGCAATGAAAATAAAGAAATTTAAAATTCTGTGACCTATCATGCAGCATGATTGCGAATGCTGAGAAATGATTATGTTCACTGAAAATAAATTATTGATTCCTAATCACAAAATTCCAAGGAAAATATTTCGTACAATTTGTCCCAATAGCTTATGGAGGTCATTATTTAATGATGAAATCTACTCAAAATTCAAACAATCGATAGGTCTTAAAATACTACGGAATTCGATCGATTGGCCATTTATTCAAGCTAAATACTCAAATCCATTAAAAAAGTTTGCATTTATCAAACCTATTGGATTTAAAAAAAAAAAAAAAGGCTGCCAATTAGACGGCTCAATTTCGATAATAGGCACACAAAATCCATGTATAAAAGTGATTGGAGAAATTCTGAATTGGACAGAGCCAGGTGGGTAAACTGATTGGAATAACGTTGGTCAGCATTCCCAGAAAAAGAAATGTATACATACCTAGCAGTGTAAGCGACTCCAGGATGGTACCTAAGGTCACATCAAGCACCTCATAATTTTTGACAAGGTTACACTTGAGCTGGTACACTCATTTTCACATCCATGCTACATCAGTAGAAGGATTAACGTGGACACATGGAACTCAAGCAACCCAATCAGACAGAATGTTGTCACCCTCCCACTCACAACCCTCGTCAAACGAGGCTTCATTTCAGAAATCATACGGGAAGCAGTGTGAAGCAACCGAGGGAATGGAACTCGAAGACGAATAAAGAGAAATCTAACAACATGTTTAATAGTAATTAACAAGTTAATTGCACAAAACAGATTATTGATTATATTGATCAATTTCTAAGTAGATTTTAAAATCAACAGAGAAATGATATTTTTCTTAAGCTAGAATGAACTGCACTGAGGAAGAAATATTTGCACAAATACACAGTGTGAAATATAATGGACTTATTTTAGGATCATAGACCAGATAATATCTTGATTACTTTCGGTAATTTTTTTGTAATTACGTTTCATTTTCGGAAATATAAATAATATAAAACTACCTTTTTAAGTTTTGATTGTTAATAATAAATATCCAAATATTTATATTGTCAATAAACAAAATTTTTAAGATAAAATCTTTTTCCAAAGTCAGAATTCTTAAAAAATCTTAGACAGAGCATTTTGAATTAATAATTACTTAAAAAAATAATAGAAGATACCTAAATATTATTGCCATTATTGAAAGCATTGTAATAGTTTGAGATATAATAATTTTATTATATTTATAAATTATATCTGTTTTACATTAAAACTAGTATATATATATATATATATATATATATATATATATACTAAGAAACTTTTAAATCAATGCCTATTAAGACATGACTTCTTCTAGTTAGATTAAAAAGAAAGCTATAGTTTTTTCTGAGGTTAAATCCTTAGGTCTAAGAATAGCTTGCCTAGGCGAAAATCTTTGCCTACTGGTATGATTTTTTTGTTTTAAACATTGTATTTCATACTTACAATAAAATTTGCTTTGGAGAGATTCAGCTCACGATATTAACTATAGTTAAAAAATTATGTCAAGACAAAGTGATGACATAGTAACATAACATTTGTCACCAAAAAAAAAAAAAAAAGTGCTTAATATATACTTGATTTTGCTTACTACGTTTTTAAATATTTTTTATTACAAAATCTAGAAATATATTTTTAGCATGCAAATTTAAAGATTGTTTCACAATTGAAACAGAGAAAAATTGTTAAGTACATTAATAACTTGGTTTCCTTAACTAAAATAATTTCCCATGAACCATTCATTTTTAGCTAACAATGCTTTCTTTTTTTTTTCCTGTGTTCAGTCCCCCTGTCGCAAAAATGTCCGACTTTTCCTACCTCAAGGAACCACACGCGACGCACGTAAAGCGGAAAGAAGTGGCTATCAGATAAGCACAAAGAGGTCATTACTTTTTAAAACAAAATTAACAACAAACATCCATTTCTCTTGCTAAAGTGACACGCTATCACTTGAGTGTTCTGTTTATGGCTATCTCGGCAGCTGTCAACCGATTCTTCGACCTCAGTTACAGATGGTTTCTTATCTCCCATAGAACGTCGCCTTTACCTCGACTGCTCCACCAGCTGGAACTAGTGATAGCCAGCTCGGCTTATCTCTTCGTCAACTTATTTTTAATATTTGGGGAACTGATGAACTTTTCTTGAATGAGGAACGAAGATAAGATTGTGTTTTATTATCGGTAGGCCTGTTTAACTTAAATTCCTATCCACATATACATTGTATTGAAAAGAAATGATAAGAATGTGATGAAAATATTTCACTATTTTTGAAAGTAAAATTACATCATTAAAGAGGCAAATGGTTGTTCCATTATACCGAATGATAAGGATAATGAAGAAAACATCAATATTATGCTTAGATCTCTGACTTGTAAGAACAAAACCTGTTGAGTTGCATATAAACCTCTATTAATACCTTAAAGTAAACTACATTGAAAAAAATTATGTTAATTAGTAATAAACTAAAATATTAACAAGAAATTAAAATCAGAATATTATTGGGTTGTTCGGAAAGTTATTTCATTTGATATGAAAATGAAAATTGTATAACGAATAAATATTTTATTGTCAATTCTAGTCCAATACCTCTTACCATCTTTCTGGTCGTAGGATGCTTTCATAGTCATAAAATGGTTAGTTTTCACTCACAAAAAATTGGTTCAGGTGGAAAAACGAAATGACATTTCGAACAATCCAATAGTTGAAAACAACAATAAAATCAATATAAATTATAAATAAAAAATGAAATTGAGTTTAACGAAATTTGATTTTTTATTTATAATTTCTATGGAATCAATTTAATAAAAAGTGAAATTAGGGTGGTTTAGGTAAAAGATTCTAAAAATTTAAAAAAAAAACTATATAAAAAAATAAAGATGTCGAGGACTTAAGTAAACCCTGTTAATGAAATAAACAAAAAAATTAGCAGTGTACTTTAATATGTTAGAATACATAAAGTCTATAATAAAATGTATTGTTGTTGAAATTAGTACGATCATGAAATGTAAAATTTCGATATGCCTTTTGATGTAGAAAATGTTACTTTCAAATAGAAAACGATCATATGGAAAATAATATATTCATTTCTTGTTTTTATTTTGGGGAACAGATGGCTATGAAGTCTAAAATGTTTATTGTGTAGTGGATTTTTAATAAAAAAAATAAAAAAAAAAAAATAAAAATAAAAATAAAAAAAATCTAAAAATAAGAAGAATGTGAAGTCAAGAATTGAGAATGACAACTTCTCTCTTACGTTTCAGTATGTACGATAGGATATAGAAAATGCTAGCTTATCGTACTCTCAGAATTGTTTACTTTAATTTAAAATCACTAGCTGAAGATAATTTTTCCTGATAAAAGTCTTTTGTAATCTAAGTGATCTTTTTATCTGTGCCCAAACGATTGATATTGTAACTTCAATGAGAATTTTTTATTACACGACTCATGTATTGTAAAACAACCACATATAATACTATCATTTAGGAAAAAATTGGGAAAAATCTAACTTGAGAAAAAATTCCACTTAATGCAAGAAGCATGATAAAATTAAGTCGTTTATATAAATATATTAAGAGATAAATGACAATATATCGGTTGAAAAACGAAATTAAAGATTAAGTATTACAGAAAGAAAAGAAAAGATGGAAATAAGTACATAAATGGACAGTATGTTATATTTGGTACAAAATAATACGATGGTTTTGAATATTCTAACTTACACCTGTCAAAAAGTAATTATTTTAGGAATAAAAACGATATATTTTATTTTCACAGGTAAAAGTTTACTGTACGGTCGCTCTTGGCGACTTTTTCAAACATCTTGCCAACTTCACCAATCTAACAAGCAAGGTCTGAAAATAAACAGAATATTCCACTTTTCATTGGTCGGTTCCCGTTTTATCAGATTCCCCCATTTTTCATTGTTTGGAATGCCTCATCTGTAATTGGTCAGAAATGGTTGGGTTGCTAGAAAATGTTATTTATCGCCAACTTTGGAAAATTGCTCCAAGAGCGACCGTACAGTAAATCTGAGCCGCAAAGTTCTTAAAAATATTTTAAAAAAATACAAAATTCATTTAATTACGTAAAGAATTAAAATTAATTTGTTAGTTAACTTAAAATAATATCAGGCAACGTTTTTAATCTTTCATGATAACGATAGTTCAAAAATTGAACTGAATTTTAGTTTTCATTTATAATTTATCTAAGACATATAACCAGATCCTTCTGTATTTCGAACTTTTTAATTATTAAATTAGATTTGTGCAAAAGACCAACGGTAATGTTTAATTTTAGTTAATTACTAGTAATTTACCTCTTAATTAAATTATACTTTATAATTTAATTTGAACTACCTTATTCTATCTAGCTGTTCACGCTGGAATTAACATTATTAATTAACGACTATTAAAAACATTTAACCATATAAATGTCAAGTATTTTATTACATACAGAGGTCTTCAATTGATGAAAGAACTCATCTTGCTATTAGCTGGTTATTAAAATGTCATTTTTTAAAACAAAGGACTTACCATGACCATCTTTGTTTTATTTAATTGCTGAACTATGAATTTTGTAAGTTGGCAAATAAAATTAATGATATTTTTTTTTAGATAATCTGTCTAAACCAATAAGCAGTTGCTTCAAAAGGCAAAAATGATGATAAATTAATGCATGATAGTTAAGAAATAGCAAGTATTCTTAGTTTCGTCTCCATTTAAAGCTCTAGCATATTGTTTCGTAAAATTCGAATTAATGTTCTAGTACACGGTAAAAAAATTATAAAAAAGCGTTTTAAAGAAATTCATTTTTCCTTATAATTGATAAGACAAAAACTTAATTTCATTATTAATACAAAATAATCATTTGATGGGTCAAAAGTAATTTGGCCACTTTTTAAACTATTTTTGCTGAGTTAAGCAGGTTACTTAAGGATATTTTAAAGTTCATTGCTTGTTTTGCTGTCTAAGTGTGTTTGAATGTGTTGTTTCCTTTAAATGTAATATGAAATATGTACTAAAGCAATTTATGCAACGATTTGAAAATTATAGGCAAATATAACTAATTGAAGTTGTTGTTCGAATATTTTTCATTTATAATCATTTGTCAAGCATTTTATGTTTAAATTGATTTTTGAATTAAGTAGATGTACTGTGTTTTATTGGAGAATGATTTATTAGAATAGGTCTGGCTTATGCATAAGATTATTTTATTATCTCCATTTAACAATCACTCGTACATATGGTGATTCATTCATTCAGATAAGTTGAAAGCGTTATTATTCACATTTATATTACGGTCACTAAAAACCACTTCTCTTCAGTCCGTAACCACATTCACCCACGAGTGAATGAAAAGCCGCGATGACCTACGTCACTCCTAATCCACTTAGCGAACGGAACAACGAATTCCCGAAAACATTCGACAGAGTCCTTTGTACAAAACGAACGGAACAGTTTTTTTCCCGTTGAATCACGTGTGTATCCACAGAGAAAAGAGAGAATGGCAACAGTATCGAAACAACACAAGCCACGACCTCTTGTGGACGATGGTAAAAAAAGAAAGA
Organism: Latrodectus geometricus; assembly: GCA_026290005.1. Lineage (NCBI taxonomy): Eukaryota > Metazoa > Arthropoda > Arachnida > Araneae > Theridiidae > Latrodectus > Latrodectus geometricus. Next base: position 656,354 of record JAPDSC010016603.1, on the reverse strand, counting down.
AACGCGAGTGTGGTGGGCATGACCCAGTGACGGTTCTTTTTTTGTATGGGTTCCCTTGCTTTGAAGACTTGATGACACGGACTCGTGGAGGATCACGGCTGGAAGGTGTGACTGGGTCATGTGACTTCATCCATGAAGTTGGTAATAACAGACTTTGCTGTTGTGGATGGTCTGGTGGGTTGCCAGGAGAAAGCCGCTTAATCTCCTCACAAAAAAATTACCGGACATAGCTATGTTAATGCAATATAGTTTAGGACTTTCTACCGAAACAATTGCACGCTTACAGTTTTTTACATTTATAACGACTACAATAATACACCTACTTCGTTCTAACAGTATATCAATGGTTATTACGATACATTTTGCACCACACTGACTTTTTGTCTCCCAAGAATGGATGTTGATGAATCACCATAAAGTTATAGTTAGTTACATCAACTGATATTAGTATTTTAAATTTCATTTAAAAACTTACATAAATTCGCAAAGGATCGAAAAGTTTATTTTTAAATAAAATAATTATACAACAAACTTTATATTTTAAATACATTTTGCTTAAAAAGTTAATCTATCGGAAATTTAACTAATATCAAATCATGTAATTGTTTCTATTATCACAGAAGTCTGTCGTCAATTATCTCTAAGAATAAAGAAAATAGAAAATCTCTAAGAATAATAAATTGTCCATATTAATAATTTGATCTGATCTCTCAAATTTTTCAAGGATTTGATGTTTAAATTTAATTCAAAAATTTACATATATACGGAATTTCACAATAAACACACATACATATTCATTTATAATTATATTATATTCATTATCTTTTTGCTAAATACTCAATTAAATGCTCTTTCAACATTTAAACAAAAGCCTCATTTAGTTAAAGCATAGATTAAAGTTAAAAAATTTCCCTAATAAAATTTTAAAACTTTAACTCTGTTATAAGTAGATTTAAAAGTTTTAAATTTTTCAATAAAGTTAATATTCAACGGAGAGAGTTTTTTTAACAACTAAATATATCAAAGCTATAAATTTCTCGCTGGAACAACATTGAAAAAAATTATTGAAAAATAATTTTAGTTTTCCTTAATAAAATTCCAAATGCAAAACATATAAGCAAAAATAGTTTTTGTATTGGAAAAATCTAATTTTTTTTTATTCTCATGAAAATGAGCCTTTTTTAATTCAATACTATACGGGGTTTTGTCGTTAAAATGGAGAACATTTTAAAATATTTAAATATGTATTTATAAATAGCACATATCCAACATTATTTATAATTTTAGATACAGTAGTTCTTGATAATCATAAAAAGAGAATATGCTTATTTATTAAGTATCTATGATAAAATAATTTTAGAAATGAATTTTGCATTTAAAATTGATTGAACATGTCATATATTTCTTATGATTGAATATTTTTATGATATTGAAAATAAGGAAAATTTGTAGTTAATTATCATTATTAATTTATTTTTCTACCACGATTTTTAGTTTTTTATTCAAAATTTAAATAAAAACATTTAAAATTTAATTCCATTGTAAAATAATAGTTTTTATTTAAAATGAATGTAAACTGTTAATTTTATTGTAATATGATTATCATTTTAACACAACCATTCTCAAAGCAGTCTCTAAATAGGTACATAACATGCATTCAATAAAAAAATGCATTAGAGATACCTATTTAGAAATAAGCACCATTTTAATCAATGATAATTTAAACCAGAGTTCCCCAAACTTTTTTGTGTCGTAGACCCCTTGCCATGTTTTTCCGTGTTGGGTAGACCCCCTACTTACCTGATATTGATTTCCTGTAAATTTCTAACTGTAGTTAAGTTTAGCGTTAAAAACATAAAGTAAAAACACATGTTAATTTATACACTAATTAAATTTAAATTAAAACTACTTAAAATAAAATTTTGTATCTGTTATGTAAAATATACGTAACATTAAATAAACATAACATAAACTATAAATAAAATAACATAAGCACTAAGTTAATAATGTACTTACTTTTCTCCAGCACTTTCAAACAAAATAACACTGACTCTCTATAATTTGTGTGATATACTATCTATTTATATTTTTCAAATTACTTTCTTAGCACTTCCCTTTTCAAGATTCAGGAAACCGAATAAACGTAGTTGTCCCACATTCGTATTTATAGAGGGACGAATTGAACAATTCAGTGCAAGGTAGCGAAGCTCTGAGACTGCGACTCTCAGGTTTTTACAAGTTCAAAATGTATTGCGACCACAAAGCGAACACCAACATCCTACAACTTACACAATTTTATAAACATATATAATAAATTTTTTACTTCATAGGTACTTTTATAAATAATGTATATGTTTTGATATTATAAGATAGTATGATGTAAGTAAATAGGTACTATCAGTGTATGTGTTGAGATCCACTATCGTGGACCCCCATTTTCATTTCATGGACCCACAAATTTTTTTTCGCTGACGTAGACCCCTTGCAGGTTGTCATAGACACCTAGGGGTCGATATAGACCACTTTGGGAATCACTGATTTAAACCATAATAATTCGCTATAGCAAAAGTTTAATTAGACATTGTAATCATTTTGATGTCATATGAATTCATGTTATTCGGAAATCTCTCAGTCTAGATGGTGTACAGCGGTTTACATTTAAAGCATGTTTTTCAGATTTATTCGACTATCGTAACATTTAGTGACTATTTGGGAGCAATATTTTGCTATCTAAATATTCATTGCATCTGGAGACATACGACCATTTGAAATGATATCGAAGGGTTACGCAGAATGAGCTATTTATTGATTTTAATGTTGTTTACACCATTTGATGCATAGGTCTGAAAATGTTATATAGTATTTTTATAATGGACCCAAATCCACAGTTATAAATAAAGGGTTACATATTATTGTTTAGGAAACTTGAGCATAAATGGGGAATTCCTCCATTTAAATCAGTGTATGTAACATGGATTCTGATGCCAAGGCATTTAAAAATATTAGTATAAGTACGTATTTCCTGCAGAATGTACTCATAGTCTAGACACCACACTCATAATTCCTGTTACACAAAGTACGTTAAACCGTCACTACCGATGTAATCACCGTCGCCATCTATTTCGATGGGGACGATGGTGATTATCACGGTGGCGAAAGTACGTTAGACAAAGTATCACAAAGTACGTTAGACCATCTCAACTGAGATAATCACCGTCGCCTCCGATTTCGGCGAGAACATTTATTTTTATTCGGATAAACGGAAAGGTTAATTTTATTTTGGTATGGTTATCATTTTATTATATTCCACTATAGTTATTACATTATATTTACCATTCTCAAACTACTAGGGACAGTTAGACTTATGATAGAGTGAGCATAATTTGTGGTTTGACTATAAATTATTTTGCCATACAAAAGATTAGCAAACGCTGCTACTATTTTAAGTTTACAATTGAATTTGGTTGGAGAAATAAATGTTTCAATCCAAAGATATTCCTTAAGAACAAAATTTAAGTAAAAGTTAAACTAATTTTACATAGTTATCCTTTAAAGAAAATGGACATATACTTAAAACATCAATTTTAAAAGTTTGAAATTTAGTTTTATGTGTTTTTCTGTACGATAAGAAATACCTATTTCAAAGTTTATATAAAAACTGATTTAAATTAAGCGTGAAGTTTAGCGTCATTTATAAATATTAGCAACCGTCAAAATGTTTTTTCGTAAGTGTAATCAATTAAAATATTATTTGTAGAACAAAAGATCCAAACTGTGTGAATAACCATAAATCATTTCATGGTAAAAGTGTATGGATGTTTACAAAAAAATCAGGAAAAACTTTTTTCCTCTTTATTATCCTCTTTCTCTTCTCAACTCTCCTAAAATTCTTTTTATCGTTTTATCCTTTCTCCCACATTTACTTACTCCTTCAGCCAAGTTTGTCCTTCCTTCTCTTTGCAATTATGGAAGCAAATCGCTGGAAAAGCTAAATATATGCCGCAAAGATTTCTTTTTTCTTTGTTTGCTTTAGGGATTTTTTTAACATAGAAAAAGGGATTATTTATTATATTTGCAATAAAGCTTGACAAATTTGGACATTATTTGGGGAAACTTTATGTTTTATGTTTTAGTTAGTTATGTGCTTAATAGTATTTCCCGAAATTTCTTCACGAAAAAGAGGCAATTATTTGCTCTAATATTTTTTATTGTTTCCTTAAATTAACAATTTCTGAATTCTGGACTTTACTTGGTGTGACAAATTAAGCTAATGGCAATGATCTGAGATGCATTTAAGAATAGTATGGTAAAATTTTAATATTAATATTTTGCTATATCCTAATACTATTCACATCAATAGAGAAATAGCAGACTTAATGTTCCACTTAAAACCCCGCAGTGGGTCGAAGAATAATTGCCGAAGGATGCTATAAGGATTATTAACATCCTTTTTGCAATACTTTCTGAGGAAACATTTCATGGATATACAGCTATTTTCACGTGTTAAAAGAACGAAAACCTCTAAAATTCTCAAACATTTACTTTGATTGTTGTGCATGCCGGATAGTGCCAAGCAAAAGAGCATCATTTATCTTTCACTATTTAAAGTGGCCTGGAATCTAACTTGGGATATTCCTCTACGAAGACCTCAGTACTATTAACAAATCCCACTGAATCCTTGGAAATTTCATTGCATAAATCTATCAAAGCAATCAGTCGGTGCGGCGAGACTTAAGTTTATCCCAATAAATTATAGAGTTAACAGAGCAAATCAACTTGTCACATTGATCCAAAGTTAAATCATTGTCAACATTTCCCATATCAGTTTCCAAAGTTCTACTTTCTTTACGAATATTAATGCTTTAAATGAAGATTCATGTGTTCTAGCACATATTCTTCTTAAGATTTGTCAAGCTATAAATGCAGGAATACTTTAAACTGCATCAATTTGGCTAAAAAAATCCAGTACTAATAACACAACCAAATTATTTATAACTATGAATATCTGATAATAGATGTACCTCTTAGCTCAATGATTTCTTAGCTTAATAATAGAGATACCTCTTAGCTCAGTGACCTCTTAGCTCAATAATAGAGAGATATCTCTTAGCTCAATAACTACTCTAGGTAATCCATATCTTAAAGAGTTACACCTAAACTCCATTGAGGGCCTATCAGACTTTATAAACAAAGTAGGTGACCCAAGACAATGGAACTAGGAAAAAATTGGGCGATGAGCATGGTACAAAATGCAACAATGCAGAGGTGCTACATATCTGACAAGCTCAAGAAGAAGAAGAAGAAGAAGCTCAATAACAGAGATACCTCTTAGCTCATTGACCTCTTAGCTCAATAATAGAGATATCTCTTAGCTCAGTGATCTCTTAGCTCAATAATAGAGATACCTCTTAGCTCAATGACCTCTTAGCTCAATAATAGAGAGATATCTCTTAGCTCAATAACAGAGATGCCTCTTAGCTCAGTGATCTCTTAGCTCAATAACAGAGATACTTCTTATCTCTACGATCTATATTAGAACTTAATGATCTATATCCTGCTTAAGTCGCTACTTACTGGTAAAATGATTGATGCTCCTTAGCACAGCTTTAAAAATTGTTGGAATTACTTATCAATATACATGAAAGCTGTGTTATCTTGGTAGTGGTAGAACATGATTCTCTTACTTGAAGGTTTGCGGGTTTAATAATAGTCGAAGACCATCATACTGAAAGAGTTTGTTGATTTTTGTAGGAGTTACTGTATCTTCTTTAATATAAGGTGAAAGATTGGGGATGAGGATGATACGTCATGCGTTGACTTTGTCATTTGATCGTGTTTTAAAATTGCGAGTTGGTTGATTGTACTTATCAATTTTTGGCCAAATAGGCAGTCATAAAAACTTATATCTTATCTAAATTAATTAAATTTTTACCTAACTTAATATTTATGCTATTAAAAATGATACGTTTTCAGCTTTAAACATGAGAAGTTTTCCATTGAATATTTTATTAGCCCTCTCCTTTTATATTCAAAGCATTTTGGTTAATTTCCAAGAAAAAAAATTGCTCAAATTAAGAAAAGAACTTAAATATGTTTATATTTAAAATATATGCATTTGGTTCATTTATTTTGATATATGGATTGTTGTATCAATAATTTTAAACCAATCGCGTATGCAAATTTTTCATTCAATTTATTTCAGTTTAATGAAATATTATTATTTTTCCTTTTGAACTGCCAAAATTAAAGTTGAAGTGATTTAACAATCAATAATTTTCTATTTAACCTTGTTTTACTCATATACTTTACGCTATATTAGGTCTGTGCCATTGCACGTGGCTGCTTAGATGTAAGAAGCCCAATTCCTAATCATAAATTTAAAAATTCATTCACCTTATATGGTTATCAACTGGTGCTTATAAGAAAAGAAAGCTAGCTGAATTACCGAAAGTGAATGTGAAATAAAAGGAAATTCTTTTTTCTTTAACTTTGCACTACATCTGACTGGACTTGATTTCCCAATTCTTTAGATGAACAAGACCTCAGAATTAAGTCGCGTTTATGACCATCAGGGTTTTTTCAAATTAAAATTGAACCAAACTTTATTTTATTGTTAACAATGTGATAAAACGATTTGAACACACTATCTATTCTTTCAACAGGAAATGAAATAGCTCATAGTCTGGAGTTTTCAGGAAATGCTTGAAAAAGAATTGACGGACGAAAAGATTACACATATTTTAAATTAAAGATCCACTACAATTAGATAGTGGTACATGAAATCTATTTAAATATCTGAATTTTAAAAGGTTACATTTACCACCATTTGTATCTTTATAAAATATAAATTAGCATGATTTAAATAATAAAGCAGTATTATTATCTGGGTGTTTTTGTGATACAATATAATTGCTTACTAAAAGTCTAATTAACACTACAAAAAATTAAATCTAACATACGCATGTGCAAATGTATTCTGTACGGCTTCTTGTAGAAAAAAGCTTAAACACAAAATTCATTTTCGAACAATCTGAAAGTCTTAAAGACTAAAAGGAATCTCACCGATTTTTCATTTTTACATTAAATTTTTGCACTTCATCATTCACTGTAAGTTAAGTGACACGAAAAAATTGTGCATTATTACCATTTTTATAGCCTATATGATATATATTATATCGAAAAAATAGTTATGTGCTTTATTCCATTAAATTTTGAGAATGTCTTCAAAAAATACGATGTTGGTAAGGAGATGTCCAAATAATTTCCTAATACTTCTGTGGCGCATATCACGCTGGATCTGTATTATGGGTGTTGATCTAGGTTGAAATCCTAAGGAAATATTTAGAATCGGAAAATCCAATATCGATCGATATATCGATATTCTTGTTCCTTCTCTTGAGATTCGAATTCACATTGATCGATGGAGAAAATATGTTCACAATTAGTATTGCTGGTTACTTAGATGGTGTTTTATGAAAATTACAGCAACATATGTAAGATCTATTTGCTTTTTTTTTTTCAAGATTATTTTTGTATTTTTCTCCCCTTTTCTGATGATTTTTGACCTTTTATAGTTTATTCCTCTTCGGGTTTCAAATTTTAAACTGTTTTTCCTTAGAATCTGCAAATGATTTTGTGTTGAATTTTTTTTTAAAACCCATTGATAGCCAGGAATGCACAATAAATTCATGAATTGAGTCTATGTTTCTGACTACTATCATCGAGATGATATAATTTCTACCATAACATTCATGATGGATCATAATATTGTGGCAGTTCAACATAAATGTAAGTTTTACAATATTTCCAGACCCTTTCTTTGCATTTGCAACTGACTCCCTTCATTTCTAAAATTCTATAATCTGTTTTCAATATAATTGGCACAGATATTTATTTTTATGATTACTTAGTAAGTTATTTACAATAATAATATAAATACCGGTTGATGACACTTAAAATAAACATTAATCAGTAAAATTTTCAAACATATCATTGTAAAATCATCAGTAAATTTTGAATTTTATATCCTTTAGATATAAAATTCAAACTTCAAAAATTTACAATATTGAAAATAAAATACATTGATACTGGAGGTAATATTCTTTGATGAAATGGCATGATTACAAAATTTGAATTCAAATATTCTTTATATAGATATCATACGACAAATCTTTTGAAACTATAACCTTAATCTGAAACTTTTCATGTATTCTTAAATTGAATATAAACTGTGATAAAAGGATAATAAACATTCCGCTTCTATGCATTTACGACCAAGATAAAGCGATCAAATTTTCAATCTTTTCTCCGCGACCACCAAGAAAATTAAAGTTTCTTTATTCGTTTCCTGAATTTTCTTTTTTAATCTGGAAAATCCCATTTTCCAATCTTGTACCTACAGCTGATTACAACGGGAAAACGGGAGGTCAACGTTCCAGCATTTCTTCCTGATGGAGGGAGTTAAGGTATCGATTGGGGAGCATCCCCGTTTTCTCCTCGACAGTGCGACACATCATTTATTTTCAGTGAGGGGGGTGCAGGCTCTCCTCTTCTTCCCGTTCTCCAGTCGAAAATAGCCTATTTAGGGGAGAACGCTCCCAGAATCTATCTCCATCCTTAAATAGAACTTCGCCAAGAGTTAGGGATATTTTCTCCTTCTCAGTAGGTGTTAAAAGTTCCTTCGAGATAAAAACAAATCGTCGACAGATTTTTGTAGAGGTAATGTGGTGCTTTATTTACGTGTTGTTGATAGGAACTGATATTTTTTAACAAATTTAGGCTACTTCTAGTTTGTGAGCTTTTCCAATGAAATTAGAATCTATGTTCTAGAGAAAAAAGAAAAGTTTCTATGTCAAATGAATAACTAATAATCACATTATTAGCCAGATAATTACTTATTTACAAAATAAAGTCATCCAATAAAGTAATATACAACTGTTGTGTGAGTGCTTAAATTTGGTCGATGTTTACTTTAAAGTTTTAAAGTTATAATTTGGTATATATTTCAACAATCACTTTCTGTGCTTGAGAAATAATTTGACCAGGAATAATGATTTAAAATAGATTATGAGGCTTTTATGCCAAGTTAATGTCCAAACCACGAATTGTTGTACTGTTGCCAATGAGTTGGCTATTTTGGATAGTAGATAAGCTTATAGTTTCCACAACTAGAGTTCTTCAAAATTTATGAAAATAATTTAAGTTTTTTACCTAATTGTTGCTGTCAGAGGATTTTCTTCTTGATCATCTTTAGTGGATCTAAATGAGATCTAAATAAAGTATCTATTTTTTACACATATTATCAAGAGACAAGAGTTTGAACTTCATCTTAGAAACATTCGAATATTATGTTTCCCATTCTTCTAAATGAAAGGATATTTGACTGTGACTATTGTTATCTTGAGGTATATCTGTACATAATACCTCAAGATAACATTTTTCTAGCACAAGAATTGAATTCTTCCAGTCATGAATTTTTCTTAATGAACTGTTCCACATTCAACTGATCAAGCTGAGAAATTACATCTACTTTTCTGATACTATAATAGTATCGTTTCTATTAAACAAATTCTTTTAATTGTTCTGGGCGAAATTATTAATTTTTATCAAGTCTCTCATCTCATCAATATTTAAAATTGTACTATTCATAATGATATCACACTTCTAACAAAATTTCATTGTTAAAAATACGTTAAAGCTTTAATTAACTTTAAATTCTGAAATCTTTCGATTTTAGTTATAGAATCAAGTTGGTAAGAGCGTTCTTGAATGTAATGTAATTTTAGTTTTCTTTTTTAGACTATTCATTTAGTTAATATAATTTAAAACATAGTGTAATGCTACGTTTTCAATAATTCTAAAAAAAATTACAAAGTTTTTTGTTATTCATCTAAATTTGTTCTATCTTCAAAGCATATCGTAATGAAATAACGTTAGTTTTCTTTTTATAAATTGAGCTTTAATAATATTTACTAGATGTTGTTATCAAATATGTAATAAAATGTAATAAGAGTTTAGGAGAAATGTTTTATTCTTACATTCTTTCAAATTGTTCTGAAGAAGAGTTCTGAAACATTTCCCTCTATATTCGAGTTGAACTCGGTATTCCTGTTTCGAATGACGAAACAGAAACCGCAAGTCTCCCGCTTTCTCAAATGCTGCCAAATTCTAAGCATTCTTCCTGGTCTTTTCGTTTCTAAAATAGATACAGGTGCAGACACCGGGTCTAGGAAACATGATTACGTGCTACGAGGCAAGAAGCATTTCATTGATAGAATTACTAACTTTCTGGCAACACAGATGTTGCCAGAAAGTTAGTTGGGAAGTTAACTTGTTCACAAAAAAGTTCTGCTTTCATCATTTTTTTAACATCATCTCATTTCGTTTTTACCCCTCATATACTTTTATGAGCTTTTCTGATGCGATAAAGTGGATGTAGAACGAAAAAAGGAATTTAATATTTTATGTCTGACTGGCTTCTTGCCGAATTTCGAGAAACATTTTATGATGAGCAGACGATAAAAACAGGAAGGTACAGTTATAGATAATCTCGTAGAACTTTAGAATTCGAAACCAGAGGAGGGAAATATTGAAACTATGCAGGTAAACAAGCTAAAATTAAAATGTAAGGTTATATTATACAGGATTATATATTTACCAGGATCACACCCACACACATAATACTTTAAATGACACTATTTTAAAATTCAAAAGAATTTACACATGTGTATAATCATAATAATTTTATATTTCAGCTTTATTAATTTGATCATTTGTATAAATCCAATCTAATAACGATTGATTCAAGCAGCTATAAGATCTTAAAGTCCTCTATTTCTAAAAGGCAATATTTTAATTTTTAAAAACAAAGATTCTTTTAGTAGAAGATTATATATTTACCATTATACTTCTTGTACCAATAGATATATTCTAATATGCTTTTCATCATATTCAAATAAATATCGAGCATTTTATTTTATATTACAATAATTAAGAAAATTACATATTTTGAAAACAACATAAAGACTCATGTTTTAGAAAAAACTTTAAAGGATAATATTTACTTCTATAAAATAAAATGCATGAATAATAATGCAGACAAAGTTTTGTTATAAAACAAAAAATTAACAAAAAATTATTTTAGAATAATCGCTTTCCTGTAAATGGAAAAGTACTGGATCTGATAGTTTCAGAATCATAATTTATCAATTTTTATTTAAGTGAAAAACTATACTCCATTCTTTTAAAATATAGAACATATAGAAAGTTTATTCAAATAACTAGAATTCCAAAAAGGAATTTTTTAACCTAAGACAAGAATATTAAAATTTGAATTAATGAAACAATACCAAACATCTTCATACAATCATGCACATGCAGTACAACGAATTTAAAGTATACAGCCTTTAAAAAAAGTTCAATGAAGGCTGGAAAGTTTAATTGTTATTCATTAGAATAAAATGTTGATGGTAATAAGGGAATCAAAGCTTAATTACTAATGATTAATGATAAAGCAAAGCCTAATTACTGTAGGCTATTACAAGGCTTTTTTATAATTCTTATTGTATCGCTTTATGGATGGTCGCTGAGACAAACAATGGGCTGTTATCACGTTTTACAAAGACTAACTTATGAGCATCTAATTTGAAGCATATATTACTCTGTAAAGCAAAGATAGAATATATAATTACCATTGTTTAATAACTTCCTATTCTTAATCCGAAGATTTTTTGGCATTGAAATGTATAGTCTTATTACAGAAGGGACACATATTTAGAGTTGACGGCTGGTAAGGATTTACGAAATTGTTTAAGTATTTTTAACAATGCCCAATGTCACAATTATGCGCTGTATGTCACCTATACTTTATCACATAACGGAAGATATGATGTAAGCTATTTTTTGCATTCTGATTTCCTAAGATTAGAAGCATAATTAAGCTATAGCAAGGTTTTTTTTATTACTCAACTTTAGCTTTCCATTTTTATGCTCAATTTGATTCTCTTTCTTTTCATCAGTTGCATTCTTCTGCGCCAAACTTATTGTACGTTTCTTAGGTAATATATTTTGTAATTTCGTATGTATAATATTGAGTATTACGAAAAGGTATTCATTGGAAGATTAAGAAATTTGGTTGTAAACTTTCTCAGAAATATCATCTAATTTAGAATATAAATATGAAGTAGAGAATTTCGATGAAGAAAAAGGGCTATTTCTAGAGCTGATAGAAAAATTAAAGTAACTAAGGTAATAAATATTTTACAAATTCTCTTAAGAAAACAATAAAACATTTTTATTTAATTTCCTTCAAAAAATTTCTTAAAAACCATAGATACCCTAATTATAATGCCGGCACTTGTAAAAAAGGTTCTTTTAAGTTTTAAACTTAAGAGCAAATTATGATATCGGATTAAAAACTCACATTAAATGGAATTTTAGTTATTATGTTTTTTTTTTCGTTTCGACAAAAATTTTAAAGTAAGAAAGTGGCTCAGAAAGCGGAACAGTTTTCAAGAAAATGGAAGAAAAGGAAAATGTTTTCAAAATACTAATGTCCAGACAATGAATGTGCTAAGAGTTTCAATTTAAGATACTTAATTTTTGATGAAGGACTCAATCTTAGGATTTAGTTTTGAAATTTTAATCTTAAGAGAGAGAGAATAGAGAAATTATGCGCCATTACGGAAATCATTGATAAAGGATGGAATGATGGAAATTACTGAACTCTGCTTTTTCTTTCTTTCCTTTTCAGGCAATTTTATAGACATATCTTGGAAACAATTTTTGATTTTTCATTTAAAGAATTCATCATCATATCACAAAAGAAGAATTTTACGAACGAACGAAATTTTCGGGAAACAAATCAAGATTTTCGAGAAAACTATATATTTTTTTTAATTTATTTTATTTTTAATATGATACTGAATATAGAGTATTGGTATGTAAAAATATCAGAATAAATCATTAATTAGAGTTTCTATTCCGATTATTGTCCTTTGTTCATTTGTTGAAAGAAACAGGTCATAATAAATTCTTAACCAATTTTTTGAAGATTTTATTTTTTGCTATGATTTACCTTTCACTTTCAAGAGAAAAAATACCTTTATATGAAACTTTTTTCTGAAAGGAAATATTGAATATCTTTAGATCAAGTTGTAATTTTGTTATAATGATATACAGCATTCCCTACATAATTACTTAAATTAACTTTCCACGAAGTTAAAGTCAATCGTGTAAAGCAGTAACAACTCGTTACTATCTTTTGAAATGCCCCCAGTCAAACGCTTAACGCTAAGGACATTTAAGAATCGTCTATAAGAACTGTAAACCAGAATGGCACCATTTGCCTATTGGGTAGTCTTGTGTGATATATTTGCAATATATTTTTTACTATTTGGATAACTGTTATTTTATTCTAAAATATCGGGTCTCATTTAGAACTAAGAGCCGAATAGTTAACGCTTTTTTCTGTTCCACAGTTCGTTAATTATGACGTAAGGAGTGGTTATCTGTTCTTCATTAATGGATCCACTTAGAGCAGTGAGTCTTGCACAAATTAATTTGTGTGTCAAACACTGACCACAGAATGAAAAATCAATAAAATAACCTTCAAATATTATCAATTTTTTATTAGAGCTAATGGTTGATTAAGTATAGTTATACATCAGCTGATAATCAGCCAAAATACTTAACAATGTTGGTTAAAGTACACATAGATCTGGTCTTATCTGAATATGTTTTTGATTTATTGACTGATTATGTCACTCTAAGATCCGTTTATATTGGTAAAAACATATTTAAATGACAGTTTATGCTAACCAGATCCTTTCTTAACGCTAACAATCAATTGTGTGTTCTTTAAGCAATTTTAAAAGGATCCCACTATATTACGATGGATTAAGCGCCATTAATCCAAATATATGATTCTACACCAATAGTATACATAACTGACCTCTAAAACTCTAACTATAATATAATAAGACTAGTTTTAGACGTGCTTTAACTAGTCTTTAAGTATTTTGAATGTGAAGCGATTGGTAAAGGTTAATAAAAATATTATCACTTATTAAGGTTTTGTGAGACTTATTAAGGTTTCGCAGTCTCTAACATTTGAATAGAACTCAAACTTTATAACTCCATAGTTTTCATTTATTTGAAGTCTATAATAACCATGATTTTTTTTAGATGTGTTCATTTGTCCTGTTTAACTTTGCAGTTTTACAATTTATAAAAGTTCATTTTAAAATGCAAGTACTTTTTCTATGTTATATAAATAAAGTACTTATTTAGCCATTTTCAAGAATTTATAGTACTGAGATTTGTTATGTCTGGAAAACAAACAACCATGAAATTCTTGGCACAAAAGTCTTTAAAATGTTGTTTCTGATATTCCAGTTGATATTCGAACAACATAATAAGCATGGTGAGTAATTTTATAGCTAAGCAGCATAAAACTTTTCAACGATTCAATGAAATTCAAAACTAGTTTCGCGTGATCTTTTATTTCACTTCAATTCTTTTTACACGTGTTAGTGTTGATCATGTTCTTTTATGCATTAGATTTCTGTCACGAGGTCTTTTACAATAAAAGCTCTTTCAACTTTTTTCTTAGTGTTGGTAACACAACATAACAGAAAGAGGAAAAATAATGGTCGTATGGTGAAAGACCGTGAAATCTCATTTGTTTAGAAAACGACTATTTGATTTACAATCGCTTATTGTACCGGTTTCAACCGTCTTGAGTTCTACTCAATTTTGTTTTATATCTTCTTATTCAACGGCTCACAGTCTTTTGTGATTTAGAAAACTTCATAAAAGGGGAATAATAAAATACAAAATTAAATGAAAACATTAAATTCACCAATAGTCTCTCGAACAATGACGATGAATTCTGTCATAGGTTCTTTTTTAAACTAGTCATTAACTGTTCATAGAAAAAATGGTCTATCAAACAAACAAAAAAAATCATCTATAATCGAATCAACGTTATGCGGGTAACAAGTTTACAGCTAAGAATACAAAAAATATGAGTTTAAGTAGCTGTATTCATACATTTTAATTAATAAACCTTACATTTTTATTAATATATTATTGAAGGGTAAAAATTTACTGTACGGTCGCTCTTGGCAACTTTTTCAAAAAATCACCAAAAATCTCGCCAACTTCGCCAATCTGGTCAAGCGATGTTTAAAAATTAATAAAATATTCCATTTTCCATTGTTCGGTTCCCATTTTATCAGAATCCCTTATTTTTCATTGGTCGGAATCCCTCATCTGTGATTGGTCAGAATTGTTTGGGTTGCAGAAAATGTTATTTGTCACCAAGTTTGGAAAATCGCGCCAAGAGCGACCGCACAGTAAATTTGAGCCTTATTGGTAATAATAGTTTAGCAATATACAATTTTAAAACTGAAGCCTAAAGAAGTTTTTAATATTTCTAATTTGAAGCAAATAATACTTTGATGATTAGTTAGTTGCTTGGTGATTTAAAAAAAAGCAATCTCTAGTTTTATAACCAAATTATTAAAAAAAAAAAATAAATAAAAAATAAAAAAAAAATAGACTATTAGATAAAAGCCTAAGAGATGTGATGTTGATTGATAAGCCTAATTGGCGAGATTATTCGAGATAAATATCGCGGTTAAGATTTGAACTCTATTTATACTTAACTTAATTTACATTTCCTTTTAATATTTTACCTCTAATTACTTCCTTGTCTTTTACATATAATATTGAATGAGAATGTCAGAAAAGTTTAATCTTATTTAAGAAAAAGACTGACAGACATATTCTATTTATATATCAATACGTATATTCTAATATAATTTTTAGTTTATGTTGCCAAATCGAACAAAATTAAAATTTTTTAGGCGAGTAGTTTCTTTAACATTAAAAACACATTTTAAACGATATTTTTCATTTGCATTGTAAAAAATAACATATAATGAATTGAAAAATTTTATTTATTTCAAAATTTCAAAATGTTATTTATGAATTTAAAGAAAATTTTTTTTAAATATTCAGCTTTTAAAAAATTAGTATATTTTTCACAGCACATTTGCCATCATTCCATAATATTCCATAGGTAAGTAATATTAGATTTCATGAAACGAGATTTTTACTAAAAGTTAACGCTGATTAAATAACTTATTCTGATATAGCACAGTAAATATTTCTGATTATATATGTCTAATTTGATTTTCATTCTTATAAATAGACTTTGCTTATTTTATAATTAAGTTTTGAACTGTTCACTTTCTTTCGATATTTCTTAAACTAACTTACTTTTAAAATCTGACCTTTCGACCGGATTTCAGAATTAACGATATGAACATTTTACACCGATGAGATTAAAAACTTTTTCACGTGCTTTTTCATGTGAAAAAAGACACTATGCAAGAACTTGAGATTATTTTTTTAATTTTAATTCTATAAGTCTTGTCCCTGTGTACAAAATACAGGTATAGTATGTGAATATAGATTCCTCTTTAAAACATCGTTTATTTTAGGCAATTTAAACTGCAATTAATCATTTTTTTAAAAGATTAAACAGTCAAGAATAATCAATAATGTAAAAAATCAATATTTGAAAGTTCATAGGTAAAAGAAATTTTATAACGGACATTTAAAAAAAATACCTGTAGATAATTGTCTTTCATTTTTTAGTATAGCTAAAAAAGTAAATATGAAAAAAAAAAAAAAAAAAAAAAAAGAATCTCAACTCTTAACAAAAGATCAGCAACACAAAGATACGTTTAACTTTATTTTTTTCATAAATCATCGTTCGGAGATCGTTTATTATATGCGTCACTGTGACCGGGTTTTCAGCTTTTTTTGTGAGGTGGGTTGACTTAGGGCGCAGACGATTCAGGGGAAATACGTTAGTGAGTCAGCCACTTTGGCCACCTGTCTTTAAAAAAAAGACAAGTGCATTCAATAGTTATTTTGTGCTACTATTATGTTATTTGAAAAATTCCAAATGCTTTCAATTCAAAGATAAAAGCTGTAGCATCGTGTTTTAAAACTAAAAATGAACAGGTAACAGTTAGGAACAGTTATGAATAGACAAAGGAAATTTTTATTCTAAATTATTGTGTTTTCTTATTTTAATTAACTCAAAACACAAATATATTTATCATAGTATCATAATATAAAATTGTAATATTTTAATATCTAAATTAATACGATGAATAATTAAAAAATAATTTACTAAAACAACTTGTTAATTTAAATTATTGAATTGCATAAAATGGTGGTTACCTTGAAAAAATTTTCTTGCTAAAGGAACATTATTTCTATAATACTTGGAACATAAGAATCTAATTGATTTATTAATTTTAATGATTATACTTTTTATATTTTTAATTCTTTCATATTTACATCATGTTATGTACTTTATAATAATTATAATTTTTTTTGTTCCTAAGAATAGATTATTAGATGTTAATAGTGTATGAATTTTACGTGTTAAAAGTTAAGTATGAAATACACACACACACATAGGAATCATTTACTAAGAAAATCAAAAATATCTTTTCCTTAAAATGGAAAAAAAAATCATAAGTTAAATATGTTTGTTGTAGCTGAAACATTGGATTAAAAAGTGTAATCTTTTTCTTATAATCGATATTAGTCAACCACAAAGCCCTGTAACTGCTTAAAGTAGTTGTAAGACTTCCTTTTCTAAATGAAGACTTTGGATAAAACTGACAACAAGCTACGTTTACTTATTGATAGAGAGAACTTGCAGAACGGAGTCCCCTTCATTTTGACCATTACTTTAAACGTACTTTGAGATACTTGTTATTTCTTTTGAGATAATTGTTATTTTTTTGAATTACTTGTTATTTCTTTTGAAATACTTGTTATTTTTTAAAAATATTTGTTATTTTTTTTAGATACTTGTTATTGCTTTGCTTTAATTTCTTCATTAAGCCTCTACATGTATAATAAATTAAGTAATGAATAATGATATGTAAATTAAGATTTATCAATGCCCAAAGTTAATTTTGTATTTTATTTTTTTATAAAAATTATTTAAAGAGAATAGGAATTACAAATTATTAAAATACTTGTTATAATAATTCGCACAAAAATAATGTTTTGATATTATTTAACTGTTTTGTAAGATATATTTTTTGGTGAAAATGCGCTTTAGGTCCCCAACTCTGCCAACTTGGCGAAAGTGTGCTGTGGGTCCCGTACTTAGCTGGTTTTCTTAGCTATGGCGATAACGGAATACGATTTTTAACGGTTTTAAACTAATTAGCAATGATAACTGATGACTTAGCAGAAAATGACTGATTTTTCAAACTGAAACTAATTAACGACCATTGAAAATGCTAAAAGAAAAAAAAAACCAATTAATGAGCATGCGCGGAAAAGCACAAATTGTTTCCTCCGGAGGTTGCCATAAAGAGCTCATTAGGTATAAAAACGTCCGGTTTACCACGCTTGGTGCATTTATCGCCAAGTTGGCAGAGTAGGGGACCTAAAGCGCAGATTAACGCATTTTTTAATTCGAATCATTTATGAAATTTACTGCAGTAAATCATGAAATTTAGTTTTGATTGGAAAAATGTTAAAACTAAATCGTTTTAATTGCAATGTTTTAAGTTTAGTTGTTATGTTAATCATTAAGCCAAATTGATGTGTATAATAATAAATTTAATCTTTGATAAATTTAATCTAATTCTTAAATCATAAGTTAATTCAAAGTATCAAAAAGAAAATTATTTTTAGTATAGATTATTTGACTTTTTTAAGATGCTTCAATAGAACTTTATGCTTAAATAACAGTTTATTTTTAATAATTAAATTTTTCAATCACTGTTTTTTAAAGAGAATATTGGTTTTGTTTCCAACATAATCTGACAGAAAAAAATGAACAATTATACTCCGAAAAATCAAAAATAAAAGAAAGGTCATTATAAAAATATAAAATAACACAACTATTCTTGTAATCGATTGTTTATATTTTCTGATAATCTAAATTGTTTCCATGGTTCATATATTGATGAGAATAAAAATAAAGCAGTAGAGAAAAATTATCTTAAAGCGAAAACGATTATGTAGAATGGACCAAGATAATAACCAACAAACAAATTCTTTAATATATTTTCCTCAACTTGTAGCATTATAGGAAAGCATGAGCATTGTATAATTTAAGATGATGAGAAAGATTGTATGTAAGACATCAGTGATATATTTTCAGCAATTTGGAAAAAAGTTATTGTTTGATGTGCAGTGATTTCAAATATTTCGATACAGTCAACTGACCATCCAAGAGTCTCCAACAAAATGGCTAAAAATGCTCACGTCTTTTTCAAAGTTTGAAGAAGCTTGAAATGTGACTAGTGTGGTTGGAGAATTCAGCAAAAGTATAGAATTTATATTAGACAGAAACCAACTATCGCAGTGGTAGGCAGATGTAATCCACGCTTGATAAAAGTGACAGTCAAGTTATATCCACTCTAAAAGAGTTACCACAGAACAAACAAACAGGTTAATTTAATAATGGTGGCAGACAACATGCTTATGACTTGATTACAAAAGAACTAGGTTGCAAATTGCAAATGAAACCTCAATGTACAAGCAAAAGAACACTGAATATATAACCTCACATTTTAATGTAGAAAGGAAATTGTAGAAATTAGCAGATGATATTTTGTTCGAGAAACTCTATTCACATCTATTCATTTCAGAAATTACTTTGCCAGTTTTATTGCTGTCAAAATATAAGAATTAGGCATATAATCAGTAGTACCGACTGTACTTTATGGATGGAAGTCGATTTAGTTTTATGGGTGATATTGGGTGAATACATAATCACTGTAAGTGAAGTTCATGTATTGGAATGTATAAATTAATTTATGAGTTAAGCTCCATCAACATTAAAGATCTTGCAATTTTGAACAATGACCGGAAGATAAGGTTGATGTATGAGAAGATACTCTTCTCTTTACATTGTACTTATGCAGTCAAATACGTTATTATTTACACATATTTATCAAGAGCAAATTTTCTCAGTACAAAGTATTTTTTTCAAGAAAGACTAAATAGCATCTTTTCTTTTAATGAACGAATTTTGCCGCATTTAATCATGAATCAGTACAGGAAAAAGAAGATGATCACTTGCCCAGAACTATTCTTCTATTTGGGTTTTGGTTTCCTATTATTTTTGTTCATTTAATGTGACTTCATTTAAAAGCTAATAATTCGAAGTAATTATCGTGATTTCAGAATACTGAAAACCGACAACTAAAATATATGTTATTTATGAATTTGGCTGGTCATCGAAAATACAATTTCATTCAATCAAATATTACTTATGCAATTTGGATCATGCTTATATTACAATGCGATATGCTAATGATTACATTTTAAACACTGCGCACATCACGGGGGACTACAGTGCCACTTATGTAAAGCGCTAAATTGCTACTGCGAGGACAAATTGAAATTTTGAAGAACGTGAATTATTTCCTCTTGCAGTTTTTTAAATGCACGCAGCTTCAATTTGTAAATTAATTTGATAATTTAGCTTATTTGTAAAATATTTTGATTGTAATTTGATTATATTGAAGAATTCAACCGAAGAAGAGTTATTGGGCTGAGATTTACTGTACGCTCACTCTTGGCGAGATTTATCCACATTTAGCGATAAGGAACAACTTTAATACATCCCCCAAAAATTACGCGCCAAATCTGGCACTCGCTACCGTCTTTTTAGGGTTGCTCTTTCTTATTTTGGTGTTGCTAATTTAGGTATTTCATCTTTTAGGTTTTTGCTGTTGCCAAATTTAGTATTTTCTTGCATTTTGTACCAATTTTTGAGTTATTTTTTTTAAAGTTTTTTTATGTATTAATTATTTGTACTTAGCGAGAATCCATCTTCGCGAGAAAAAAGGCGACAAAAACAGGTATTTTTGGTTGGTAAGAAAAAAATGTTGTCAAATTTCTGATTTGGGGGATATATCAAAGTAGTTCCGGCGATAAATAACATTTTTCGGCCACCCAACCAATTCTGACCAATCGCTGGTGAAGGACTCCGAATTTTTAATAATCTGTTTATTTTTAGACTTAGTTGTACAAAATGGCGAGATTTTGGCGACTTTTTCAAAAAGTCGCCAAGGGTGACCGTACAGTAAATTTTTACCGAGTTGTTGCATACACAGCTTGCTAATTATCCTTTTGAAAATTTCCTAATCGGATTAAATGTAATAAACAAACAAACATGCAGATATATAATCAATGGTTGAAGACTAAAGCTGTATTCCAAATACTGTAATTAATCAATCTAACCAAATGTTAGTCACGAATGTTTTTCCCTTGTGAGGAATCACAAATAAACTAGAAAGAGAGAAAAATTCATTAAGCTCAAAGGAATTTAGGACTGTTTGCGCGCGTGAGTGGATATTTCCCCCATTTCATTATCGCTATTAATCTTAAATAAATAGCACCCTTCATTCATAACTAGTTATGAAAAATGGAAAATCGGATTGAGGAAAACGATTTCATTTGAAAAATGTTGAATTTTTAGCACGCTGATGTTCAGTTATGACTCAGTGATCTTTTGTTCACTATGATAAATTATTCGCAGATATGACTACTGATTGTTATCATGGTTTAATTTAGAAAATTATGATGATAATCATGAAGTGACCCTAGAATATTTTTTCGAGGGAGATTTGGACGTGATTTTGATTTTCGGGTTCCAAAGTAAAGCTAACATCGAGCGCTTATTTCAAAGTTTAAATATTTGTTTTTTAGCATGAATATAAATTGAAAGGATTTATCAAATTTTATATTTTCTCGAGATTAATTATTTACCAATAATAAATTTGAAGTAAATAACAGGGCGTGCTAAAACCAGTTATATTGTTTTATTTAAAAAATAAATAATTCCAAGCATATATCGATAGCTAAATTCCTATAAATTTGCATAATTTTTATACATTAATGCTCTATTTTTCTATCGTACATAAATACAATGAATGCGATAAGTAATTATAGACCCTCATAATTTATACATTCATGTATAAATGTTTCAACTTCAACCCTTATTTCTTTTCTAGTATTATTCATTTTCAATTTTGGGTTTACAAATTCATGTTGATTAAAGGAAATGAGCCAGTTCCAGTTTTTCTTTGAATTTTATAGTTTTTCTAACAACCTTATCGCTTTCACTTTCACATCTTGTGAGTTGTTGCCAGAACATGCGACAAAAATTTTATGCATTGTCATGAGCGTGATCACTTAAAAATCAATTTAATATTCTGATTCTACGACATCAGTTTTGCAATCTAAGAGTGAAACTTATCCTTGAGATGTTATTTTCTTAACTGTAACTCTTTACAAGATTACAACTTACCAATAGAGCTATCGCAGCATAATAAATAAATGTGTGTTTCAAAAGCTCAATTTCCTTTGTTATCAATGAGTTAATCCCAAAGTATTATTTGCTACTCATCATATTTGAGTTGGAAAACTATAAATTTAACTATGTGAAACAGAATAAGACAACGTCCTACTACAGGCTGTATCTAGAGATTGAATTATTAGAGTGAATTGAGATACTATAACTAATACTATCTTTACAAATTTTTTAAAAAACTGAACATAAATTTTTTTGACTAAAATATTTTAAATGTTGGATTACATATGTACACAATTATAATAAAAAAGAATAATGCATTCAAAGCTAAGAAGCATTAATTTACATTTGCAAAAATATACTACGAAAAATATATTAAGATACAAAGTACCTGTAACACATGGCTTTTATAGAGTTTTAAATCTTACTAAAATTAAGTTTCAATAAATTATTCTTTTGATATTGCTTAGTAGACATTGCATAATAAAAATTTTTTTTGATATGGACAGTGGTAATAAATAGCTAGAAACTAACACAAGTCTTCGTAAAATATTCATTGTGTATTTGCTATACAGATGAATTTTTAACAGATAGTGATCGTATTTACAAGGGAGGAAACCAGGAAAACCTTCAAGCATCCAAAGAGACGAAAGAGCATGTTAAACAAAATAATTAAGCATACATCTCTTATTCAACAATGGATGGAACGGACATATGAATTATCGATGCGAAAAGCACGATTAAATCCTTAAGCCAAGGTGTGCGTGTGTGTGTGAGAGAGAGAGAGAGAGAGCTATTATAAACTTCGTTCATACTTGTATTTTAAGAACAGGTGGATAGTCCCTACTACAACACAAGATATACAATAATAATTTTAACTCCCATTTACGAACTATAGTTTTGAAAAATCCTCTCTCTCTCTTTTGCGAACTTCCGATTTTGACAAATAGTTTTCATTTCCGTTTATATTTTTTATATTCTGATATTCTTACAATTTTTTATTTGATTCTTTTCCATATAATGCCTGTAAAGTTGATTTAAACGACGCGTACAAGCATTCTAAACATTGTGGGAACAATAATCGAAGATACCTGGATATCAAACTTTTAGTAGGAAATATCTGTGGTACCAAATTCAACTTCTGTGTTTCCCGTATGTAAATGACACAGAGAAGGAAAAAAATTTTTGTCTCCTCGTCTTATGTTAAAGCATAGATAGGAGAAAACCGTTTAAAAGCTTGTACTCTATTGGTCAGTAGTTGGTTTCATTTAATTTGAGCTACTCAATTCATGAAGTTTCATTTGTTGAGAGAGATTAAGCCGATTTCGTTGAGGATTTGTCGCAGCTGAAGAAATGAACGTGTTTATCAGTTGAAGTAAAAAGAAAATCCCCAAATAAGTAGACGAAAAAGTATTAAAGATAAAATTGCCATACCAAAAAAAAAAAAAAAAAAAAAAAAAAAAAAAAAAAAAAAAAAAAAAACTTGAATCCCAAAAGAGCAGCCTCTTGACAATTTTAAAAACTCGGAAAAAAATCTGAAAAAGAAAAACTGTGCCAGCGAAAATGATCCTTATCGAAAATATTGCAGAGAAGCAAAATATCCTAAGCTGGAAAAGCTTTTCTTGCTTGTCTAAAAAGATGAGACCTCTCTGTTGATGGCAATGTCAATAAAGGGAAATCCAAGTGCTTTGCTATGAAGCCGAACATAAGATTTGAAAGCATCAGACCTTGTTGGTTCCATAAATTTAAAGCCAGACATGGATTGAGGTTTAGAAAATTATATGGTGAAATGTAATCTATAAAATAAAAGTAAGTGTTTCTATGTATGAATCTTATCTTTTGCTTTTTACAATGCATTTTAAATAAATTACTTTTAAATGTATTTTATTTATAAAGAGAAAGTAGTTTGACAAAAAAATTATCCTTATACATTATTTTTTCTAAAAATAGATACTAATAATGTAGAACATTATTTTATTTTACGAACTATGTTATCGGTCCCTACGAGTTCGTACAAAAAAGCGTCTACTGTATATTACTGACATTAAATTGATAAGCGAAGATTCTATCTATAAACAGGTAAAAAAATTCTGCATTCTTATATAGATATAAATGTAATTCTAGAGTTAATCATACTTAACCAATGATGCATTAGTCTTTTTAGATTTTGCAGGGACATTTCATCTATTTTTAAGCGTAAATGTTCTTGCTCATTTTAGCAATTTTTTAATTAAAAATTTTTTTTTGTATTCTTCTTAAACATACTTCATATCTTCCTGATTGTAACACATATTCATTTTATTGATATCTTTATTTATTTTGACGTTTCCGATTTTGGTGCTCTATATATACAAGCACCATTTATATTAATGAAAAAACAGATTGATCACAACATTTCTAAAAGTTTGTAGGTATTTCACAGAAAAAAAATGCATTAAGAAACAAAAATCAATTATTATTTTATGAATGAAACAAAAGTAAAAATTTCACAGAATCATAAAAATCTAATTAATTTCTTGAATTTAAAAGTACAACAGAAAGAGAGAGAAAATGTAAAATAAAGAAACAATAAATTGATAATTTTGTCTTAAAATAACATAACTATATATGTAGTGTGTAGCTACGAACAAAATTTTATGGTAATAAGTATCTTCAAGATAAAATTGAGACAAATATGAGGATAATCCCTTTCTCTTACTATTACAGGTTAACAAAAATACCTATTCTCCATCAGTATACTATATACAAATGCACACATGTAAGTATATTTAGGTCTAATTTTACATGAATATGCATTTATTTACAGTTAAAAGAAATTTTGCACTTTTGACTTTCAAAGTGACAGGAATCATTGTCTACAAAAATTAAAACACTCTCTACGTATCTTAAGGTAGAATTTAAACAATACTTAACTGCTTATTACCTTACTCTAGCAGCTGTAAGTAATGAATCACTACCAAACGTTTAAGACATTCAAACATGGTTAAGAGATGACATCAACAAATGAATTGGCAATCAACTCTCCTGACTTTATGTTACGTGTCATATCAAAATAAAGACATTAAGCCTAACAAGTTTAATAAGCACGAGCCTTATCATGTCTAGGATAGGATCAAGACTTTATGGTTACGAGGACAGAGTCTAGTTTTGGCGAAACGATTAAATTTCGATCACCAGTTGGATAAATGAGATTCATTCACGGTATTATTTTCGAATTTTAAAATCTGGTAGCTGTTGGCAACAGTTATCTTTATCTTTCCAACAAACTATCTTCTCTGAGAAATAAAATATCACTTTATAAAATGTGCACTTGTTGTTTCATTCATTATTACAAAAAATCATAATTGCTATTATTTTAGATAGTATTCTTAAACAGTACATAAAAGGTTTTTAAATATTATTACATAAGGCTCCTAAGCAGTTAATGAAAGATTTCGAGAAATAACATGTTAATTACAATATGGATAATGTTTTCCAACAAAGTTGGCGATAAGAGACCAACTAATTATAAGCCAATAAGGAGCAATTTATTTAGGTTGGACGATTTTTGTTAAATAACTCATTCTTTATTTTTAAATGGAAAAAAAGCGTTAATTATAACTCTCACTCGTATACGTGATTTTCTTCAAATAGAAAAGGTCCAAGACCATGAAAATCAAAAAATGCTCTATCAAAAGAACTTTTGGTTACTTCTCGTTCGACTTGGCAGTTAGGGCAGTTAGACCTGTTAAAAGAGAAAATAGTTAAATTGATCATACCTTTACCCATTTTTAACATTTAATTTGTTGAATCACTTCTTTTTATTTACTTTAAGCGCTTTGTTTTTGAAAGGCAATTACAATTTTTTATTTGTTATGAATTTAATTATTGTGAGTTGTTTTGAAAGTATATATGCTAATTATTTTTTTTATATTTTAATCTCTCCATAACCTACATATCAATATGTATAATGAGCATTAAAATTGCATATCTATAAAGAAAAGTAAATGAAAATAGATATTTATTGTACATAAACAGTATAACATAAAAACAAGATTAAAATCGCAAAAAGTTTCGGAGCTTACAGAGTTGAGAAATTAGTAGCAGTTACTTACCTTGACAGCTAAAACGGCCTCTACCTTGTTAGGCACGGAGTCGAACTATACTTTGATGACAGAAACAGGCAGCTAATTATATGCTGATTCAACTCTATACCACACTTTACTAACCACAATATTAGGAAGGGGGATAGTGAATCAGCCTCTCATGACCAGATGTTTTTGATTGGGGAGAGATTCAGAGACCACGAGTTTAAGAGCAAAGCTCGTATATCTATCTATATCAAGGAACGTCAGAACGCAGTACACAGCATACTCTTGCATTATCTTGTTGAAAGCTGCAGGTGTCGATTATCGGATATAACAACTGGCCTTAAGATGTCAAAAATGAGCAATCCCCATACAAATTAACATTGACCCCAACTTGAGATATGTGTGTCATTGTATCCAATAATTGACAATATAATCACATCAGGTGCAGAGTCTCTATGACGATATTAAAAGCAACTAGACGATGAGCATTCTCCTAAAAACTTTAAGATGCGTATCCGGCCAACAGAATTCTACACTCAGAATAGGAACTCATCTGAGAAGATGCCATTGTACCACTTCTAGTCCAGTTTTGTGGCTGAGAGCAAACACCACAATCATCACCTGCCCTTATGCTCCACAGTAAAAGGAAATTCAAGTACAGTACTGACAGTATGTACTGCTTTAAATATCTTCACATTGTTCAAACGGTTAATGGATGTGATACTCATTTCCTGACTAGGATCCGTGATGTCATACAGTTTTGCAAAGCCAATAGGACAATACTAGTGTCCCCTAGAGCGTTAGTAATAGGAAGGCATTGAAATTCTGCATGAGGATTCAGCATGACCCTCACATACCTATCGATTCCATATTCACTTGTATTTGGGAGGATTTCAAACAATGCAAGTGGCAGAAATGTAATCCACACTCTAGATCAGGATTGATTTTGCTTCTACTTTAATAAAATATTTATAGAATTAAAATTTTTATTAAAAAATAGTTAGTATTTCCAATTTTATTTTTATAATTATAAAAAATAATAAAATGCGAGAAAAAATTCTCACTTTAAAAGCCGAAAAAGATTTTACAATATTTTTGGTTGAAGAAATATAACCTTGACGGAGTTACAATAAAATCCTTTATTAATTTTATTAGAAGTAAAGAATTTGAAAATGAATCTTCACTTTTTGGACGATGGTTGAACTTTAAGTTAAACTATTAGTTCTTTTCTTTTCTTATGTAAAATACTTTACAAACAACCACAATTTTTTAATGTAAATAAATTTTTAGTTTCCAATTAAAAATTTAAATTGAAAATCTAATTTAACATTATTTTAAAATTCATTTTTATCTAATTTTTTCCTGTGATACAGCCATTCAATATATAAAGCAATAGACTATATATGTCGTGATCAACTATGAAATATTTGTTATTTTATATATATATATATAAAAAAATATAATATATATATATATATATGTTATCATCGATCTGCTTAAAAGTAATTTTTCCATTTAAATTAAGATACATAAATATTAAGTACACTGTATCTTACTTTTCATTTTATACAATCATTAATAAATATATGTAAGGGATGCGAGATATTTTATGGATTCTATTCGAGAAAACTTAGAAGTTATTCCAATCTTTAATAAGAAACGAAAGAGAAATCATTATAGAATTTCATTTCGGCTTCATAAAAAATATGTCTGGAAACTTTTCACTTTCAATAATATTTAACACAAAAAGAATTGCTAAGGAATTATTTTTTTAAACTCATGTTTAAAAAAAATCATTTTTTTTTACAAGTAAACTTTTTAAGTGAATCTGAAATGGCAACGGAACAATCACATTTATAAAAGGGATTTTTTCATGTTTATTGATTTTTAAGATTCGTGTTAAAGTAGAATCTCGTTTCCGTCTGAGATAAAAATAAAATAAAGTATAAAGAAAAGAGTCTAATTTTTTTTCAGAAGCGAGGCAAAAGGAATTCATTTCTATCTTTCGAACTTTCGCAGTTTGATCTGGATTCTTTTTTTGATACGCTTGCTTAAAAAGCTCCTCTTATCTCTTCTTTTTTCCCTTTATCTGTACTTTTTTCCCTTTCATACGTAGGAAGGGGGGAAAACACGTCTCCCAAGTGCCTCTCTAAAGTGTTCAGAAAAACGAAGAAGGAGAGCTTTTAAAGTTTCTTCTCTTAACATTTAAGTAATATTTTATGAAAGTAATGAAAACAGAAAATTAAATCTTTTTATGCTATCGGTAACTGAACGCTTTCAAGGCTGATATATCAGGGAAGAATTATCATTCGAAATAAATGATCTTGTATTTAAAAGTCGAAATGATGACTTTGCTTTTTATAGATAAATATATATATAATGTAATTTTAATTATTATTTTATGTTCAAATGTTAATTTAAATTACAAATGAATGTATCACTCGTAATAAGAATTATTTTTAATAAAACAGATAAAAGAAATTGAATTTAAATAAATTTTATGTTTTATTCATATTGATGATTTTCAGACACGAAAATTGAAATATTTTTAAATCTATAATCTAGTTTCCATCTAGAAGTGCATAACTAACACTAAATTATCAAGAAATGATAATTTATAAAAGTAAATTATCATAATACCCCATAAAAATTCTCTATATATTATAGATAACATTTACAGAGTTTTATGTCGACGAGTTCCGTTGGAAATCATGGCATGTTTTACCATTAAATCTTCCTAAGCGATTTCCAAGAAACGCCTGTATAATGGGCTTCCTCTAATCGAAATGTATTGCTATTCTTTCTTTTGAATTCTGACTTCTCTGAGATAATGATTGTGTCTTGTATCAAACTATTTTATTTTATATGGATCGTCAAACTTTGGTTTAGAGCCAAGCAATTTCAAGGCATCAATAAGTAAATGCGGAGGAGTAATTTTTGAAGAGATAGCTAGGAAACTGCAGAAAACGGCTTTGTGCCATCAGTACAAATAAATCCAATTGAGAAATCGGTGATACATTTTCAGTTACGAAACAGAAAATTTATCTGTTATTAAAAAAAAGAAGAAAAAGTGTGGTAGCATTCACAGTGAAATAAGAAAGTCATTTTTAATAAATTTAGAAAATTCATAAATATTAATTTAATATTTTAACAAAAATAAAAAAAAATAAATAAATAAAAAACTTGGTGACCAAAGCAATAGCATTCAGTTCTGTATGACGTAGGTCTCAAATGTTTGTCATTTTGGGTTGTAAGAGCAGAGAAATACTTATTTAAAGAAACGCAAATGATTATCAAAATAACAATGTATTTAATATCCAGTTTCATATATATATATTCAAGGTGATCTTTTTTAAAGTGACAGTGTTAGGAGCACCCTGTAGCGTGATCTAATATCCAAAATGACACTGAACTTGGTATTTAGACTAACCAAGACATGGGGGAAAAGGATTCTGTAAAAAAAAAAATTTAGTTCCAAAAATCGCCGTCAGGTAATTGTTTTGGCACTGTTGAAGTTTACAATAACGAGAATTACATAAAACACAGGTATCAAGGGAAAATGTAAATGTTGTACGATGACAGCGCTAGTTATGGGGGCTATAAAAGCAAGTAGAAGAGAGCTCCGACAAATAATCTCAGCTGAAGTAAACGAGCTCCGATGGCCATGCCTCTCACGTTACCGGAACGTGCGTTATCGATAAAGATGTATTATATGAATCAATGTAATGCATCCACAATTCTTCGGGAATATCGAACCAGAAAAAAAATTACGAAAGATACCTTTATCGCTGAATAGTCTTAAAAATGGTTAAGAAGTTCGAGGAAATGTAGTCACTGACCATTCACGCTGGGAGAGAACGTAAACTAATTTTAGAAGATATAATAACTGATGTGGCAACAGCAATTGTCAAAGGATCGCAGGAAACCTTTGCTGGTACTAGCAGCGCCTAAGATGTAGCTCGACGATGTAACGGGATGTTGCTGAGACATGAATTATTCCACTGAATTAATTCCATGAATTATTCCATTAATAATTTAACTGTATGATTGTATGAGTTAGTATTTTTCTTTTTCACATTTTAAACATTGTAAAGCGTCACAAAATCCCCTAGCGGCGATTTTTGGAACTAAATATTTTTCACGGAATCCATTTTCCTATGTCTTGATTAGTCTAAATATAAATATCAAGTTTGGTGCCATTTCGGCTATTAGATCACGTTACAGGGTGCTCCAAACACTGTCCCTATCAAAAAGATCACCCTGTATATATATATATATATATATATATATATTTATTTATTTACACATACATAAAATGCCTAGCTATAAATATCCTAATGCAAAACAAAAGTAAGCACTTATAAAATTTATAAGTATCTATTAATATATAATTATGACAATATATTTAGCACAAAAGCTGCTTGAGCATAACCAACATATAATAGATATTCTAAAATTGTTTAATATTTAAAACAAATATAAGCAAAATAAAGCAATTATATAAGATTATTTAAATGTAGCAAAAA
>JAPDSC010016603.1:594414-612031 GCA_026290005.1 Latrodectus geometricus | reverse complement strand
ATATATATATATATATATATATATATATATATATATATATATATATATATATATATACTGTTAGTTTAAGATAAATGTTGTAATATTAAACATTTATGTCTAAATATAAAAAATTAAAAAATGCAGACTTTAACAACTTGGGTAAATATTTAACAATGTAAATTAAAATTTTCCAATTGTAGGTTATGTCACCTTTTTGGGAGTACTCGAATGTTTCGGATACACGTTTGGAATTTTGGGTACAACTTTGGATCGTTGGTAAAAATATTGAATACTGTGGAAAAAAAATAAAAGAACAGAAGATAAAATTAAAAAAAACATTCATTGTATTTGATTTATTATGAATAAATTTGTGAAAAAGTAAAAGTTTTATTATGTTTTTATGAAACTTAGGTTACAAGTTGATAAGTTAATGACTTTGTTTGATGAGTCGCTATCGGGTGTTCAAAGTTGATTAAGTTGAATCTGTCATCGTGTAACTGGTAGCTTAGCAACGGAATGCTGCAAATGTTTTATGAGTATAACATTTGCAACATGTTAATAATATTGAGGAGGATTTTCATATTTTTAACAAAATTTAATATTTTTCTAAATTTATTTATTGTGTGGAACTCTACCCAATGACATTGTACTTTATAAGGCTTATTTGCAGCCTCTGGGGCTTAGAATAGGTTCTTGTTTGATTAAATACTTTAAACTGAATAGACTTATAGATTTAGAAATATAGAACTTCTATTCCCCTTGGAACTTGGAGCAACAATCAAATACTGAAAAGAAATAATACTTTTAGTCATGTTCTTGTTAATGATATTGTTCTGAATGCCGTTAATCAGTAGCAACTGTCTTAATGAATTAGCTCTTCTGAGAGTCACACTAATGCTATTTTCTATATAGACAGCCGTTTACTCTGTCTAGTGGTTAGCATGCCTGACAGCAGATAAGGAGGTCTGGGTTCGAATCCCAGCTCGGGCATGTATGTACTTTCTCTCTCTCTCTATCATGTCTTTGTCCTTTCGTTGTATGAATAGAGTATGAATAGTTGCCTACCCTATAAACGGGTACCTATAGTATGGGTGTTTAGAGGTCAAGTCAGTCTTCTACCCTTGTGGTTCCTCTAAAAAAAGAAGCTGCATACTACCCTATACCAGATCTTCTGGACCTGGTGTGGGCTTTTCTGCACAAGGGGGGGTAAGCAACAACAACAACATATAGACCAATTTGTTAAGGCTAACAAGCAAAACGATATTCCAATCTTCTTAAGACGACTGACTCTTGAGAAAATTAAGTGATATTGCAGGGAATACAGGTTAGATGTTATGGCCCCTAGTAAAAATGATAATGGTTGTACTGGCAGTAGTGTTTACATCGAATTCTGGGATTAGGAGATGAAAATCCAGATTATAGTCTTCTGTTCTGAGCTTATCGCCATCAGTGAATGTCTAGAGCTGCTCAAGTCTGTATCTGGCCTAAGTGAAATTTGGATCCTCTCTGACAGCAAAAGCTCCATTCAATACCATATAGCCACCTGGCAAAGCGTGAGGGATTCCTTGAGGTATAAACATCATTGAAAACCTCAAAAGTCACCCCCTTTCTCAACCAATCCACCTACAGTGGACATCGACGTTAATAAGATTGCGGACAACTAACCAAAGCGAGTGCTGTCGATCCTTCATTGCTTTCTATTCTGCTTATTCACTTGGAACTATCCTCAATTGATAAAAGCAAAAATTAAATCACTTGGGTAATCCCGCCTTCATAGCACTGGATCGCTGTCAGCCTGGAAGCTCTTTGACTCTTGGTTGCTGTCTTAGGGATCAGACACTTGTTACTCGTTTCCTCAATGGGCACTTTCGTTCTGTGAATTGTTCTAAGGATTCTAAACATTACGAGGCCTATTGCAATTACTTTATTGAACAAACTTTTCCTGACTGTGTTTTATCGTATTATCCAGACAGGATCGTTATGATAACCCATTGTTGGTTTTGAACATTTTTAAGGTGAACAAATTCATGGAATTGCTATACTCGGGACTGTGCATCATCATTACCAACCAGCAAAACTTTTCATCGATAGTTGTGTTTATTCCTGTATTACAAAGAAGAAATTCAGGAAGACTCCAAATCAAATTAGCATAAAAGAAATAAAAACGCAACATTTACTTTCTATTATTCGGTTGTAACTGTATAGAACCAAATGTATCTACTTTTGCATTTAGTTACTGTTGAATAAATCTAGTATTCACATAGTTTTCGTTTGTCAAAGTATTTTAAATTCAAATGGAAGATAAGAACTACACTCTGTGTTCTCTCTTATTTTTGATTTTGTTTTTAATTTTGGCGTATAATTGTTCACCAAAACTATATTTTGAAAGAATTTTTCCACTGAAAATAATTTTTTGATTCTATTTTAACGTTATATAAAGAAAAAAAATTTGGTCATAAGTAATTTAAACTGTGTATTTCTGATTATGAGTATATACAGCAAAGATATATTTTTGGAAAAAAGTAATCACATTTGGAAATTGAAGGATAGCTACTAACAATTATAGTTAAGAAATGTTGAACTTGATTTAAACATTCAATATCTCATTGTTTATCGTTGTAATGTAAAATGGTGTTTTTTCTTTACAATTTTCGTATTAATCAAATTCTATGGTTTTTGTTGCACCGATCTTTAAGGATTCTTTTTAATGCATGATGTTTTAAATTCCATTTAAAGGGAATGTCAATATATTTTACATTCTTTAAATAGTTATCAATAATACGTTAACAGACAAAGTCAATTTTGTGTGTACTTTTTGTTTTATATCAAAAATCTAGCAGAACAATATAATGATAAGTAGTTTGAATCTGTCATGCTTATGTAAGATAAGTTACCGTATTTTCTTGTATATAATCCACGGATTATGTGTTAAAAATTTCCAATTTTCGTTGTGCGTGTTATCTGCCGTAGGAATAATCCGAAAAAAAATATTCTCCATCAGAAAAACTTATTAGAAAGTTTGAAAACGACACGGCTGAGCTGTTTCAGCTCTAATCATCTTTACCCAATAACGTTCAAGAATTAATTCGGTTCTTTGGAAAGATATTACAGTTGCAATTTGCTAACGTCATTTCTCTTTTTGTCTTGACGTGAGCTGTTTCATTCTGAAAATATTCAAATTCGTGTATCGTCACATGGAAGGAAAAATGTTAAAGTTAGACAGCATATTTTAAATTAAAAATTATAACTAAAGCAAGTAAAAAAAAAAAAAATAGGTGACAAACGTATTAATTTAAAGTGAAAAACAAAACATGCGCAGTACAAAAGAAAAATGTATCCAATACACAGCTCGAAAATAATCCAACTCTTCTATTTAATTATTAACGAAGAAAACAAATTTTATTTTTAAAATATGTCTAAAATTGTTTTTAAAAGTTATTAGATACTAAAAATCGATTAGTTTTACTAAGAATCTTCACGAAATTATCGCTCTTGATCGATCTCGTGCTTTCATCGCAGTTAATCGCACTTTGCTAAGAGATGGGTCCAAAGAGATTTTTTTCAAAATAGATGTTGTTTTCTGTACAATTTATTATATTTTTAATCATACTTTGCATTTTTTTATTTTATGTGACACGCATATTATCAGCAATATATATTTTTGACTATTATTATACGCTGCTGCAGATTATGTGACGCTTTTTTTTTTTTTTTTTTTTTTAAATACCTGAAAACAAGGTTTTGTGGATAATGCGCCGCTGCGGGTTATACGCAGGAAAATATTTAAAATTTTCTTTCATACATAGGTTGATTTAGATCGAGAACTGATGGATCAATTCTCAATTCAATGTGAAACTAACAATATACATGTATTCTGGGATTCTATTTTATTAAATTGACAAAATGTAAAATTTCAAATTAAAATATTTATCGCGATCGCTTGATGCAGTCTTATAATATAAATGAATTATGTCATAAATTAGTGTTTTTTGATAAAAATATTGTAATTTTTCATAGAGAAAAAATTAAATTTCTTCTCACTTAACCGTATTTTCAAAGTTAGACTCAGAATTTGATGAATTTTTTTGCTCATATTTTACAACCCAAATGCAATTTTCGTTAATATCTTAAATTAGGGACTGTGCGATGTGTTAAAGAATTATTTCACTGAAAAATGATTTCATTTCCTTGAAGAACAGTAAAATTTTCATTAAAGTTTTTTCATTTCGAGAAACTTGGTAATTTTAGAATTAACTATCCTGTTGGTGCTTTTTCAATTTTAACTTCACATATAACACTGAATAGTGTCATCATACTCTTTCATAATTTAGCATTTTTTAGCCAGTTTTAATAGAAATGTCCATAATTTTGAAAGAAGAGACCTCCAACCTAAGGTATTGAAAAAGCAGTCGTAACAGCTTACTTTATATAAGAATTAAAAATTTATATTTTAAAATATGCAATCTTGAATTGTTTTGAAGCTATGAGAACACTATTTTAAATTTATTCTGGCTGGCTTCAATTTCATTTTATAATTTAACAAACTCCACTTACTTTATCATTTCTTGTTCTGCTTAACTTTTGATATTTTAAATAAACAGGTTGAGTCTTCTTCAGAGATCCCAGAAGCAATTGAGCTAAATTCATAAAAGTTGATAAACTTGTGTATTTGTTTCTACATTTTGAATATAATAGAAAAATAAATCAAACATTTGTTATCCTGAAATACGTTTTTCTTCAAGTATGCAATTATTTTCTGATTTGCTCAGAGAGATTCGTATTTTATCTAAGAAAATAGTTCTTTTTTCGTGCAGTTTATTGCATTTGATAAGCAGATATACCAAGATGTATAAATCAAACCCCATACTGTTTGCAGAATCTATAAAAGTGACATTATTTAATCAAATAAATAAAGTAAGGTAAGTAAAAATTCAAGGACTGCTAAGGTTATATACAAAAAAATACTTGAAAAAATTTTATAATTCAGTCTTTATTGTACAAGAATAAGAATTTTCACTCTGAGAAAATTTTATTAATTTATTTAAATGATAAATTAGTGATAAATTAATTAAATGGGACCCATGTAAAAATTTTAGTTATTTTTTTGTTGACCAAATAGTAATATTAAAATACTATTTTCTTAGACTAATTAAAAAACATTCCTTAAATTCAGGCTCTGGAATTTTTTTTTTCATATATTACTTGAATATATCTCATTGTCAATTATTTTCTACATGTCATAAAAAAAACTCATTTAGGAAACTATCAATACATAATCTAATTTATGAAATATTTCCCATACAGAAGGCTTTGTTTTCGGAAAAATTTATTTTCAATTGGTCTAGTAAATTAAGCTAGCTTGAAAGTTCAAGTTATTTGGATGAAATACAGTTTACGTATGTAGTTCCACAAACAAACGCTATCTCAATTATTTCATAAAAATTTAAAAGCATAACTATGAAGAACCATTCAAATTTTGAATCATATTTCCATCTATTTCAAAATCTGCATCTACTATTAAAATAAAAGAATTCTTCTCAGAAAAGCCTTTCTATACTTTTGTAACTTAAACATAGTTGGCTAAAGATTGAAAAAATGGTGTAGTATTCTCTACAAATATTAAATGCTTTCTGTATAAGAGAATGTTCTGATTAATAAAATTTTCCCTGTATAAAAGAAATGAATTTTCTTCTAGAGGGAAAATTTATCTTAACCCTAACAATTTATATTTCTTGCGGTAGATAAATTTTCTCTTTTAGAACCTAAATGTGCATTAATCAACGTATTCTTCTCATTACCTAAAACTTTAACCACATAATATACACTGCCGGCCACCGAAAAAACAACACCCGAAGGAAGCATGCAAATAACATGAAATTTACAACATGCATCAGCGGAGGTGAGATATGCAAATGATTAGCATTTCAGCGTAGACTCACATATAGCTGTGGCGCCACTTCAAAACACTATTTAAAGCTTCGAGATTTCGTCGATTTCAAGTTCGGCAATTGTGTTTTTCTTATTTTTTATTTTTTATTTTTTTTTTTCAAAAAAAAAAAAAAGTTCAATTATGCCTTGTAGAAAACACCGATAAATTTTTGATCATGTATCCGAGTTCGACAGAGGAAGGAAATTGGATTATCTTTCAGGGAAATCGTTAGTCTTGTTTGTCGAAACCAAACAAATGTAATGGGGATATATGATCATTGGATGCAGGAGGGTACGAACGGACCGACATGTTCGATCGCATCTACCCCAGTGCACCATTTTACGTGATGACAGGCAAATAGTGCACATGGCAGAGACGGATCGCTCAGCCACATCAAGAACAATACCACAGCACATTCAGTCCTGTAACGCATGATCCAATGTCTGCGTGTACATTTCGACGCTGTTTACAGCAGAGTGGTCTGATAGCGAGACGTCCATTGCTTCGCCTATCCTTGACATAGAACCACAGACGCCTCCGCCGCCAATTTTACAATGAAAAAAGGATGTGGACGGCCAGATAGGAATGAAATTGTCTTTACTGACTAGTTACCGTGGAGAGAGGATGCTAAACAGTTGCATCGTGCACCTCCACACTGGTCCTGCACCGGGTATTATGGTATGGGAAGGTGTTGGATATCACTCTTGCACTCCTCTAGTACGCATTGCTGGTATTGTATAGATTGCCAGCCTTGAAGATATAGCAGCGATACATCTTCAAGAGGTTGAAGCCAGTTGTCCTTCCTTAACTTCAGGGCCTGTCCACACACATACTTCTACAAGATAATGCGTGACCACATGTGGTACGCATTGCCGAAGGGTTTTTCGTCAATCGCCAGATTGAATTGATTCCTTGGTCGGCTCGCTCTCCTGATCTTTCGCTGATAGAAAACATGTGGTCCATTTTCGCTCAACGATGGATCCAGATCATATCCCCCCACCAGATAAATTTTTGCATCGTGTGAAAGCTGTTTGATCTGCTGTACTCCAAGAACACATCCAAAGTTTCTTTCAATTAATGCCGAGGCGTGTGGGAGCGGTGATCTTCAACAATGGTGACTACTCTGGCTACTGATTTTGGCAACTGTACACACTTCGCAGAAGTCTATAAATTTAATCATTCTATACTTGGTCAACATGTTACCTACAAAATAAATTTTGTTGTAAAATCTCTTGTCTTTCTTGGTATGGAAATTTGAATGACTAGCAAAGTATTATTTTAGGTCTATTTTTTGTTTCTTTTGTCTATTTTTTATGTCTATTTTTTATCACTATTTAACGAAAAAAATATAATTCAATTTGCTCATTAAAGACTCCATCGTGCTTTAGCTGGTCTATGAGTCGTTATAAATGTTGCACAACTTTCTCTCGTCCTTTAATATGAACAAAACTAATCTCTTCGGGCACTTAATAATTTGCAAATGTATAGTAAAAATGAGAGTATTTTCAGTCAAAGAATGTAGTGATAATTATTGTGTTTAATAATTTAATATCATACAAGCAGTTTTCAGATCTCTAAGGATGACGTCACAACTAGTCTTATCACAATATAACCCAGACTGTGTGAGGAGGATGATAAATCTTGCTCAGAAAACGATTAAATTTCAGAATGAAACTATTTACTAAAATATTAAGTATTAAAAGGGTTCCTTTAACTGAATTAGTATCAATTATTGATTGAAAAGAAATACTAGAATTTAATTAATTAAAAATTTCTCTTAAAAATTTAGTTTTTTAATTGAAATCTCAACTTTAAACATTTTTTAAATTTGGGAATCCGTACGAAGAACAGAAAAGTGGCATCTGGTGTCGGATAAGGAAGTGGATCTTATGGTTATAAAAAAAGCAATATTTTGCTAAATCATTTTGGCATTAATTTCTGTCGCCAAAACAATTTGGCGCAAAGTATCTTCTAAGTCTTGTCTCCGTCAAATCAGCTCTTGTGTACGGAAAAAGGCTGCTGATTGACAAATCAAAATATAAATCATTATGATAAAGTCATTATAATCACAAAAAGAATGTTATTATAAATAAATTTATTAAAAAATATATATAAATATCTGAATCAATCTCTCTGATGGTTTGGAATTTGTATATAATAAAAAATATGTAAAACAAATCGGCAATTTAATGAAAACAAAATGATAAATAATTAAATAATATTCAGGTTTAAGTTGGTACCTGGCTTTGAATTAGTCATAGAGTTGTTATTTCTTTAAAAAACTGAATCATTCATTAAATTCGATGCCGAATTCTTATTTCGTCTGGAAATTTATGTGAATTATTGAAGTGAAGCATTAAGTTGTCTGCTAAATATTTCGAATCACGTTCTTCGGAATTTCGAGGAAAAAAGGGAAGAAAAGAGAATTTGAAGAAAGACGCCAGGGTTGTAAAAAATGGATTACGAAACAGGGGAAGAAATTAAATCAGTTGACTCATCCGTAACGTTTTCAATTTATTGCAATCGATTACATTTTCAAACGGAAGCAACCATAAATTTGATATTAAGGAAAATGCCACTCAAATGTATTTTATATAAAAGGAAAGGAAGGAAATGAAATATGCAGTATGCTAATGACCATTGTTGATAAAATAGCCTGCAACTGTATAACATTTCCTTGTGTAAAATTCCATTAATCACAAATACTTTTTCTGTCCTGAAAGATAAAATAAATTTATATGAATATAAAGTACTCAATGAAAAGAAATAAATCAACAATGCATTTCATACGAGAAGAGCAATGAAGAATATAGTTAAATCAATGATCTGCAATATGTCACACTAACAAGCCTTGAAAATTTTTCATCAATAACAATTCTAAGTATAAATACATGTACTTTACCAATGTAATGGTCACCTTATCAATCTTACTAGGATTTATGGGTAGAAAATTTTCATGAAGAAACGTCGATGTATGGAAAAAATCGTGAGCAAAAACTATACAAAGAAATACGAATAGGATTGTTAAAAATGGTTATGTTGATGATCGTACCAGGAATACATACACTAACAGCATAAGGAGTCAACACATAAGTAAACATATCAAAGTGATAGAAATCATAACAATGTTTTTGAAACATATAAGTTTTTAGAAATACACTAAATTCACGCATTAAAAAAGGAGTCATGTAAAGAATATATTCCAGAAAAAAAAGGATCGCTTACATTGCAATACAAATAGTACAGAGTCTAAACACAAGTAGGAAGGGGCCGCGGTGGCCTGGTTGATTAGTGCGTCGTTCTCGTTGCCAAAGGTGGTGAGTTCGATTCCAAACTTAGCCGAAGGTCCCTCATGTTCGTTAATGGCGACTGGGGAACTTAAAATAGGGTCACAATGTTCCCCATTCCAAATTAATACTTCAGGGGGTGGTTGGAGCCAGGCAATGGGTCTTCCCTGGTGTCAATATCTAAATTGGAAGATTCAGATGGTGCTGCATCTGTGAGCCAAAATTCGTACTTCTACCTTTGTATGAGGGTATTCCAAAAAGCGGAAGACGTTCTCTCTCTCTCTGACTTCATTCGCCTTGTCTCTGACGGGCGGGCTTGGCCTTGCCAAGTGTCATCAGTAACAACACAAGTAGTTGATAAAAATTACAGGTAATATTGAGAATCTAAGGAAAACACAACGCCGAAGAAACATTTTGTGGTAGAATTATTTATTGACTAATTAAGAAAGCATTATCAAACAACTTAAAAAAAGGAATACAAATAGGATTATCAAGAAGGAATCATACTGATGATCCTAATAGAGCAAAGCTTAGCATTAGTAGACTCAGAATAAACTGACAAATAAGGTATTGGCCATCATAGGAATCTAATCAAAGAAAATGTAGCTACAGTTATATATATTAAATTTATTTTTTAAATTATAGTCTTGCTACTATAAGTAAATCAATTTAATATAGAGTCAATAAAATAATCCTCACAATCTAACCACTAATCTTAAAACATAATTTCATGGTTTTAATTGGTTATAACTTCGTTATTTATTGTCAAGTATAATACTTTGTAAATCATTGAAAGATAAAATGTAAAAAATATATTTAATCCTGATACCCATAAGAACACACTTCTTTTTTAATTTAAAGGTTGAGTTATTTACTATGGTAGCTGCTTAAAAAATTTATTTTACGTTTCCGACCTATTCAGAAGAAAACAAACTTAGGCGTGAAAAACTTCCAACAGCGAAAATGATAATTTTGGTAAGACATGAGAAATCTAAATCATTCCTTTGTTTTACAACCCATAAATTAAACTGTAACTGTAAAAAAAAAAAAAAAAAAAAAAAAAAAAAAAAAAAAAAACGAAGTGCGTAAAAGTCTATGTACTTATCACACCACGTTAAATTGTTTTAAACTACCTGCCATGTTAAAGACTGATTGATGTGTAACAAAATGTTTATAAGAAAACTCTTTTTCTACTTAAAAATAGTCTCGTTCATGTTTTTTAGAAATAAGAAATATTATTTAAGTAAAGTTCTTACGTAAGAGACTTAGGAGAATAGATGTTATATAATCCCTTTTTCTTAGCGGTGCATTTGACAGCCAAAATATTGCACTCATCGTAGAGTGTTTGCTATTCATTGTTTAAAATATTACGTTTTTAAAAAGAATTTTTTTTCAAACTTTTAAAATAGTAGATTTCTACATAAAAATGTGCACTTATGAATAAAAATGTTTTGGAAAAGTCTAAAAATATGCGCAAAATAGTATAAATATAATAGAAAACAAAGATAAAAACTATTTAAATTTCAGAAATACATGTCTTAGGTGAAAGAACTAGTTAAAAATAATCTCCAAGTAAAAATAGAAAAAGGCGCCATTCGGCAATCGAAGTTTTGCTAGAAAAGAAAGGCGCCAGATTTTAGAAGCAAAACATAATATAATATTTATGTAATACAGTATGAAAATATTACTGACAACATGAATCTGCATGAAAAGGAACATATTTTTAGAAATGTGCATTTGTATTGGATCATGAATTCCATTTCTAAAGTTGAAACAACTATATCTCTACAATATTATCCCATTTTTTTCAATTGGGGGAACTTAAGCATCATTTTTTATAAAATTTAAATTTTGATAATCATGGTTTCAGAAGTCAAGGAGTTAACAGAAAAAATAACATTGCTTGGAAATTTATTACTTTGCGAGAAAAAAATATCTTGAGGAGATAATGCTATTTACTCCAGCACAGTGTAATTTCCATTTTATAAAAACCACATAAAATTACACTTGAAAAATTCCTAAATTTAGTGCCGTATATTAATTTATTGATCTTTGTTATTTTTAGCAATATAATGAGAATAAACAATGGTAAAATTATATTTTAGGGTGCCCCCTTGGGAAACATGGCGATTTTTGTTTTGCTGTCGATTAAATTGGCGATTTTTGTTGGCACAGAACAATTAATTGCTCTGTTGCAATCAGAATACGATTGGGTTTTGCCCATCTTGGCGATCAACCGCAACCGCATTTTGGCGAGAATCAAGGGGGCACCCTTAAGTATAGGCTAACCTAAATAACTAAGCCTCTCACATTCTTATTTCTAAATTTCCCAGACTCTCACCGTTCTTTGTTTTAATATTAATCATCTTGGAAAAATAATACACAGAAGCAGGAAAGGGAAATGTGATTTTAGGCCCTTTTTGTATAAACCCAGGATTTATCTTTGGCAAAAATCCAAAATAGTTTCAAAAGAACATTTTCAAAGAATTTCAATTTTAATGTGTAATGAGAGTGACGTCATTTGTTTATTCAGAGCAAAAGTGAATCCATTGGAAAAATAAACTGATTTGTTTCTATTTTGTTTAACAATGGAAAATAATTTTCATTTATTGTGTTTCGAAGAGTTGGTTATTAAAAAACTACTTTATCAGCACATAATGAATTATCTAACCATCAAAGACTATATATTATATAAATATAGATGGAATGGATTACATGTGAAGATGGTATCGAATTATTATGACGATCATAATGTCTACAATTATTCTCGTTGTGATATTATTATTTATTATAGTTCAATAAAAATTGCTTTTCAGACTGTACTCCACGTTACAACCATGATACTTCTGAATAAAAAAGCACTCAAAATATAGCAAAATTATCCAGGAAAGTGTTTGATCCAATAGCTTTTATGAAAACTACATCGTATTTATAAAAAAAAAAAAAAAATGGGGAAATATTAAAACTTGGATGGATTGATTTCGTTAAAATCAGGAATAATAATTTAACTGATCTTAAACGGTTTAAAAGTCAGTAATAATTTATCACATTAAAATATGATATCATCTAGATTAATATGTTTTGAGTAGATATACACTCTAAAAGTAGGAATTGCGTTACTAACATTTGTTCCTCCATAAATTTTACAAACCCTAGGTGTCTTACAAGATATATTAGAAGACATGTCTTTAATTGAAAGAGATATTAACAAGCATATTGTGACAGTTCTTTTAATGTTTTAGAACATGTCAGTAAGTATGTTCTATACATACATAAAAGTGGTTTCAAGCCTTAAGGTTAACAGGTTTGGAATATTCGCTTATC
The DNA here is from genome assembly GCA_026290005.1 of Latrodectus geometricus. Taxonomy (NCBI): domain Eukaryota; kingdom Metazoa; phylum Arthropoda; class Arachnida; order Araneae; family Theridiidae; genus Latrodectus; species Latrodectus geometricus. The sequence goes on along the minus strand of JAPDSC010016603.1, from coordinate 599,509 downwards.
ACCAAGTGCCTCGTAATTTTAAACCACGGTCAGGTGACGAGGTTCTAAACAATTCAGCACCATAAATTATATCAACAGATGTTAGTTCCATTTCTGATTCATAGATCGCAGAGTTTTTCAATTTGATTTGTCTGGAGTACGTTTGTCATTAAGAGTCTCATTTATAAATTTGTTCTGCATTTTTCGAATTTTAATCTTATTCCACGTGACTGACACGTCTTAACATTTTTTTTTAATTCTTTAATTGATAATCATAATGATAAGCACCAGATTAATAATCTTTAGTTTTTACATTTTTAAAGTAATCCACGATTTGCATGTTTTTCTTTTAATTACGAATGACTATTTCTTTACGAATGACTATTTTAATTACGACTGATCCACTTCCATGCTTGACAGTTGGAAGGAGGCAATCAGGATCATACGCATGTGCAGGTGTTCTCTAGACATGTATTCGTCCTGTTGGGGGGAAAAGTGTGAAACATGATTCATTTGACCATATATAACAGTTTTCCACTTATCCGTCGACCAGGTTTTGTGGTTGTGGCACCACTCTACATGACGTTTGTCATTAGTATCTGTGACAAATAGCTTGGGAATTGCTGTTCTGCCCCGTAAATATTCTCTTTATGAAGGTACCTCCTAACTGTATTATTGATACTGGAGAATTCAGATACTAATTGAGCTATGCAGTCACTTTGGTTGCAGTTGTTTTCTTTTTAGACATTAGAATCCGCTTTAATAGACGTCAGTCTCTTTCACTCAGCTTCTCCTTCCGTTTACTATTTTGCTTTGCTCAGCTTGTCTTTCCGCGCTGTGTGTATGCTGTCATGACTTTAGATACCATGCCTCTAGAAACGCTTAAAAGCTGGGATGTTTCGGTCACTATTGCGCCAATTTATCGGGCTCATGGCCTCTCCGAAAATCTGTGAAGTCTGACATTTTAAGCTTCTAACAGAAATTCAAAACGTAGACAACTTTGCTAAAGCTCTCTCATACTATCTAATATTTGTATTTTTTATATTAAAATAATCTGGCAGTTAAGATTATAATTTTTTGCTTACGAAGTGAATTCTTAAATGTCCCTTTTACTTACAAGTGTTTCCATTATTTACATAATCAGGCGTATCTTTCAATTCTGTAATTAATCATTTTAAATTAAATGTTCATTTACCTCTTTTATTGTAAATATCACAAATTTCCATTCGGATTTACGACAAATTTCTGTGAACGTGAAAAGAACATATATGGAGCATTATAAAGTAACCACTTACTTATCAAATAACCTGGTGCTATGGGGGTATTTTTTTGTTAGACATAATAATATTGCCATTATCTAATTTCTCTCAATGATATTTTTAGGGTTATTTCTCAAAGTATTGAAACAACCATCATGGTTCATTGCATTTTCAGTCATGTATTCAGAGCTTTGAAGCACAACCATACTGTCTCATATCATTACTCATCCATCAATTTACATCATTATTCACCAATAAGATTGAGTACCTTTATCTAATAAAGATTTTTACAACAATTTGAGATGAGAATGTTAAATTTTGAGTCATTTGAAAAAAAAATTTTTTTTCCATTATTCAGGAGGAAATACTTAAGTACTTTTTCGCAAGTTCATATTTTTTTCCCTCGTTCCCTAATGCTGATAAATGATTTCCTTCTTGAATCTCGGGTTTAAAAGCCAGCTTTGTTTATGCTGTTTTAGGATGCAAATCCTTATCATATTTCTTCAACATTTCTGTTAGTTTTCTGGCACTTTTTTTTGGGTACATTTTAAACCCAAAATGCACGATTTTACTCCCATATTTTACTGTCAATTGTCATGCAACCAAATAATTTTGTTTGCAATAAGTTTTTCTCTTAATGAAAATTAATTTCTTTTATACCATAAAACGACGATGTGTCACAATTTTTGATATTTCTGTATTTGATTTTTGTTTGCTTGTTTATTTTACAGTAAAAAGCCTTCCTTCGCTCTTGAATTTTGTAAATGACAAACAATTCGAAAGCAAAATAAAGAAGTATTCAAAGAATTCAAACCATTCAACTGATAAATATGCAAATTAATTCCTTAGAAATGATACAATAAAACATCATTAATGTTGATGTTTTATCTATTTTGTCGAAATTATTTCAATTAATTTTTATAAGTATTTTCTAATTATTGTGTCTATTCTTTGTTTAAAAATGAAAGATATACTAAAATAATAAATATCTGCGATAAAATTAATCAAAATTATAATAACTTTATTAAAATCCTTCTAGTTGCAGTAATTTTTTTACTACCCATTATACAAATTTGGAAATATAATTTTTATGCTAATTTTTCTGAACTTTAAGGTTTTGTGAGTGATTTTATGTACAATGATTGTTTAATCAAAATTGTGATTAAAGTCAAACGTTTTGGGAAAGAATATATTTATGCCTTTAAATTTGCATATTTTTGATGAAATTAAATCTCGTTTAGAAATAAACTGTAATTTGTTTTTATTACAAATTAATACATTTGTTATTTTGTTTTTACTCCAAAAATATGAGACTCTTGTCAAAATGTTCTCAAATTACAATACTCTAATATGAAACATAATAATTTAATATTTATTAATATTTTAATAATATAATATTTATTAATTTAATATATATAATAATATACTATTTATACTAATAAAAACATTGTTTTAATAGATAAAATAAGTTGAAATTTCAATCTAAAATCTTGATTCATGCCGATAAAAAAAGGACACAAATATATTGGTTTTAAATATAAATTTCATTTCATTTTACAAATATAATAAAAAGTTTGTTGATTAAAGAGTTTTAAGTATCCTTAATTAATAAAGTTTCATATACAAATCCAGCATAATTAATTTTTTTAAAATGCATAGTAAAAATAAATTTTTTATGAAATATATTTGGGGCATTTTTAAAAACATAGATTACTTTCCACAAATTTCGAAAAATGTTGATTCCTTTATGACAGATCAATAAAATACATCACATTATTGATTTAATAGACAACAAAGTCAGTAGTAAAATCATTCAAATTTCAGTTATTGTTAAAACTCATACAATACTGACAGTTTCAAGTGAATAGATATTTGAATTATTAAAAGAGAATATACTGCTTTAAGTAAATAATTTGTTATTTAAGTATTCAATAATGATCAAAAAAGATATTTTTTATTAATAATTAAGTTAGATTCATTATCAGTAATTAAGAAGGAAATATTTTCTTAATTAATGATAAGGAAAAATCTCAATCATAAGGTAATTATATCAACAATTCTAATTTTTCAATAGTAATTTGGCTGTTAATTAATATGCAAATTTTTTATATAACATTACATATCATTGCTTCAAACAAAAAATGTTTCATAAAATTTTATCTTCCCCACATAAGTCTAGGTATGCATTAAAATAAAAAATTAGAATGAAAGTCACCAAAAACTGTTTTATAGAATAAAAACATTTTTTATTACTCCTAAAATTTTAAAGATGTTATCTCATTAAAACGTAATAATTATTAGTATTTTTATAACATATAACAAATAATAATATTAAAAAACATCTTGCTTTGTTTCCCAATATTATTTTTGCCGCTACAATCAAAGCCAAAATCAAAATCCTCAGTAATAACTAATTTAATTTTAAAAACTAAAATGTATGTTGGAATAAATTTACAAAACTGAAAATGTGTCAGTCGTCCAGAAAGTTTAGGAAGGAATTGTGTACTAAAGCAACCGAATTTCTATGATCATCTATCAACGATAAGTCACCTGACTTCCTTGCTCAATTAAGCGTAATTGACTGCTGACGGAAGTAACAGAAAAATATCCAGAAAGAGATATATATCACCACACTTTTTCTTCCGCATGATGATTTAGCTGCAGAAGTACTAGATAATATTGTTAATTTCTGCCTAACATTGAAATCATAAGTGCTTTTACCGACTGCCATTGTAATTAATTAAGTGTATAGTTAAGTACAAGTAATTGTTTTAATAAATTTGTATCAATAATTAGGTGCATATATAGTTTAAAGACTTTATGTAGGATAGTTTCATGATAAAAAACGTAGTTGACGAATTTTAGAAGAATATAGTATCTCAAATAGTAAAATAGTATTCTTAATCTTGTAAAATTAAAATAGTATTAAGTTCTTGAAAAAGAATTTAGTTGAAACTAGACAAAAAGAAATATTAGTTAATTATTATCTGCAAGGAAGCTTAATCGTTTCCTGAATATAGAGAGTAATATTTTGCAGAACCTGGATAAAGTATTGTACAAAAAGATCTGGTTATCCACACATATTACCCAACGAGTAATATTCATTTAAGTCAAAAAGTTCCAGTTTCATAAAAAAACGAATGGATAACCTACTCAACGTCTTCGATATAAATTTGGACCAAGCCGAGAGAAATCGTTCTGCAAATCCTTGAAATCAAACATTTGGTAAAATGCAGCCACGTTCTCATCTTAAGTTGTCTTAGCTGTCTCGTCAGGTATTTTCTCGAAAGGACATTGGACTTAAGAAGAAAGGTTTTTATTTTGAACTATTTTCCCATATTAAATTATTTTCCCATTATAATTTTTATTGAATTTTTTTATTGTAGGATACAATGAATGTTGAAAAAATAATAATCTTGGAAGCTCAGATAAGAACAGATATTATGGGTGAGATCTTGGAAAAGAATTCTTGTATTTATGAACATTTAAGAAAAAGAAGTTTTTTTCCTGGAGAATCACTCACACAAGAGCCGGGCTATAACTTAGCTCCGGAAGAAAGCTGGAGTTGCCATTCTGATTTCCAAAATAATTTACTGTGACATAGGAGCTGATTTCAGAGAATTATTTGTTCTCATTTATTCGAAGATTTAGAAAAAAAAAAATTATGTTTTGCCTTTCATACAATTTTTAATAAAAATCAAAGAATAGTTGAAAATACATGTATTTTCTTATTTTAGATTTTATGTATTTTCAACTATTCTCACGTGAAAATACACGTAAAAATAACACACAAAATCGGCTTTTAGAATGGTCAAATTTATAGAAAAACAGATCGGGACGGAAAAAATCGAGCTTTT
>JAPDSC010016603.1:579843-594404 GCA_026290005.1 Latrodectus geometricus | reverse complement strand
GTCAAATTTATAGAAAAACAGATCGGGACGGAAAAAATCGAGCTTTTAGAATAGTCAAATTTATAGAAAAACAAATACAGATTGAGCTTTTAGAACAGTCAAATTTATAGAAAAACAAAACAGATCGACACAAAGAAAATCGATCTTTTAGAATAGTCAAATTTATAGAAAAACAAAACATGTTCTTCCTATTAAAAAGCAATGGTTTGAAAAAAAAAAAAAAACATTTAAAAAGGAACATTTAAACATTTAAAAAGGAACTAGCACCCATAATTTTATGATCTCCCAGTTATTAAATTAATAATAAATATTACTGATTTATGTTTTACATTTCATATTATTTCCAGCTGTTATGAAAAGTGATATTGATTGAAATTTAATGACAATATTTGTTATTCCAAATAAACGAAAATTTTGTCTATCATAACCTAACCTTGTCTATCAAAAACTGCAAGAAATATCAGCATGTATTTTTCAAAATTTTAGAATGGAAAGTCGATTTCTAAGAATTAATATAAACATTATAAAAACATAATTAATGCTTTTTAGCGTCAGGAATAGTAAATTATTCAAAATAAAATAGTTTTTCTAACGAGAAATAAATCTACTATTTTCTAAAAAATAAAAAATTCTTCAGATGAACGTGCTTATTAAGAGGGCATTTATTTGGGTAATTGAAGCGTTTATAAGACAGAACTATATCAATTTATTTTTCAAAGTTTTCAGTTAATTGCTTCTATTGTTCCAGAATTCACTGAGTATTCTTATTTCCTGAGTTGGCAAACGAACATTCTGAATGTACAGAATAATTATCATGCAACTCCCAGTCAATTTTCGCTTTCACTCGGTAAAACCGTTGAATAAAAAATGACTCTAAGTTATTCCGAGACCTCGAACTGTCTCCAAGGTTGTACAAACGAACTAATTTAGCTTTTCACTACCTCCTGCAAAGCGAAATAAGAGAGCTCCGCTATTATTAAGTGAAATTGTTCTTCAGAAATTCTACATAACGGTCTCAGACAGATGCAGCTGAAAGTGTTAGTTAATGGCATTCTTTGAATAAATTCTGTTTCCGTTTGAAAATTTCTTCTCTCAAGTGTTAATTTCGGTGCGACTGTTTTCCCAGTAAGATATTATCTGCATAATTAAGAAAGAAAGGAAATAGTTGCGAGACATAGTTCCTCTGCTAAATGATTGAAAAGGAAGAAAGTTCTTTGACTTTCAACAGTTTCACTTAAAGTAATCATCCCAACTTGGACAATAAAAAAAGAAAATTCTGAAGTCACATATAGTTGAAGGGATTTTAAATGTACACTTTTTAAAGAAAGAGTAATCAAGCATTTTTTGAGAAGTTTTATTCTTTCGTTATTTAAACTTGGGAGAAGTATGTAATTATGTTTTTAGAAAGAATTTTATGTCCTCTGAGCTTTTTTACTTTAATCAATTTTGTCATTAGTTTTTTTTTTTTCAATTTGTCTATAAAATTCTTTTTTTTTCCACTAAAAATTGTGAATAAATAAAAGAAAAACAATTCATAAAGTTTGTATTTGGTAAATATCAATTAAAAATTTGTAGAATAACTTTTAAATTTTTTTTCTAAAATTCTTACGAATTTTCTGCAATATTTTGAAACAAGAAAAGTCCCACAAAAATATAACTCAAATATTCTGATTTATTTTTCATTAAAAAGAAAATAATCAAATTTTTTTTAATTTATTTAAAATATTTCATTCACATTTTACATTAAATATTTAAAAAAAAACAGCAATTCATTAGCGCCAATTTATAAATACTTTGATATAATATTTGTTAATTATAACACTTTTGAGTAATTGTTATTGCCATTCTTTTTAATTCTAAATAAGAACAAATTTCATATATTTAGACATTCCAGAATAAAAGAAACAACACATTTTAAGGGTTAACACTAATATAATTTTATTATCTTCAATCTTCGACAATAAAATTCGCATACAGTAGTTTCTAGAATCAATATAATTCTTACGAACCATTTTATAAATCTTAGGAGAAAACAATGTGAATGTCACATAAGTTACAGATAGACTTTATAACGTATTACAGCAGCCGTTGCAGCACCCTTTTGGAGAAAAACATTCTGGAAAATCGTCGCAAATTATCTAATTTAACCTGACGGAAATCGAGACGAACAAATAGCTGGGAACCATTTTACATAACAAAAAGCTTCACAATGCGAACGGAGTCAGGCGAAAGGAACAGCTGCAATGGGCGTCGCTTAGAACGGGGTCGTAAATCGGAAAAAGTATGTTTTATGGCTCGTTTCTTGTAAGCGATATTTGTGTCACTAGAAACATATTTCTAGCACAAAAGAATATTCCAAGATCTAGGAATGAGAATATATATTTACTGGTTTCCGAAGCACATGACTTGGCTATTTTAGAATGTGGCCCTACGCATAGATGAATTTTAAATTGGCGGCAAACGATATATTTCCACGTTTTAGAGAATGACAATTTGGCAACAGTATATATTTCTCACTATTTTGTTATATATATTTTTGATATTTTGATAAACTTATAAACTTCCTTTTAACTAAATTTATAAAGGATTTAATGGGGCTAATCATTTATACGAATATAAAATATTTTATTTATTTATTCATATATAGAAGCTATATTTTAATTATTATATGTAATTTATATTTGTTTTGTAAAATAAATTGATTGAGAATATATTAGTTACTTTAATTATGAACGTACAAAAGGTCTTATTCAAGTATACATAGCTTCAGTAAAAAAATTATGTACAGACAACTTTATGAAAAATAAATGAATAAAAGGTATTTTGTATTCGTAATCAGTTTCTTAAAAATAAAAATATTATTTATTGTAGTATTTTAAAGCTTCTGATACATTCACTGCATTTGAAAGAAACATGGATTTAAATTGGATTTTTATTAAACAATAACAACCAAAATATTTGTTAAATATAAATTATACTTTTTAAAGAAATTCCTTTCAGTTTGATAGCGAAGACTTTCTTTCATAAGAAGACGAATTCTTCGACCCTATTTGAAACGAGTAAAAAAGTTTTAAGCTTTTTCTAAAAAAGAAGAGGGTAAAGAATTTTCTAAAAATTGCACAAATCACCAGAAAAATAATTATTTCGACAACTCTGATATATTAATTTGTAATCACAATATAAATAGTATTAAAACATGTCTCTTAAAAAAAAAGTGTCTACATTCACAAGAAGAATATAGTGAAAACAGTAAATCAGAAATTTTAATAGATTCATTTGTCTTTCAGCAACTTCATAGCTCTTTTTTCTTAATGATTTTAGTTTTAAAAATAGTTTTTCTTACTTACCTCTGTTTAACATCATTATTCGATTTGAATATAGTAAGAATTCTTGGATAGGAATTTAATAAATCAAAATTATCTCTCAACAAATTGTTGAGAAATAGAAATTTTGTGTCTACTTTCAATTGTCTTACCCTGTACTAGGATAATTTCACAACAGGGTCAATAGAAGTGATAAAGTGACACTGTAGATTATTTGACTCGTCTTAAAAATTATAGTTTCCATGTATTCTTTTTTAATTTTTTAAACTAAATGCGTATATTTTTGTGAAAACAAACCTTGTCTTTAAGAAAAATCCTTCCCTGGTATAGAATATATCGTTGCTGTTGCAATCTAAAAGAGTTAGTCTTTTTTTGTTGCAATACTACAATGCAGAGAAAAGGTACATAAAATCCATACAGCTTCGTTAAAACATTAATGAGATATTAATTTTACAAAAAAAATTTTTTAATGTTTCTATTTCACAATTGGTTCTTGAACATATCAAATACAGAGACTTCATCGAAAAATTGCCAAGGTATCTATTTTGAATGAGTTTTTCTCATAATGTTGTCACATTGTACAATCAATGCGAGAGATATCAAATGTATGGACTTCATTAAAAACTTTAAAAGTTTGAGAAACATTTAATTCATTTTAATATTCTTCCCTTGTTTAAGGGATGCCAGCTTTTTATTCATAAATCTCAAACATTAAGCCTATTTGAATGATTCAAGTTATTATGAGAAAAGAAAACTGTTCAACAATTATTCAATTCGAAGTTCTTTCTTAAGGTGACTAAGGCAACTACTTATAGAAACTTCAGCGTTTCTTTTCTCAAAAACCAACCAATGTAGGGGGATTCCCGTTAACTACCAACTGTAACCGTGAATCACGTAGCTGTAATTCAAGCTTCACTGACGTGTTTTAAAAGAAGAGTTTTCCGGCAGGAAGAATTCTTTCTTTTCATGTTGATAACGGGAGAAAATAGAAGCGTCGGTGTAAAGAAACAAATAATGGAGGCGGATGAAACACCCCAAACAAAGAAAGCAGAAGCACCTTTTCGATCGGGAGGGTTTGCTAGGAAAATATGCAAATATGGTGACGCATCTGCATATGATTTAAATTTTACTTTATTTTTTTTCCCCTACATACTCAACACCGTTTCAACAGCATTGTTCGTCTTTCTTTGTTACAAATACTCTTCGTGTTATTTTAATTCATGGATTTTGTTTCGCTATGGTAATTCACAGAAAAGGAAATAGTTCAAAACGATCTCATGCTGATATTATAATGCAGAAGTTTTTAAAAATTAAGCAATATAATTTTTATTTCGTTAAAATTATTTGAACATATTATCCAAAAAATATAACTTAAATATTCTTTATATACTTACAAAAAACTATAGTTGAATATGTGTTACAAAGTCCATTAATAATTAAACTATATATTATGTTAACAAATTTATTTATTTTTATTGCTATAATCTAGACTTATAAAGCTGAAAATTTCAGCCTATGTAAAATAAAGCCAACGACTCCCCAGTTTACATTCTGTAACCTAATAAAGAGACATATTTTTTAAGTCAAAGAAGATTTTAATTGGCTCGAAAAGCCGCAACTATCATGGTCGACAACAGACAACAGCGGGTATACTACATTTTAAGATATCTAGTAGTGATACTGCAAATCATTTCTTCGATAAATGTTTTATTTAAAAAAGTTTTCTATTGTTTAAACATAGAATTATTAATTTCTGCGTTGTTACTAATCTTCGATGACCTAATAGTGTCAGATCAGTTCTATAAATCCGTAGACGAGTAAAAAGTCAGAGACGAGGAAGGAAGGATTAAATTTCCTCACAAAAGAAGCCCAAAAAACTTAAAAAATATGATTAGCCTGATGTCTTCTGTTTGTTACTGCTTCTAAATTACGAAGTTTCCCATCCAGCTGTATCCATACAACTGGTACAGCCCAACTCACACACATACACAGAGCTACGTACAAAGAAGCATGCTGGTACAATAACAACATCATTTTTGATCTAGAGCAACACTTCCCCCCCTCCCCATATAACTTATCTCATACTTAAATATTAAGAGAAAAAGTTTGTTATGTACACATTATATCAAACTAGATTTAATATAATTCATCTTATTTTGTCTGATAATTAATATGAATTTGGTAAAGTTATCAGTATGGAAATTTTCATATAAATTTATCCAAATAACCCGAAAAAACTTTTATTATAAATGTAAATAACTGGAACATAACATCGCAGTATCTTTATCAATATTTATACCTAGGTTGCTTAAAATAATAACTTGTTTTATCTATTTGAATAATTTTTAAGTTCCTTTTCTATCAAAACTTTTTATAATGTTTTATTAACATTTTAAGTTTTTGGCTCTTTTTATTCTTAAATGTAGAAGATTCATTTTGAGATATTTGTGGTTACTTTAGATTCGGTGTAGAAAAATATTTAAAATTTATACATTGCTTCTAAAGATCAATAATTTTTCCTTAAACTTTTCTTTATATGTTCATGAAATAAAAATATTTTAATCCAAAACTTGTTCGTACTGGTATAAGGGACTAATAGTTCATAAATATGTACCAAAATAATATACAGATAAGAATACATCATATTAACATTTATAGTTTGGGTCAAAAACCTTAATTGATGGTTCATGTGATAGTACTTGTCCAGTGCTCGAAATCATAAAAAAAAAAAAAAAAGAAAACATCATGAGCATTTACTTTATTTTTAAGGAATACTAAAACTACTTTCCATTAAATCAAAAGTTATCTTTTGAAACATCTTACAGTTCATTGAATTATTCATCAAGGGTCACCCCCAAAACGTGACTTCTGCCTTCAGACTGAAACTATCGTAACAGTGTTCCCCTCAAAATTGACCACCCAGACATCTGTTTGGCATGTCTGAGTCATGGTCACAGGCGCCAACAGGTAACATCCACTTACACATTCCAAATGGTTCTCTTAGGGCCATATCGTGATCAAACTGGATTAAGAGCTGAAGTTGGCGTCGCTAATTGCCCTCGCGTGCGCCAACCATCTCCAGATTCAATTGTGGAGGAAGAATGGCCACGGTCTTATCGGTGGACTTATTACTTTGTTGGGGGGAAAGTATCGCCAAAGTCATTTAATTCCGGAATTTTCCTGCACGCCCACTTGCTCCCTGGAGATGAGTCAGGTGTACATTTCCCAGTATTAAACAGAATTCACCAATGTATCAAGCTTAATATAGCTTAATCTTAATTTATATGCAGCTTGGGGGAAAGCTAAATATGACGATAATTTCAATGAATTTTGGATTTTCCATAATTGCGTAACTAATTTGCGTAAATGAATTTGGATAGAAAGTTTTGGCTAAAAAGTTTCAGAAGTTTTGAAATTGCAAACTCAGATCAGTGTTATGAAAGTTTCTTAATGATTCTTGAATTTTCTTTCATCTAAATCTAAAGTAAATTCCGAATGCTTTTCGAGTTCCCCTAATTTTTAGAATCTTCTAAGCATTTACATAAAAATTAAAAAGAAGACAGCATTTCTATGCTTACAATTAAAGATTCATAACAAAGGAATTGTCAAAAAAAAAAAAAAAAAAGGCGCCAAATATTGTACATTAGGAATCCAATTTCCTATGAAATAAGAATTTTAACTAATTTTATTATTTTATATAATATTCTTAATAAATTATCTTAATAATATTTGTGCTAACGTGATTTTAATAATAATTGCCTATTTAATCGGCCATCTACCGATAACCGATTAAATTTTGTTAAAGAAAAGTGCCTGTTATTAAAAAAAGTGGAAATACCCCAAAATACTAAAATTTATTATCTGTATTTATTTTATTTTAACACTTATGCATGTTTGTAAATAGTCTTATCCATTTAAGTATTCTTTTAAGTGTAAATTCATATAAAAAGGTACAATTGAAATTCATGCAGTTAAACATAAACATAGTTATAATTTAATTTGTTTAGTTAATTTAGACGTAATATAATTTTAAACACACAACAACTATTAACCTAAATTATTTTGACTTATAAAACTATATAGAAGAGAATGTTATGGAATTAGTTTTGAGAATTTTGGGAGAATGTGTATGTCAGATTCACTGCGGCAGATTTATGAAAAGGAGAATCTTCATGCAATTAATCTTTTCTCTATCTCTCATTCTAAATTAAATTAAAATATTAATTTAAACTAAAGCACTTTCCGAATGCTACTTTCCTTCGCAGAAAACGTTAATTTTCAAAATACTATTATGTATGATTCTCGTAAAATTACTCCTGTTGAAATTTTAGGTCTCGAAATTTTCTCTCATTTGTTACATAGATTTTCTATAGCTCTGTACAATGATGACTTCTTATTCAAGCTGGCGTGTGCCAGCCAGGCTGGCAGTATGGGGTGCGCTGCTCCACTTTTTCAATTAAACCTTAATTAGGTGTGGAGTCCGACTTCTTCAGCACACACATGCCATAAGTACCCGTTTATAGGGTAGGCAACCATTTATATAAAGAAAGAACAAAAACAGGGAAGAGAGAAAGTACATCCATACCTGAACCGGGATTCGAACCTGAAACCAGGACCTCTTTATGCGTGGTCAGACACGCTGATTACTAGACAGTAACATATTTACACAGTTCTTTTAACAGTTGCAGCTATATTTTATCATCTCCAATTCAATGGTTTTCGAAAATAACTATGTTCTACGAGGCGTTTGGTATTTAATAGTTAACATAATGAGAGATTTTTCAAAACATTAAAACTAGTTGTTAAACATGCATCATTTACCGGATTTTATACAAGAAAAAGTATACCTGACTTTCATTAAAAGATTGATTTGAAAAAAATGGCGATGTTTCTAAATCTTATAGCTTTCCCGCTTTGATGCATATTTAATAATAATATTTTCAGAATTGAAATTTACTTTAATGTGTTTCACAATTTTATTTCACTATGTATAGGGAATAACTATTATTTCTTCAAATTAAATACGAAATAATTTTTTTTTTTTAACTTGATATCCCTAATTTTTAACTATAAAATATTTATAGTTTTCATTTGTTTTCGATAAAGGTATCTATGACGATATCGAATAGCATCCACACAATTACCATTTCAAGGTCGATAAACAAGTTCCCCCACTCGTTGATTTATGCAATAAAATTCAATATAAATACATTTGATCTATTGATCATGCTTCAAAAGAAGAGCGTAGAATCAACAATCCATTGTGAAATTGTAGAGGTATATTTTACAACATAATTATCAGAATTTTTTATAACTCTATATGCAACATTAATTCTAAACACTGCTTTTTGAAAGATCGCATATTGTTGATTAAATGCAGTTTAGAAATTCAGTTTCGTGATGAATATGTACTAAAAAAAATTGGAAATCTATAATTAAAATCATCCCTAAAAACTAATAGAATAGTTGATAAGGGATTATGAGAGATATTTTTAAAGTTTGGAAATATTTAACTTTTAGACCAAAAGAGATTAGAGTTTTTCAATATGAACAAATAAGATATGATTTTTTGGTAGTTTTTTTTAGATAATCCACTTGGTTGCTCTTCTTTCAAATTTTAACGCATATCATAGTTTACTTCGAGATTAATATTACAAAAATTGAGCTGTGTATAAGTCTATTATTTAAGATATAAATAAAGCGAAATTAATTATTAAAAAAAAAGAAATATTATCTATTAATATTTCTCTTATAGTCAGATATAATTTATGGATTCGAAAAAGATAGGGTTGATTTTCAGCCTTTTTTTTTATTACTATTGTGTGAATTAACGAATCCCTTAACGGCAACACGTTATTTTGCTGTTTTATAAATAACTTGAAATATATAATTCTATGAACATATACATATAACACGCGTTCAAAAATTAAAAAAATATTGCTGTGTTTGAGATACACGTGATACATTGATAACCAACGTAATTAATAATTAAATAATTATAATTTTCTTCTAAAAATAAACCTATCAAATAATGCATAATTAACTTTAAGTGTTCTTAATTTATATGCGTTTTGTACAATTCTTTAACTACGCGTTTTGATGTTATTATATCACAAAATTCGGACAAATTCCCTTCCAATTTTTCTCGAAGAAAACGAAAATATACATTTGTTAAAATATAACGTCATGTTTTTAAATTCGTACTATTAACTTTAGAAAAATATAATTGAAAATTAATTTTTTAGAAACAAAAAGTCAGATCTAGATAAGTAATGCAAAATGAGTTGCGACTAATTAATTCCTTAACTATTAACTAACTTCGGAATATTGTTATTGTTAGTTTAATCTACAACAGAAATGGGCGTTAAGGAAACTACCATCAACTGGACTTAGTTCACTTGTACTGTCTGCTTCACATTCGAGATCTCATGTACGAAAAAAGATTACACAAAGCATTCAGACATGTTTTTTATTTATTCTGACGTAGAAACATAAATAGATGCGTTTTGACACCACTTAGATAAGTACCTAACTGTATAATGCTACATCATTTCAATACCCACTTCGTAAATTGCTTTCTGGAAAGATCTTTCATAGAGTGGAGCGTATTCACATTTCACAAGGGAGAAAACCTGGAAAATCTCAGCAACCCCAACATTCGTGCATGCAGATAGCAAAAGTGAAACATTCATCTTCCGTTGCTTCACTATGGCTAGGATCGAACTTGCTCCCTGAAAAGCGCTCTCTTATCTCAAGACCACGGTGAATAATTTTTTTCACCTTATATTTCTAATTCTATATTCTAAATTATACTGAGTAGGAATAAAATTACATCAATTTCTGAAAGAAACGCAACTTCGTTTAAGTGCTTAAAACTTAAATTTTTAACACAGAAGTTTTTTCATCAACTCGATGTGAACTTAAAAATTAAAAGTAATTTTATACGATATTTGCAAAGTCTGACGTGGTTAGAAATTAATATCATTTAAAAATATCCAGATATATGTCATACCCTAGGATTGGATTATTCATGTTTATAATTTAGTTCAGGATTTTCTAAGTTATTTTAATTCAAAATAGGTAAGGAATCATATTTTAAAACCTAATTATGACTTATAGTTAGTTGAAGTTATTTTTGTTATAAAAATTAAAAAATTATCTTTTTTCACTCGATTTAATACTCGTTATTGTAACTTTAATATAGCATATATACCCGATTTTTTTAATGAATAAACGTAAGTATATTCGAGAATGTAAGTATATTTAAAACTTTTCTAATCTAAATTTATCTTTTATTTTTTCTTTTAAACATTTTTTTAACTTCAGTTAAAAAAAAAGTATTATATAAAAGATGAGAGGTCAAGATTTTAACTCTACGATGACACCATTCGCAATTCAAATTAATATGATATTTAGGCTTTTCTCCGAGAAATTGCGATATATATATAAATCTTCAAAATATAATTAATCTTTTCATTCAAGAATTAATCTTTAAAAATAGAAAATTTCAATTTCTAGAAGACAAAAAAAAAAAAAAAAAAAAGAGTGACTCGTGTAATTCGCTTCGTACATCATGAAATTATAAACGCTTTTTAGATCACCTCGATTTATTCTCCTTGAAATATAAACTCTTTTGTAAAAATAAAGAAAGCTGGCTTGGTGCCGGGGCATAGCACGCTTTTCAAAGCAGGGGCGCTGTATGGGGGCAATCTCATTCCGGCGTCATGCCTGTTAAAGACTGGAGACGTAACCAGGACCCCGAAGTAACCCTTGCTGCTAACGCGGCTTTTCCATTACGGTCACAGTGAGCGCTTTCTCGAGAGAAAGGGAAAAAAAAAACAAAAAACGACGTGTTTCAGACGATAAACTGCTGCGACGTTTATTCTTGAAGTGAAGCGATTTCGTGTCAGAAAATATTAAGTCTCGACATTACAGCTGCGGTTAATTCATCTCCGTCTGCAAAATGAAATGTCGACATTCATTCGCACGTCTTATTTAATGAAATGAAATGAAATGTTATTCAAATATGTAAAGCTAAAAAAATCGTTTGACGTTAAATTAAACAGAATAATAGAGGGAAGGAATAATGAAACCAACACAGGAGTTCGAAATTTAAATTCGTTATTAAAATCCGAACACTATAAGAGTAAAAAATAGAATTTTAATTAACAAGATTTATGGACCTAAAGGATTTAAGAAAACTTTAAAATTATCCAGTTTAAAATATTAGGAATTTAAGCCATTACTCATTATTATGAAGTTTGCTTATTACGATGTAAACCCTTTAGTTTGTATTGAAGAATCAGGATTATTTTCCCAGAAGATTGATAACATATCGAATCTTAAAATAATATGGTATCTATGAAAATAACGATTATTGTGTAGTAAAAATAAATAATGTTTTAGGTACTGAGAATAATTTCAATATTTTATAAATTCGTATTGGGAGATATTCGTTCTTCGTAGCCAAAAGTAGCAAGTTCGATACCCGACACAGCCAAACATCTTTTCTGTTCATCAATCAATAGGAAATGCGTAAAATATGTCGTTGTTAAAATATCATTCAAGTAAATTGATAATTCTGGAATCAATAGAACAAGTTTGGGTCTTGTGCCAAGTCCTGGTTTCTAAATTACTAGAATTCACTTTCGGATTGATAATGGTCCGTTCACTGCAGGCCTTTTATATAAGTAGCCATCAATCTTTGTAGTATCGAAAGGGGAACATTTTTATGGCCGACTTTAATTTTTGTTAAATTAAGCAGTTTATACACGCTATTAGTGTTTCCCTAATCCCCTACTAGTGCACGGAGTACAGAATTCACAGTACGGAGAAAATTGTAAAATGAGTTATAATATTCATTATTTATCTATAAGAATATGTATATTCGTTGGGAATTAACAACTGTAATTAAATTCTATATTAAATTTTCATATTGGTAATGTAAGGTATTATATTTTTAAAAATCACATTAGTTTATTTTATTTTATATCGATAAAAAAATTGTTTGCGGATTTATATTTTATTTTAAAATTCTAATCTGATCATTTTATTACTGTTCAGTATGCCTGTAACAATAAATGAAAGTCGATATGTAAATTTAAACACTAAAGAAATAAAGCTATTAAACAAAGTAGTTTAGGAAAAAATACAATTTAAAACATAAAATTTCTTCATATTGCAAAAATAACAAAGTAAATTATGCTAAATAAGATATGCTACATTTTTTTATCAAGTATATAAATATTCCAGTGATATGTCTGAATAAAATTTAGCATAAATTGAGGACATTTTTTTCAGCAGTTCAGAAAACTCGCCAATGCTTGATCGCTGTTTTCTAACTTTTACCAAAAAACGTCCTGAAATGTCTAAAATATTTTAAAAAATCAAAAATTCTTCTCAGAAAAACGTCTTTTACCCCAAAATATTTCTAATTCTAAACTAAAGTGTACTTTTGCACTTAATTCTTAAGTGTCATCAGATTTAAGCTTTGATGATCATTAAAATTTTTTATGTGACATTCATTAAAAGCTATAGTATTTTTTATGGTGTTCTTAGTTTTCAGAGTCACAAAATAGTCATTTCGAATAACTATACCATAAATTGAAAGTCTGTCAAAGGTCTCTCCTAATCAAGTTGAGATTTCGGCTATAAAATCGAATGTTTGTAGACAGCTTGACTTACAAAGAATCGTAAAAGAGCATCAGCCATAATGTTTCTAACCTGCATTCTCCGAGCTTCTCAGAACCTTTTAGGAAAATGAAGAAAAGGAGACGGAAATTAATGGCTATTCTAAGATAGAATGCATATTTGTTACTTAAGAGAGCTTTTACTTTAGCTATAAGAGACATATGTTCTTTCAAAGCAGTGTAGTTTAGTTTTTTCAGAGATTGGTAGAATATGCTACATGGTAAAATGTTTCTTCAGTTTTTTGATATCATTTTATCATTAATTTTGAATTCATTCAAACTCAGGTTTGAGCTCTCAAATATTTACTAACAATCAGGAAAATGTATTTATATATAATAAGTTGATATAGATACACAATATAAAAATTACAACTCGTTTTATTCTATTATATTTTAATAACTGGTAAATTTACATTAAATTATAGAACTTTCGTCAAAGATGATGATATCATTTAACTCTTTGAGGCATGCTTTATTGAACAAAAATATATAATTTTAAAATATGTACTAGGAATATTTCAATTTGGGATCATTAGATTTATAATCGCTTAGTGGTAGGACAGTGATCCTGGTAACATAACCTCCCCGATTCGATCCCAGCCACTTATGATTTTCGATTGAGGGTTGGGCTTCTGTTTTTTCGTAGATATTTGTAGGAGTGTGTGCTTGGGAGTTTTCCTGGTTCATCCTTGCAACAAGTGAATATTGCCCATCATCTATTAAAATTCTTGCTGGAAGGCAATTTATGCAATGGGTATTCATATCTTTGCAACAACTTAACATCATTGGTCTGTCGACATTGAGACGTCAAAATAAATTCGAGGAACATTAAAAGTATCTTAATGTGTGTTAAAACCTAAGAAAAAAATGGTTCAACTTTCTAGCCACGTAATTCGAGAGTTACGCAAAAAACCGGTTGAATGCTATATAAGTTATAACGTAGCTAGTTCGAGAGTTTCAATGTGTAAATACAGATTTATCCCTATTTCATGTTCTTATTTACCCAATTGACATCTAAATATTTGCTCAGGTAGCCAGTCGATGAGTTAGCGTTCCTACCTAGGGTGTTGGTCCCAGGTTCGATTCCCAGTTCAAGCAAGATGTTCCTTTCTCTCTGTGTTTTCTTGTTCTTTCTTCTGAGATGATGAATGAATATTACCCACTCTATAAGCGGATTTGTGGTGGAGAGAGTGGGTTACTCGGTGGGCACCTGTATGGTTCACAGGTGCCCACCGAGTAACGATAAATCGGTTTCCGGCTTTGTTGTGGCAAAGAGCTGGTCACCCAGCTACTAAATTATTAGAAACTATTACTAGATTGTTTGCATGTCTTTCATTAAATTGATCTAATATTCAGAAACGTCTTTGATGGTAAACCAGCTGTTTCAACCAGTTATTTCTGTATGTTGGTGTTTTGACATGATGAGGATTCTTCCGAGTCCGTTGTGTCTGTCTCATAATCAGAAGAATCGGGTCGTCGATTCGCTTGATTTCCACAAATTTTTAGTCCATGAGGAATGCCATTAGCTGTTTTACTCGATGTTTTCTGC
>JAPDSC010016603.1:561928-579833 GCA_026290005.1 Latrodectus geometricus | reverse complement strand
ATTTTGTGAGCAGAATTTAAGAAATTGAAAGTCTGATTGATTAGACGATTTTTGGAAATGGAAGGCATTTTTGTGAGGACAACTTGTTATATAGTGTATTAAAGTGCCATTTTGGCCAACGATGTAAAATTATACGCTGATTCAGAAGGATGTACAAAGGGTAAGATATTTCGTACCATTTAGGTGTTGAAGCAGAAGGTATGGTATCAACAAATAATCTCTGAGGGTGGCTACACACATGTGCGTTCGATTTCCAGACTTAATGTTGAACTTCTGAAATGACATTGGTGTGTGGATTTTCGATGTGTGCGTTTTACGATTTAATCATGTTTTCTCGAATAAAGTTAGTCTCATTTGCAAAGAAATTGTAAGTTATTTGATTCAATGCATGGACTATCTTGAAATGTATAATCAACATTAGTTATGATTTTACTTCCTGTAAATGGAAGATTTGTATATTCTTTACAATTCTCCACCCTCTTTTTCCAAAATATCCAGTTGTCAGCTGCAACTGATCGTGTACTTGTAGACGGGGAAACTTCAAATACGGGGAAACTTCCTTGTTTCAATAGAATAATTAAGTTAATATGAACATATTAAGTTAGTATGACCACGCCTCATCTGTATTAAAAAAGTTATTGTATTTATGGTTAATATATTTTCACTTTTCATTGACAAGGATAAAAAAAAATTAAAAATTATCAGAAAATATAAAAAAATTTTAACATTTTTTATTATTCTTTAATTTAAAAATATCGACAAGTTTTTATTTTTATTTATTTATTTATATTTTTTTAATTGTATTATACATTATATTATGTTGGGGAAAAAGAAATCCATTATTTTTACGTGAACTTTATGTAACTTCTTTTGGATTCGCTTTGTAAAAAGGTTTAAAACAGCTTTCATGTAGATTTTTAGGTCATGTGCGAAGCTACGACTGCTGACATACTGTAAAGTTTGATAATTTTTGATATTTTATAGACATTCTCGACGATGTTGTATCCACATGCGAGGTGCATCTCTAACATCAAAAATACCCGAATGGAATCGACGAAACAAAAATTGTACGTAACTGGTTGTTACAGTCTTATATAGGACGATAAACACCTTTCACAATTTTAGCCACCGGGCTATCTTTTTCGCCGTTACAAGAGAAAAACGAAAAGGTATCGAATTTTCTGTTTGTTGTCTTCCATTTTTAAAACCTTGTACTCGTAACTGAATTAATCAAACAAAAAACCGCAAGAGGATATTTTAGTGTCAAATGTCACCTTTCCAACGAGCATAAATCTGAAATTGTTTGATAGATACCTCACGAGATATCGATCACTACGGATGTCTACCGAAAAAATAATGGATTACTTTTTCCCCAAAGTTATATTAGTATGAAATTCTTCTCTTACAATCAATTTCCTTATTTTAATTGTTGTAAACATTTAAAATAAGGAAATTCGTTGAAGAGAATTTCTCTAAACTAATAAAAACTTCAGCTCTAACTAAAAATTATATCCTTCTATGTAAAAGTGAGTTGGCAAATAGATTTAAATAGAGATTTATATAGTTTTTGATTTTAACTCTTTCATTTTAATTTTATCTTTAATATTTAGATTGATTTTTTCAAAATAATTATATAATTTAACTTAATTTCACCCTCAAAGGCCTGATAAGCACTTAAAATGCAGATCTTAAAACATTTCACAAGTCTAGCCCACCTTTTTGAAGACTGTCCTACTATTTTGATGGCGTTTACGACATATGCGAAGAAAATTTCTGCAGTATCAAGTGTTGAAATCCTTTCTAGAATACAATTTATTAGTTCTTTTTTTTTTTTTCTCCGAAAAGATAAAGCCGCATTTCACTGTTGCCAAAAGTCACGATAAACTTCCACCCCAAGTTTTCTTCTCTAAACAATAGATATTTTGCCTTAAATCGCGGCTTAGGAGAAAGTGTTCCGTGACTATATCATCATCCACCACTTAGGGTAATGTTTTTAAATGAATATAGAAACTTTTTCCCATTGTTCGTAAGTTTCGTAATATGTATAACGGCTTCGTGAACAATAAAATTATTAACGGTTCTCCGCTATTTTGTTGTAAGACATTGTACTTTTGTCACAATTGTTTCAAGGCTTTCAGGATTTTTACGAGTTTATACTACTTGTATGAAGTTCTCGCTTGATGTTAATAGACTTTTGTGTTAGTTAACCCTTCTTTGCATGATTTTTTCTTTATTGGTGAAATAAATCAAGTTGATATAATTCATGTTCAAAATTAAAGGAAAAATGGTTAAAAAAATCTTAGTATATATATATAGTATAAATTTAGCAAAAAACAATATGCTAAAAATTTCCATCATCATCCAAAGTTAGATCATTAGCTTAGTACTAAATAGAAATAAAAGAGGAAAATAACAGAAACACGTGTTACAAACCTTTCTTCCACTCATTTTCAATTTTTTAGCAATAGAAACTCTAATATAATAAAACAAAATTATAAACGAAACCATACGTTTATTGCAACTACAACAAACAGCGGAATGAGACAACTTTAAGCTCGTTTCACTGATAATGACACTTGTTTATTTTTGACAGCTATGTTTCTTTTTATGCAATGGACATTAAAAAGGTATCCAAACACGATCAATTTAAAGTGAACTTGTTCTTTTACATAATTTTTGGGCATTATAGGTTACGATGGAAATTTCCACCATTATGCAAAGAAGGATTAAGTTTTAAAATTCGGATATTTTGAATTAATATCGGTATAGCTGTTCTGATGAAAATAATATTTTTGAAAGATACTTGTTGTAGAACTTCTGATGATATCTAGTTCTTCCAATCTCGGCGATTTAAAACTACTGTTTCATACATTTGTTTTGTCCAATGATTAATATATTATTTAAAATGTACAAAAGACATAAGAAAGTGTGATAAATATAAAAATTTTAAAATATGAAAGATATTTAAATAATATCATCAAATAGTACAGTTAATGATACGTTGTGTTAGTTTGGTATTAGTTAATACTTATAAATGTCATCTTTAATTCTTAACCACAAAATAGCTCCACTGACATGTTTTAATATTATGATTCTTCGATGATAATGAAAATATATTAAAATTCTCGTATTTATAAATTATTTCGCAAAAAACAAGAACAAATGAAAATACTGATAGAAAGTTCGATAAATTGCAAAAATAAAATTTCTGCTTGAAATTTAGAATATATTTATAAAAAAAGTTTTCAAAAGTCAAGAAAAAATCTGTACAAAGGAGAAAAAGTTTTAATAAGTCATGATTTTGTGTAATTTAGTGCAAATATTTGAGAAGAGAATAAAAGTTTAAAACCAGAAATCACATGCAAAAAGGATTTAAAATGTTTCATATTCTTCCTATTAATTGTAACATTCAACATGCGATAATTATAAATCATTAAAAGATAAAAGTAACATTTATGGTCAGCTTGATGATTGTTTTTTTCTTTCTAAATCAAGAACTTATTTATTTTCTAAAAATTGCTGGTCATCTGTTCTTTTCACGTTCGCCGACATTTCCGGTGTTGGTATAAACAAGAGAACATCTGACAATCTATTTTTATAATTCAAGAAAAGATTTGCTGAAGGCTTGAAGTGGCATTTAGCATAGACTTCTAAAATATCTGTAAGTCCGTTTGAAAATATTTGAGATTTTTTTTGACAGATTAGTAACTGAACGATATCTCATCGAAAAGTTTGTTCAATTTGGACTATTTATATTCATTACCCAACTATATTATTTCTGCCAACAATAATATGAGCAATGAAACATAAAATTTATTTAACTTTATCGTATTTTTGTTGACATTACATTTATTAATTACACATTATTTCATTTTATAATGCATGTTATTCTCGTCTTTAATAATTTCATTCGTAAGCCTTTAATTGTAAACTATTGCATTTGAAATATTTCAAAATAGAACTTATTCTGTTAAATTAAAAACATGTTTCTTTAAAATTCTTCGTGTTTTTTATTTATTTTAATTAATAACAATATGACAATAATAATGCTGAAACGAATGTAATCAAAATACAAATACTTCATTAAAAATTCTTTTCTATAAAAGAAAACATTGAAATGGACAAGGTAGACCAATTTCCACCATTTTGAATCTAATGCTGTCGGAATTGCCATCTGACAAGTCGGTCTTCGAATTAAAATTTTCATTTTTCTCCATTGCGTCATGTACCAGTTCAGTAGCTGGTATATGAAAACAATCTGACAGCTGAAAAATTGTTTATTTCATTTTGGCAATCTGTTTTTTATTTGAAGAATTTTCAATGTAATTTGAATACTGATTTTATCTAATTAAAGAACAAATTTTGAGGTACCAGACCAGAAATCTGTTAAAAAAACTGCGAATTGTTGTTCCAAGACGTAAGGACTTATTCTTTAAAATTTAACAGCATTTTTTATTTTTTAAAATTAAAATGGATATTAGTTAAAGCAGTTTTGTAATGATAGAAAACAATTATATTATTATTTACATTTTATATTTTCTTGAAGTGTTTTTTCGTTATGATTTATTTTACTGCATTGTATGTTGTTTTCCAAATTCAAGTAGGTCATTTGAGGAAATGGGTCATAAAATGACCTTTGTGTCATAGATTACTGACTACCAGGTATAAACCAACAATTCAAAGGTACATATTTCATTTATATTATCACTGAAATTGCTATAGATAATTTTAAGGTTAGAGTTAAAAAAATGAAAGAGGAAAATTCTAAAATTCAAGTTTTAGAATTCTTAATTAAAACTAAGATAATTGTGAGTTAAGAGACTGCTTCTCTATTATAATAATATGCCTAGAGCATTTAAAAGAGAAGTTTATGAATTTCAATAATTTTTCTTACTTACCTACAAAAATGAAAGCAACTATAAGAATAAGAAAGCAAATAAAAAATTAAGACAATGTAAATCGAGTTTGCATTGTTTTCTAGTTTTCTTTAGCAATGCTTAAGCAGAAAATTTTATAAGAAAATAAAGAAATATTTGAGAAATTATATTTCTGACATTGTTCTGGAAAATTCTCATCTGATAAAAAGAACCCAAAACAGGTAAACAATAGTCTGAACAGTTAAAAAGATGTTTAAATCAAATAAATCAAGTAACTAGGCTCCTGTTCACAATAAAAACATTTTAAACTAGCCAACTTTGTGTTGTGATGTTTCGTAAAAAACACATTTGTGATGCTATTGTTTCGTTTTTTGTTCTGTTCATAAAGTGTCACGAAAAATATTTATGTGAGTTACGCTTTATATCCTGATTCCGTTCATATTTGATAGATAGGATAGTTTTGAAGGCTATGTATAACTTTTTCTTTTTGTAAAATAGCATTTATTAAAATCGAAATTAAGGATAACGCTTTCATCATTGTCGCCATAAAGAATTATTCTAAATTCATTTACTATCTGCAAAATAGTTTTAGTTAATCAAAGTTTAAAAATTTCTTGACATGTGGCCCACTTTAAACTTAAAGGTACATCAAACAAATTTTGAACATGCAATAAATCATATGTAAAAAGATTATTTTAGACTCTTCACAATCATCAAAATAATTTTAATTTTGTATTTAATTCATCTGTTCAGTTCTGAAATAAATCATAAGTATGATTTCGAAGTTCTAATAATTTTCACAGCAAGTTGTTGTTTTAGATGAATTTGTGAATTTTTTACTCGTTCGCAATTTAGATTAAAATATGATCTTCACTAAATCATTTTGGAGTCACATATCAACCTAATCGAAAAAAATTCATTCCATATCAGATTAATTTTAATCGCTATCAAAGTTTATTCCATATCCCAAGCCTAATTCAAGAAAATGTAAGCAAATGAGAATACAAATTCAAGATACATACTGGCAACTTTTGACACAAATGTTATGCAGTTATAAATCTCTTAAAAATTTATAATATTGGTTTGTCCGGAAAGTTCATGCCGATATTTTAGGAAAATTAAAAGGCAGCTCATTTGAATATTGATATACATTTATTAAACCATATAGGTACCATTCTGCTCCACAACCTTCTCCATCTTTCGCGTAGTTTGAGAATTCTGCCCTTCCAGAACCTCTCAGATTTCTCGGCAAAAAATTTTTCCAAATAGGTTTTGATCTCAACCAAAGAGTCGAAATTTTTCCCATTAAGGGAAATCCTTCATCCAACATTCGCCATAAACAGTGCATATCTTATTTGCCGCTTGTGTGGCATATTTGCTCTTTCGGAAAAAGAAAAGCATTCAATGCCTATAATACACTTTATTTGCCACTCTTTTTTCTAAGGAGTACAAAACTGATAAAAATTAACCAATAGTGACCAAATTTTTTTCCAAATATGACTGAAGCTATTTCTTTTAGAATATGAACACATGTCATTTGTTTTCAATAATTGTGATATATTCAGTCAGGTCTCTCACTACCTAACCGAAAATCGGCACGTACTTTCCAGACAGTCCAATAAATAGATAAACAATAAAATAATTAGGAAAACTCGATTTTCCTATTTATTTGGAAGTAAAGCTCCTATTTTTTTAAATTTCTTGAGTATCATAGAACAGAGTATAATGAACTGAAATTATATTTATAACGTTGCACATTTGAGTGATTAAATAATTGAATGGACAGTCAAGCTTGAAATACGAAATTTTAAAACAGAAAAAGAAACAGGATTTATGGAAAGGTGAATTTTCTTTCGACGAAGTGCATTGTACGAAAACAATAAAAATAACAAGAAAATATTCTTTTATTGACAGTATCTTTACTTTAAATATCATATTCAAAGCAATATTAGATTTACATTTCCGCTATAAAATGTTTAAAAAAAGCAAAAGATAAAAAAGTTTTTTTTTTTGCTGATCATTTTATTTCATATCGTAAAACTTATTATTATTAATTTTTTCTTCTATAATTAGATATTGCATAATTTGTTTTAAACTAAAGTGATAATTCCTATTTTATATAACTTAAATTGTTAAATATTAAACAAATAAAATATATTAGATTGGCATTTCATAATAAATTGTTTCAAAAGTGTGAAAGTTAAATAATTTTTTGTTGTAATTTTATGACCTAGAGAAGAATTGTATTAATATTACTAAACATTTTGATTAAAAAATAATTTTCCGCCATTTTCTCTCTAAATAAAATAATAATGACTATTTCTCATGTAAGTTGCAAACCTGCAAGCAAAGTTAGAATGAAAATCTTCAATGAATTCTGTAAAAGAAATAAAAAAATAGTGTTAAAACATTTTATGTTAAAAAAAATAAGAACAAATGTTCAATTAATGAGTCATTTTTTGTATATCGCATCTTTCTTTTCGATGTAAAAATTTATTTTTTTTTTTTAGACTTTTTGTTCAAAAAAGAGAAATAAAAAAATGATTTAAATTTATTTTATTTGGAAAATAATCTATAATTTATTAATTTACATTATTATTTATAAATTTGAGTAATGATTTAAAGATAAAATATATAATTTATCTTATAGAATAAAACTGCTTAAGTATCCAATTTTTATATACAATATGAGAGTTTATTATATTATATTCTATATTAAATTGCTCGAGCTACAATAAAAATAAAATACTTACTTTTCTAAAAGATATTTATACGGAAATTTTCAATCAACCATTAAATGTTAAAACATAATGCTTCAAAATAAAATGATATCGTATTTTTGAAATTTATACATAATTTTTTATTATCATTTAAATATTAGTTCATATATTTATTGAAATTTATATTTTCCCTCAGAATTTAAGAAGCTAATTAAACGTTAAATATGCAAAATTTCTTAATAAAGCGAGATAAAACGTTTCTATTTTTTAACAATACTCTTTGATTATTCTTTTCTTTATCAATTGAATATTCAGTTTCACTAGTGCTGCTTTTTATTCTATTACACACAGTTTAATTCGTTTTCTTTCCAACAAAAAAGTAATTTTATCGCCTGGGAGAAACGTTTCATTTTCCTCTCCACCGACTTCACTCATTTACATGAAAAGTGACGGAATTATCCATTAAAAATCGATCATACCTTCCAAACTTTGCCAATTTACGCCAGAAAAGTCCGCCAAGGATATAAAAGAACAGCTTCATTAATATTCATTAGGCCTCTAACATCGATAGCATAAAGGGTGGCGGTTGATTAAGTAATGAATTTCTGTATTCACCGATGACAAAAGAATGTCTTGAGAAAACGGGCAATCTTTATTGTTGTGTTTTATTTAGGAAATAATTAATTAAAAAAAATGGAATTTGCGATCTTGAAATTAAAGTTCTTTCCCTTTGGTGAGAGTGGAAGCTCATAACTCAAGTTATTCTCCCGGAAAATTTAATTGCATTTTCACTTGCTGCGTTAGCTCTTCTGTCTCACGTA
The DNA here is from genome assembly GCA_026290005.1 of Latrodectus geometricus. Classification (NCBI taxonomy): domain Eukaryota; kingdom Metazoa; phylum Arthropoda; class Arachnida; order Araneae; family Theridiidae; genus Latrodectus; species Latrodectus geometricus. Next base: position 571,415 of record JAPDSC010016603.1, on the reverse strand, counting down.
TATTCGTTAATTGGGAATATCTTCACTTTATTTCACTTCATTTCGGAAGGGAAACTTTGGTATAATTAATAGTTTTTTTATGTGGAATAGCCCATTTTATATTAAATATTAGTAGAAGCAAAAATAAGTGTTTATCAATTTAACCATGGCATTAACAAAAATATTATTTTAAATAAATATAAATTTTAAATATAATTTTTAAAATAATTAAAATTTTTTTTAAAATATAAATTTTTAAAATAAATAAAAATTATTTAAAATAAATAAATATTTTAAATAAAATTTAATTAAAATGCTAAACAATGCATTTTATAAAACTGAAAGTATTAAAATATTATCTTGATATAATATTTACATAGTGCTTTAACATTTTTTAGATTTAAGCATTTTTTCAGCTTTTAAGCAATTGTAAAATTCATTTTTGTTAATTTTTGGAACTTTTAATCTCAAACCCATTGAAACATCTTAATTATTTGGAAAATTTTACTTGAAACAAAATTTTTCCGTTATTTAGGAAACTAAAATTTTATCTTTACAATCCATTTGTCAGAACATCTCAAAACTTATTAATAATAAAAATTTATATTAATGCTACAAATAGTTAATTTAAATAAACTTAAAAATTAATAATAATAGGATAATTCAATATAATAAGTGAATTATAATTGAAGTAATATAAATAAAAATAAATTTGATTAATAATATAAAATGTAAAATAAATAATAAAATGTTATGTAAGACACACTATTGATTATTTCAATAGTGTTTTGATTACATGAAACCACAAGTTTAAAAGTGGAAGAAAAATTGCTATTTAGTAACATAACATAATCAAATATTATTTTAAATAATTTTCTTCTAATTAAATAATTTTAAATAATTTTCTTCTAATATAATCAAAGATAAATAATTTTACAACCCGCAGTTTTTCTAATATTTAAATAATTATTTTTTAAAAATAGTTATTTAAATATTATATATGTAAAAATAATTTAAACAATTTTTTAAAAATAATTCTTTAAATTTTTTGTTAAAATTTTTTATAATAATTTTTCAAAAAATGCCATTATTTATAAAGTATACTTAAATTTTCTCTGTATTTTATTATTATTTTAAAATAAAAGTGACTGTCTAAAATAAAACTTAGCATGCAAATTTATGAAGTTCATTTGTTTAAATATAAATCCATTTTTTCTTTAAAGACATGCTTTCATACTTAATGTGTTTTTGTAAATATATAGGATTAAAAAAAAAAAAAAAAAAAAAAAAAAAATTATAATATAATAAATTTAATTATTCTACAAGAAAAAATAATTATAATAAATATCCGTCATAATTATTAAAAAAAAATTATTCCTAAAAAAAAAATATCGTGCTAAATTTAATAAAATGACCGAATTTCAAGCTACAGAATTTTTATTTAATTAATTGATACTTCTATTAATTATATTATTAAATTTATAAGATCCGATTAAATAAAGTGAAAAAATTTTGATCAAACAAGAAGAGGCTCATTTGAATTTAATTAAAATAAATTCGGACTGCATTATGAAAACATAAAACACAATATTTATTGTGAAAGTGAAATATGTACCCACCAGGTTTCGAACCTGGGACCTTCCGCGTGTTAGGCGGATGTGATAACCACTACACCATGGGTACGACGGTCGAGCATTTACAATAATTATATAATAAAAAGTAACTCGAATTCGTTTACAAGTGGGAGAATTTATTTTTTAGTTAATCGCAAGCACATCTTCGAAAAAGATTTATTATTTGCTAATTTTTCTTTACAAAGAATACAACACGCGCGGAAGATCTAGGTACATTTTAAGACTCAGAAAATAAGGAAAAGAAATCATCAAATTAAAATTATTAAATGATGTAAAAATATCTAGCAGAGTTTTTTATAATGATATAAATAGATTACTTTTAGGAATTGCTCTATTTTCAATGTGCAGTTCGGGCTCCAATAAATAATTCTAGGCAAGAGGCTATATTCCTCACTTCAATCCAATAAGTTGTACTTTTACGAGTAATCAAATAAACATATCTAACAGCGTTAGGAAAGATTTTCTATATAATATAGACAACTATTAATTTGTTTTTTATATTTTATTTATTTTTTTATATAATCCACCAATAAATTTTAGCATCCATTCCTATAAATAGTATAAATTCAATTACTAGAAATAAAAATTGTTCATTTTTCAAAATCTTTAAGATTAAAATTTTCATTCTATATGTTTGACAATTTTTCTGTGTGGTTAAATTGAGAATGGCAGCACGAAATGGAATGAAATTAGACTGGGATGTTCCCCTCTGGCTTATTATTTCGAAATATTGACTGTAGCGCTTATAATTTATTTAAACTGTAATTAACACTGACACTTGAACTCACTGGAATATTACTTACGCCCCGATGTATCCTTCTGCGGAACTCTGCTCACTTCAAGAACGAAGTACTGTTGTATTTTCTATTCAATGAAATTCCGCCAGTAACTGAAACATGAATGAAAACTGTCTTAAATTTAATAATTTCATAAATAAAATAATAATTTTCAAGCTTTTGCTTACCCTATTCAAGTTGTTTTAGTTAATCTATACTTGATATCTTTTTTTTTTTTATTTTTTTATTTATTTTTTTTTTTTTTTGTAGTGCAAAACAATATTTTTAATAGAGTTAGTTAACAGTAAATATCAGTAAAAATGATAGATATCGTTATTCTGCAAAATCGCAATTTTTCCCGAAACCAAGGCATGGTCCAGTGCTTTTATATATTACCCAGTAATTTCATGGAATAACTACATGATATGTATAATTTATTTAGAATTTAATTTCATTCATTTAACACCTGCTATTTCCAGGAATAATAGTCATTAATAACTGTTAAAGTTATTTATTAAAAGTTATTAATAACCAGGTATTTTATTAACTGACAAAGAACAATTTGTATTCTATAAAACATGCTTTTTTTTTTCATTCATTTATAATCTATATAATGACAAAATAATAAGCTAATAAGACAGACATTTCGGTTACACAATAATTACTCACATATTTCGCATTATTTTTCTATACAATTTCTTATATAAATCTCTTTAAATTCATAATTTTACAAAGACCTTCCTAAATATTTTTACTAATTGTTCTTTTGAACAGGCTCAGAAGTACATTACCAGTTACTCTTTCATTATTTCATATAAATAGCTACTGTGAAAATATGTATTTTTTTTTAAAGAGTTTTCAATTATATTGCGAATATATTTCAAGGATGTTGTCTATAGTATAGAAATAACTCTTAAAAAGCAAAATATCTATTTTAAATTACTTGGATAATTTGATTTGTTAAATTTTTAATCAAAATTATTATTCAAATTTTGACCTTTTCGCTTTTTCAGCTTATTTTACCAGAAAAATAATTATAAAATGCATTTGGTTGTTGTTAGACATGGCACTTGGCGACAACTAGATGATATGTTTAATTTATTTAGAATTTAATTTCATTCATTAACACTTGCTATTTCCACGAATAATAGTTATTAATAACTGGTAAAGTTATGTATTAATAGATATTAATAACCAGATATTCTATTAATTCGCCAGGGACAAGGAGAATGAAATCAGAAAGAGTGCCTTCCATTTTTGAACAGAGCACCTCCTACGAAGGTGGAAGTACGACTTTTGGCTCATAGATGGCACCACCATCTGAAACTTCCAATTTAGAGATTGAAACCAGAGAAGACCCCAAAGCCTGGCTTCTAACAGCCCCAAAGGTAATAATTTGAATGGGATGATGGAGGACATTGCTACCTGATATATTTTACGTGCCCCAGTCGCCATTAGTGAACATGACGGATCTTCAGATAAGCCAGGTTTCGAACTCACCACCTACCAGTAAAAAAACGACGGCCTTACCAACTAGGCAACCTCAAGGCCACCACAGCCACCGTATTTTGTAAAATATATAAACTGCATAGTTTGATAAAGCATCAATTAACCTTATATTTTCAAACGTATCACTCTTGTTAAATTATTAAGTTCTATTACGATAAAACATTTTGCTTAGTATCTATAATACCAAATAATATTTAAATATATATTTGTTTTTATAGATATTAATATAAATATATATATATATCGGCCAGTAAAATTAAATTAATACATTTCACTATATAAAACCTAATTCGTAAGAGTTAATTAAAAAGATAATATAAATGGAGATTCGATAATTTTTCATGGTATAGATTAAAATATTCAATAATCAGATGCTGAAATTCTATTGAAAATTCATGATACTTCTTAATTTTAGCGTCAAAAACTCATATAATGCTAAATGTGCGTAAAATATATTTTATTTAAATATTTGAAAAAATTGTAATCATTTAAAACCGATTTTCTTTCAACTTATTTATTGTATTATTTGTTTCAATTTTTTTCAGAATGGAAATATTATTATAATAATAATAATAAAATGACATAAATCACTTTTCTATATTAGAGATAAAAATTACGTATGACATATGTTAAAAGCGAAAATTATAATATACGGTTTTTTCAGCAGAAAGATGATTTTTAATATTTTTAAATATTAAACAACTGCACGATTTATGTTTAATGCTAATAGAAAATTTTGAACTCTTAACTGAAATGCATGAAAGAAATTGGGAAACGTGTCAACTGTTCATTTCCTTTGTGTTAGCAGTTTAGCACACCATTACCTACCCGATGCCAATGGCAATTACTTTTGGAAACATAATTTTACACTCTGTGAACTGTAAATTATTATCATGATTTTACAGAAAAGGATGCTTTTTCACGGAACGCTGGTTCCATTTCTAGGAGTCTTCAGGTCAATATGTCATAAGCACAAACTACTAAAGCATGCGATTTTCCCCAAAATCTTAAAATAAGCTTAAGTGATTGTTTGCAAAAGATTAAGGGATTTAACTTTTCGGTATATTCAAAACAAGACAAACAAGCAAAAATAATTCCATTAAATGAGTCAATGAATTATTTACAATTAGTGTTTACGAGGATTTAGATTCCATAATAGGTTCTTTTAGAAGTGTTAAGCTTTCTATTTAAATTCGTGCCTTACTAAAACATTTGAAAGAACTAAAAATAAAAGAAACATTGCAATTTACGAGTATTTAAATAATTTTTGGAGAATTTAAAGGTATGGTAATAAATATTTACTCCAAAGTATCTTCGATTACTTTCATTAAACATCATTTTAAGAATTTTTTAAATTTGATTATTCAAATACGTTAATGATATTTTCTTTGCTCCTATTTGGAGTAGTAAATTATACTTCTATTTCTTATTAAAATTATCTCTGTAATTGTATTTTTTATGAAATGTTATAAGCATGTATAAATTTTAAACTACTGCTTGAAAGTTTCGATTTCACAGAAAAAATTTAATGTGTTCATATATTTTCGTCCGTTTCCCCAAACAAGTCAGCCTTTTGTTAAATCCATTTTTAACAAACTTAATGTTATTTTGTGTGATAAAAATGGTACTCATAATTGATAAGATGTAATTGATAAAAATGGATTAATTGATAAGGTGTAATTAATAAAAATGGAACTCATAATCGGTACCGGACTATCCCTTAATGTATTATTTACTGTGGTAAAAATTTTCTAAATACACTGCTTTAAAACATAAATTTGGTAAAGAATATTTTTATCAAAGAATTAATTTAAAAATTATTCGTTGTTTTAATTGATTATTCTTTTAAGCGATCTAGAAAAGAACATAAGTTTATTTGAATTTTATCAAGTATGGCTTTTTTTTACAAAATTTCGCAATACAAAGTAGGCCTGAAATTTGATCTAAGCAGATTTTTCCACATAGTTTTAAATAAAATAATTAACACATTTTCATTTTTATATTATCATCAAATTATCGGAGGATTTCAAAAGCATTCTGTGTTTCACGTCAATATAATGAGCATCATAAGAAACGGAAAATTATACAATAAGTTGAAACCATCTATTAAGTTCCTGTAAAATTCGTGAAAAGTATTTGCAACTGATTTTCGAAATTCGGAGCTTATTCCAATTTACGAGGAAATTTTATATGTTTGGAAAAACGATCTGCATATCAGAAGACAAAGTCAGCAAAAAGAAACATACACTGGAAGGTGAAAGGGGATTCCTCAAAGACTAAAAAGTCTGACTGAAAAAGTGCAAATGGCTGCGTGCAGATCTTAGCATGTCCAACATACTAGGACTACTAAATTTCCAATTTTAGTAATAGTTTTATTCAGAATGAATAGCGAATTCAATAAAACTAATACCCTTTTCATTAAGGGTTATGACTTATAGCTGCCTAATAAGTTTAACTTTGTCCAACAATTAATGAATAGTGGATAAAAATCGAAAAATTCAAGTTTTAACTGGACTCAATACGTTCTCTAAAAGCTACGGATGATCAAAAAAATGGATAAATTGGACTCAGATGAAATCATTTACCATCTAAATAGATGATAAATGATTTCACCTGAAGTGCAGTAGAATTAGAAGTTAACGACATATATATAGCACAATTGATTAACTAAACTTCAGTTATTATTAAGAAGATGAATAAATGAGTTTTTTAGAGACATGCAGATATTTTGGAATCTGCATTGCAATTGTAATCGTTGCTGTAAGTAGTTATGTTGAAAGAATATCATATACAATTATTTTAGTTTTTTTTCTATAATTTTCTTAAATATAATTTTTTTTTATTATATTTAAAATTTTTGGAATATTCACCAATAACTTAATATGTTTATGTTGGTAAATTGAAATATCAATGTAGGATATTTGAAATTTTATAAATTTGATTGGCCATGAGAAAAATTAAGAAAACACCGATTAATAAAATTTACTATAAGTTAAATTAACAAAATATTTATGTACTAATGTAATATTTATTAGTACATAAATTATGAAATAACTCAGTTATGAAAAAAATAATGTAAAAGATTTAACGAGTTATTATGGATACATTTGGAGAACTAGATATTGAAAAAAAATTTTTTTTTCAAAAGATTTTAAAATATTCTATTCTTTTTTTAAAATAATATAAATTAGTGAGACTAGAAATAAATTAAGTAGAAACGGCTTATCATTTCCAAGTTTTAAAGAACTTTTTCAAAACTTGGAAATGATAAGCCATTTTTTTATTCGGAAAAAAAATAGTTCTTACAGAAGTGATTCGATAAGAAAGTATAACTTTAAACTAAGCACTTACGTATTAGTATTTTAACATTTTGCATAGATTTTTCACTGCTGATTCAATGGATCAGTTGATTCTAGTTGGTAATAAAAGATGAATTCGAAGAAAATGCTTCAAATTTTATTAAAATTTTTAATTAAAATTATTAAAAATATCGAGAAGACAGATTTTGACCCCATCTGAAAAAAATTCTGACAGCTTTAATAGGAGAAAATATAGCAGTAGCGTGCATATTCTGGAATCAGAAATTCATATATTGCTAAAAAATAAACATATGATTCCTTCAGATCTTGTAGTACCTTACTGCGGTAACATGATTGAATTGTACTAAAATATTATACAGTTTTTTTTAAACAAAGTAGTATTGTTTAGTTAGGACTACGATGGTAATATGGAGTCCATGGCACTGTGCCAGACAGGGTTCTGGCTCTTGTTCAAGAAGCTCTATTCAGCAAGAAAAGGAAAGATTTGAAACAAAGTGTTCTTAAAGTTTTGAGTCTCAGGTAATTAGCACGAATACATTAAAAGAAATTGTTTTTCTAAGTAAATATATTACTGATAAAAAAAAAAACATGTAAGTTGGTTGAAGAACAAGATCGATGTGTGTGTCATGTGACCACGTGAGACTCGTCAGTCTGGTGATGAATTTTAAGAACTGCAAATCTTTTTAAAAAATATTAAGACAATTTTGTTTTTTCAATAATTCAGTGAAATAATCCTATTTGTTTTTAAGATAATAATTAATCAATATACATGGAAACGAATTCTGCTAAGAAATTACATTTACATGTTATTGTGTGCTTATGAAAGAAAAGAAATTTTCGAAGGAAAGACCATTTTTCTCAATTATTTTAATAATAGGTTCTTTGCTTAATTCCATATTCACAATAAAAAATATCTCAAATTCCGCCATATCAAAAATTGATTTTCTAGATCGTTAAAGGAAAACCCAATAAAAAATTATTCCTTCCATTAAAGCAAGTTTTTTCATTGAAAAATCAAACAACAAATAGGAAAAAGAATCATTATCGTTACATTTAAGGGAGTCCAAGTTTGGCTGTGATGAGAAACAGACATAGAGATTCAGTCAAATTAAAATGGTCAGAAATTTCTATATGTTCTATGTAAACTATTCATGAAGAAACTGTATAAATGAAATAAATTGTGCTCGATTCGTATTACCTAAACCAAGCTAATTTTATAACAAAAGATAGTAAGAAGAATGTTTTCGGAATAATGAGTAAAACATATTGTTAGAAATGATAACTCTCCAGTTGCAAAGTACTATCAAAAGTTGGACTTTATGAACAGAAACATAACACAAATGACGTTAGTACAAGTATAAAAATACATATAAAACCAATTAAGTACATCTTCTTGCAGAATTTCATCACTAAATTTCTGGCAAAATCTATGGAAAGTTATATTTTAGATCTAATACCAAACAAGTAATAAAATATAACATTTCTTGGGCCAAACTCTCTTAACCCAATTTCCATATACTTGTTGTTGGTAAATTTTCTAACTACTCCTATACTTCTCAGTATTTCATTTTAATCACTTGAAAGCTGCTTACAGTTTTTGAGATGAAGTTTAATAAAATCAACACATGACTATTTTAAGCGAATTGTTTTTGTTTATACTTTGCATCTATTTAGACTCTATATAAAATTGAATTTAATGACTTCTTTACTGGATCTGCATTAATACCTAACAACAATGATGATAGACTCCATATTTTAAGTCATTGGATTGGATCACTTTCCTTATAGAACTAAGGTAATATATTCTACATGAACACATTGCCTGCAAAATCTAGAAACAGTTAGAATCTTATTTTGGAACCTCTTTGCAGATATTATTTTGAGTTATTTATCAAAAAAAAAAAAAAAAAAAAAAAAAAAAAAAAAAAAAAAAAAAATCAAAAATCAAAAATATGAAACATATAAGATAATAGGATCTTTGAAGTAGGGACCTAGAAGCTTTGCTGTTTTTTTTTTTTTCTTCTCAAACATTCTTATTCCATACTAGAATCTAAAAGAAACTTTAAACATTAGATTATTTATCACTCCAATACAAGTTTGACTTGATCATCAGTGGGAAGCATTCTTATCACATACTAGGATCTAAGAAACTTTAAACATTAGACTTATTACATTTATCATACCTATACAAACTTGAATTGATCATAATTTTGTAGTATGGACAGCATTCTTATCACACACTAGAATCTAATAAACTTTAAACATTACA
>JAPDSC010016603.1:518764-561918 GCA_026290005.1 Latrodectus geometricus | reverse complement strand
TGACCTGATCATAATTGGGCAGCATGGACAGCATTCTTACCATAATTTAATTTCAATTTAGCAATTGAAGCAATGATTAGTTACCAAGATTGATCCAATTAAACTATTTTTCACTTAAATATATTGATGAAAAGATTGTTTTTTTTTTATGACGATGAGAAACTAATAAATTTCTCCTTCGTATAATTTCAGAAAATGTTTTAAGCATTGGCTCCAATTTAAGTTAATTTTTTCACTTAGTAACGAAGTTTTGATATATGCCTTATATTGTTTATTAATTTCATGTCATAAGATGTCAAATTTCGCATGTTTTTAAATTTCATTTTCCCTTAACTGTTTGTAGTGACTTTTAAGAGAAAAATAATTCCATTCAGCAAGAAAAATCAAACTTTCCTCATATATTAACTAATAGAAAATATTAAAATCACACTTGAATTTAATTTAAAATGCATACTTACGTCTATAATAATTAATATACTTACATGCATAATAATTCCATTCATAGGAACAAAAATGGTAGTATATTTTAACCCTAATTTATTGCATTTCTCGAATGAATCAAAAATATTTGATTTAATTCCACTATTAATGGTTTGGATTCTTGTGATGGCATCAACAATTAATCATCGAAAGTTAAGTAGAAAGTAAACCTTAAAGATAATCAAGCAAGAATCATTTCAGATAATCCAGAGAACTTATTATGGAAGTCAAAAGAAGGGGAACTACACCAACTTACTCCTCCTTTTTTTTACTCCAGAAGAAAAACACAAGGAATGACTTTAAGGCGGAACTCCTTTTCCGGATTTCCAGGAAAATTGATGGTGACTGGCTTGAATCTATTTATCTTCGAAATAGAGGGAAAATGGGGAATTCCTCTTACAGGATGAAAAGAAAAAATGAAATGAAATTTGTAGCAGAAGTTTGGAAAGGGAAGAAGTCAGTGAACTTTAGGGATTTTTGAAACCAATAAAAGTAATCTGTTTTCTATAGAGTGTTTTCTGTTTTAGTCCAGACAATCTCGGTATAGAATCCCAAATCTAATATTCTTATTGGATGTTGTTTTTTGCTCAGCAAGTCTCAATCACTTTTAGGGATTTTTAGGAATTCTGTATTGTATTTTGTTCTTTGTGTATGTTGTAATGTTGAGGTAAATTATGAAATTTATCTTGCATATTTCATAATTCTGAATTGTGCAGATGTATGAAATAAAAAATACATTTAAAATACGTTGCATATAATTAAATATAATATGTAGCATGCTGAAATGGAGTACTTCTACTTAAAAATATGTATGCTGTATTACATAAAGTCGCCAAATAATTAATGTAAGAGTAATAAAGACATTTTATTTGTAGACGTTAAAAATTTGCATTAAAATAGCACAAACGTAAGAGTGTAATTTCTAAAAATATACTTGTTAATTAAAAATAACATGAATTTGTCCATTAAACTTAATTATTGCCAATCATTTCTTTCATGTAAAATTGCTAATTACACTTAAACAAAAATATTGTTGAAGATATTAGAATTTTGTACTTGAATGATTTCATTGCCTAACTTTTCAAAACAATCAATATTGTTCAAGAAAGATAGTGCGAATTTTCTAGAAAAAGTAGATATCAATTTCTATCTTATTTCAACGAATTCCTCGCAAATATTGTAGGAAACTGTGTTCTTTATAATACAAAATTACCGAAAAGACAGAATTCTATACTCATCATAGTAAATTTAAAGATTAAAAAAGTTGTTCTTAAATGAATATTACGTTAATGTGAAATCTTCACTTAAGGTACTTTTCTTGAACTCGAAAAGATCACCTTTGACGAATGGTAAAAATTTTAAAGATATTTTTAAGGAAACATATTGAAAATTATTTGTAGAAAATCTGGGATTATTTTTTAGAACATTCTAAAAATTTTAATTAATAATAATGATACAGACATTCGAACTTTCGAGTCTAGGTCCTTTCTCAGGATTAACTGAATGTAAGAATGGAAGCATTCCATCTTCATGCGTATGAATACAAGTATTAAGCAAATTATCAAGATTATGTACAGTGAAAGTAATTTCTGAGTATAAATCTGCCACATTCAGTTCTTTTTTTACGAGCCGAATCGAAAGATGAAAGAGTTAAGTCTTCCATCTATCACCCACTTGGCATCCCACCAGTGTTTGTCATTCACCATTTCTTCCTGGGACTGTTCTAACAGAACTCGAGGAACTGTTGAACCCAAACTTCCGCTAAGGGATTTGTTTGTTTTATTAATTTCGTTCTATTTCGGCTGTGGTCGAATGTCACTGACACCAGAGCACTTGTATGCATTCATCATTGTGTCTTCCTCCCTCGAATGTTTTTTTTTTTTTTTCGTCATAACTTTCCTGTTTGCAGATTGGTGATAATGTCCTGCAATATGCACGGAATATTTTCTTACGTTATTTAAGCAGCTGTCGTCAGTTAAAACAGCTTAATCTTTAACATTATTATGAATATTTTTATAAGGAATGTAATTTAATGCAGGAAACGAGTGTATTTTAAAATTATGTTTGCTTTTTGGCTGTATTAATATGTGTGACACTCCTAGGCTAGAGCAACGAACTCTAACGGGAAAAATTAAAACTATTAGTAAGACACTAGATGGTGACAATTCAGTAACTTCAGCAGTATGCAAATGTCAATATATAATCTACATCTACATGATTTTGTTACAGTTCAGAAAATATGAAATCTATTAACAAATATCAATACTTTAAGAATGAGCTTACTGTGTATTAATTCTTGTTTTATTAATAAATTATTTGATTTTTATAGAAGTTTTCATAGGACTCGTAATCTTTTCAAACTATAGAAAAAAATTGTTCTTTCATTTTTGAGGATTATATTGTAAATCACCTTTATCAAAATATGAATATTAAGTGTTAAACCAACACAAGTATATTTCTTATATTTATCCCAAGCAATATTCTGCTCTTATATTGAATGAAATATTAATCTATTCCTAGGTAACAACCAATTAATAATGCATAAACTAATCTATTGTTTGAATCTCAACATAGCAAATTTTATAGACAATTGTATTTATTAATTGTACCAGATTTTTTTACATATTGTTATGTTAATCTCCTTTGAAAAGCATAAAATATTTAAAAAAAATTGATTTTAACTGTATTGAAAAAACTTTAGCATAGAAATGGCGTAAGTCAGTGGCATAAATAAGTCATTTACCTTGAACTTTTTATTTCCGATATTATTCTTTTATTTTCGATATTATACTTCTTATTTTCAATATTATTCGATGAATTTTCTGTAACGTAATAGCTTAAATACTATTCAAAATTTACCGAAAAACACACTATAAATATATTTCTAATTATGTTGGTCATTAAAAATTGGACATATTGTAATAGTTTTAATAAACACGCAACTGAATGTTTTGATATCTAAATTTATTAATTATAAAGTTTTCAAGTAAAAGCCTGGAATTTCTAATCTAGTAATAAATGTTGCGAAGAGATTTTTACTTTTTAAAAATATAGAACCATGATCAAATTTTTTTATTTAATATTTTATGAGTTATATTTATACAGTTCTAGTTTAATTTTCTACAAAAAATTAATCGTTGTAATTTTAAATAAAATACATGGAAAGTAATCAAATTCAAAACTAGTAATTTATCTCGATTGAATTAATAAATTTATATAGTCATGATAATATATATATTATATATACATATATCGTTAAGTTATCACCATTCTGTTGTTATTATTATTTGGACCAACTTACATAAATCTAAAAATACATCTATTTTTAGATTGTGGTAATTTATTAAAAAAATTCTCTGTAGCATTCATTTTTCAATATACTATTTATTCTCAGATATTTACTCTTAATTGATACTCTAATTTAAACACATTTCAGTTTAATAGAAACTAATGCTCTGCCATTAAAATAATGAATCCTTTCAGATAAGCCTTGGCAACAGGAATCACTCAATAATAAAGCGACATCCAACGGTCATTAGTTTACTTTAATAGCACCGAAACGAAACCTAATGAGCTATTAACTATAATGAGCTATTGACGGAAACAGTTAAGTAGTTCAAAGGGGAGTTCTTCGCTCGTTAAGGAATATAACGATGGCCCTTGATCTTGAATCGACATGCTTAATATTATGCATTCATGGCCGCCTACGCTGGCGATTTTTTTTCTTCTTCTTGGCGACTGAATGTTATCAATCATTGGGTGAAAGTGAGTGAAGGTTCAATGGCTGATCTTCGCCACAACCTTTTCACTCAATGCTTGTTGAACACTGGACATAGTCACTTTAACTATAGGGTTAATTAAATGTTCTGGCTGTCGTCTTCGTAGAATCGACACAGACGTCGTTTGCAGAGATAAAAAGTGGTTAGAAAATTTAGATGCGAGATTTAAATACTTGTGCTTGAAATGAAATAGATCTTTACATATTAAACACTTTACACAGGCTGGGAAATTTAAAAACAAGATGTTTATCAGTAACTTTCCAATTTTATATGGAAATTGGAAGTTATGTATTCAGGAAGTGATAATTAATATTGTTTAATACAATCTAAATCGGCAAGAAAAACTTGGAAAACTATAAGATAAGTTTTGAGGTTTTATCTATATAAAATTTGGATAATCTAAGACTGAAATATTAAAAATAACCTACGGTCATTAAAAAGTACCAGAATAGAGATTTCAGCAAAAGTTTTTATAATTACACTTTTTATAAAATTTGAAATGTCAAGAAGCAGAATAATATAAGTTAAAAATTGTAAAAATATAGAAAGGGTGCCAACGAATTATAATAAATCAATGAAAACTGTTCTAATTTTTATTATTTCTTATATATTTTAAATTTAGCGATGGAATAAATAGAAAGTTTTTTTGAATTCCACGCTAAGCAAGAATCTTAGAAATTTTTCTAATTATACGAATATTTAGAATCACGAGATTTCTAAATTCTTTCTTTAACAACGAATAGAATTAAATATTTAGATAACTCTTAATTAATATTAATTTTTATCGAAATTCGTTTACAAGAAATTCCACATTGGTATGAAACATTTAAAAGAATTGTAAATATCAATTAATAACAAGTGAAATTCCAAAACATAGTTCTATGTTATATTCTGTAGCATGCGTGTGCTTGATTAACTAGAGGAACTGGTTAAAAAAATTTGAAATTTCAAATATAATTATTTTACCATTCATTTATAAAAGTTAATAGACAGGGAAAAAATGAAGAAGGATTGAAAAAAGTAAATAAATTAAGAATAATTGCATTTAATGAAAACAGATTATAAAACAAAAAAATATTCATAAGACTAATAACTGTTAGATATCGATTAATAACAAATTTCGAAGCAATTTCACATTGATATAGAGCATTTAGTAGAAATTTCGATGTCGTTTAATGACAGGTTTATAGACAAATACCTGTTACTTTTAAAATTGGCGTCACGTATTTAAAGTAAAAGCAGACATATATTAGTAATAGATTTAAGGCAATTCCACATTGTTATCAGCATTTGATTTATAACAAGTTTTGAAGGAATTTTAATATTAGCACCAAATATTGGAAGTATTTTTATCAACCGATAGCAAGATTTGATGGATTTCTACTGAAGCATTCGGAACTTTCCTAAATTCCAATTTTGTTATTAAAATACTATTAAGCTAATATTGCAGATGATGTATACGAGCGTATTTTTCTTAAAATTTAAACAACATTAAAAAATAAGTTATACAAGAATAAAAATGTGAAAATATCTTTTGCGCTTTGCAAGTTACTGTTTCATAGATGTTCGTTCGAATCATAACCCGAGGAATTAATGTGTACTGAATTTATTCTGTGCACTTAATTTTTATGCACAAGCAAATAAAAAAAAATCAGTATGAATATATAGGGAAAAACCCTTCATCTGGATGCACAATTAATCAATATTTTTCGTGGCGTCTTAATTGTGAAATTTGTATAGTGTGTTTAAATGTGAAAATAAAAGAGGGCTTGGTTTACTTTTTTTTTATTTTGTAGACGTAATTTTAAAATGTCTTATAAAGATCAATAACTTTTTACCGTAAATTAAAATGAGAAATTAAATTAACACAACTTGCGCTGAAGTATTAAAAATTAAATTACGAGAATAATTTAAGCAGGTGATAGTAAAGAGTTATTCTTGTTTAAAAGTTTCTATTAAAAATCTCCTCAGTTGTTTCTTTTTTGAACTAGAATTCGAAATATTCAAATGTGAGAAAAAAAATACAGAAAATATAATTTAGGAATATCAAAACTCTCAAAATTTTTGGAATTAAATATATCTATTAATATGTTTACCAGACGTCCCAATCTGACCAGGAATTTCCCAGTTATCAGACTAAATCCCGGTGTCCTGTGCAGTTTAGTTCCCGTCCTGGTAAAAATTTAATTTAATTTTATGAATGACAGAAGTCAGAAAATAATTAATTGAGAAGTATTATTTAGGATAACTACTCTGTGATTTATTTTTATATGAAAAGGGAGTAAAACTATATTTTAGGGTGTCCCCTTGGCAAACATGGCGATTTTTGTTTGGGTATCGATTTTATTGGCGTTTTTTTTTTTTTTTTTTTTTTCCCACAGAACAATTAGTTGCTCTGTTGCAATCAGAATACGATTAGGTTTTGTCCAGCTTGGCGATCAATCACGATCACAACTTAGTGAGAATCAAAGGGGCACCCTAAAGTATGGTCTAACCGAAAAGAGAAACTACAGAAGAATGATGGTCTAAAAATAAATAATATTGTTATCGTATCGCTTTATCTCGCTTTTCGTGACCATGTGTGATGCCAACGGTTAAAAACTTGATGGCATGCAAGATTAATATTAGATTAGTTTGTGAAGATTTATACCAGATTAAAATTAAATATTACTTTAAAAAAGTCTCAATTAATGAAAAGTACATGCAAATGTTTAAATTTTTGTTCTCAATTTTCAAAATTTTTCTTCTTATTTAAGTAGCTGATAAATAATAACATATAAGAATTAAAATGTTTAAATTTATAAGTTAGTGTCCTTTATTATTATCCTTGGTTTGGTTACCAGTAACTGTTAATTCATAACACTGAAAACAAACTACCCTCTAAAACACTCTAAATACCCTCTAATGGAGTGTATTTTTGAGAACCCGCGACGCTGGGGGTATTCCAGAGTCCCGGATGAACACTTCAAAAATTTGACAGGTCAATCAATCTATTAAGCTTTTATAAAACAACATTAATGCTTCAAGATTACAAAATGAAGAACTACTACTAAAATCTGATAAATATGCCTTCTTTAAAAATGTATACCCAATATTTCTATCATTCATGTTAAAGGAGAGAGGAAAATAATTACATTTTTTAAAATATTGGGATGTCAAGAAATGGAAATCAGGGTCTTTAGTAACAGAGTTGCTTCGAGTAACAGAAATAGTTCTTTCGAATATTTTCTCCTGGGTTTGTCATGTAATTAAGGTGGCTAATGACTGTAATTAAAGGCTTAATCAAGGAGCTTGTGTTTGACATCTTCCAAAAACAGTTGTGTCAAGGACTGTTCTAACCGTGTCACTGATTTTCTACAAGATAAATGATTAATTTTAGCTAATAAAGTTTCTAAAACATTGCTCTGAATCGATGAGAAATGGAGACTTAATTGTAATCATGGGTGCGTGGCCTTTCAAGAACAAGGAAATGATACCGAACACAATCGCGAACATACAAGTGTCATTTCGAATTTCGTCCTTGTGTTTTATCGTCTGCAAGAAAAATAAAGCGGTTTTCGCGTTCGTTTTCTGGCATACTCTTAGCAATGCATGATTCATTTGGAAACGGAGACAGAAGTTGTACTTTTTGGATTATTATTGCATGTTCTTTAAGATGTATATCTTGCGAAATAATAGCTAAATTCACCAAATAAAAAAGACAAACGACACGTCTTGTCTTGTGAATTTCCTTGCTGCTGGGAAGGTTCTAAGCCAAGTGATTCATTCTCCTTTGTTATCGTCTGACGACCTTTGTACACGCTGTTTTTCGCTCAATTTTAGAAGGATAAAGCTATTAACATTTTATAAATCCATACCAGATTTCGAAATTATTTTTTTCCAACTTCAAATATACAAGTATTGTGATTTCTACAATAAAAAAAAAATTAATGGATTTTTAAAGGTAAATGCTATGCTATTATTTTATTAAAGATCACATGACTTTTTTGAGATAAGTTAATGACAAATAAAAAAAAAACAATCATTGTAAATCTTAGAAATTATACATTATTTCAAGGATAGTAAGTAAAAAGTTAAATACACAAAACTTTTTGATAATTATTTTTCTATTAACCTATTTCTTGATTTAACATTCTATTATTTTTATGATGTTTTACATAAACTTAAAAGGTATGCTATAAAGAAAAGGTAGTTAAAAAAAATATATGAATTGTAAATAATAATTTTATTTATATTCAAATAAAAATGTTAATATCCAAATATAAATATAGCTAAAAAGCACTTTAATCACTGCAATAAAAGATACCTTTTTAATATTATTTTAAGGATAACTTATACACTGATCAGTTAAAACAAGTTTAGGCAAAGAATAATTAGTAAGGTTAAACTTAATCCATGATGCATATGTGCAATTGCTTAAAAGATGGTGAATGTACTTAAAAGCGCTATATTTAACATTACAATTTAATAAATTATTTTTAAATGAGCTGAAATTTGAAAATTGATATTTGAAAAAAATATTTTTGAATCGAATTTCAACACACAGTGTTGATGAAAGTTATTTTGCGAATGATCAGATTTATAATTTCTATGTGCATCAAAAATTGTGAAGTAAAGACAATATAATCAAAATGATAAATATATAATATGAAAAAATAAATAATTCAAAAATAAGGGAGTGACGTTAAAGTGGAAGAAAAGTTGGTGAATACCATTTCTTGTCGAACTAAATGTTGACTTTTTAATATCAAGTTGATACATGTGAAGCTTAAGTCATGCTTAGTGAGGATATTTATAATTTTTTCTTAAAGTATGCAAGTTTTATTAGAAATCTTATGCAATTACTAAATTTGATAATAAAATTATGAGATTATTGTATTTCAATAAATTTTATGCGTTAAGGTCTTAAAAAGTTTTTCAAAACGTACTATGGAATATTCAAGAAAATTTTTTTTTCTTTGAAACATTAGGCACATTTTTCAAACATTTCATCTTTCATGGTAAACATAGTCTACAAATTTTGCATTATATTAATAATTATTTTTCAACAACGATTGATAAAAAAGATACAAATTTATTAAAATGTAGAAAAACTTTATGAAAAAGAACTTAACAGGACAAATTAACTACATGTTTCTGTTTAATTAAGATAAGCTAGATATTAAGTTAATAATTGTAGTTTAAATGGGTTGAAAATTATTTTATAAAAGAACTTAGAAAGACGCTCAGTTATAAAATATCAATAATTTAAACAACAGGATAATAAAGAGTTAAATAAAATAAAGAGTTAAAATGCTCTTTATAAGGATAATAAAGAGTTAAAATGCTCTTTATTTTGAAAAATTTATGCATAAAATAAAAATTGTATGAAATTAATTTATACAAATTTGCAATGCAACTCATAAATTTATTATTAATCAAATAGCGAAATATGAATGTGTTTCGGGAATTTCTTTTTAACTCGTTAATCAATATAAGTTTAATAAGCACATTTCAGTTTTAAAACTTAACTTTATAATCTTTCATTTGCAACATTATATAATACAAATTAAAAAAATATTCCTTCACATTATTTTATATATTTGTACTCCTAGTACATTGTTTATTGTAACATATTTTGCTAGCATGAAAGGTACATTTGAAATTTGTAAAGCAAATATTTAGTTATATACGTGAAAATTTTGTGTTTATCAGATATTATTGAACCTTTATCCTCTAGGATATCTATTGAAATATACATTCTGTACATGTTCATATTGATCTAAGTCAGACTAGTATAGCATGATACTAATCACTTTCCCTGAATGACTAGGCTTCTTAGTTTTTACATTTACAGCACGATCTGAAATCACTTCTATTTTCCATTATCTGATGGCTATTGTATACAATGAATAGGTACCATCCTATACAATAGGCATCAGATTTTGATAAAAATAAGTTGATGGTAATAGAAAAAAATATGAGATTTCCTTTTATATAAAAATGATGGATAAATTCTGAAACAATATCTCCTTTCTTTATAACAAGAAACATCTGATGAGGAACCGATAATCATCCATAACCGATAAACTAAAGGTTACTAAAAGAACACATCTAATAGAAAATAAAAATTCCCCACTATTTCCGCTCTTTGAAAATTATTTTGCTGATAAATGTTCCAGAATATGTGCTATAACTATTAATTTAGTAAAAGTTTAATGAAGAATTCTTTAATGCTATTGATTTTATGATAATTTTCTATTACACTGATTGTGTAATCCTCTATTGTTTGCTTATCATGAAATTTTAAATTTAGTCTCAATAAAAAAGATTTTTACCTCAAAAATTTATTTATATTTATTTTATCTTTGAGAGCTGTGCATTGTCTTTGAAAATATACTCTAATATAGAACAATTAACTGTTATTTATAAGGATATTTATTCAAAGTAAGTTACTTTTCCTTGATGGTGAGTCATGGTATGGAAGAATGGAAAAAAAAAATGAATTCCATTAAAAGATTATATAAGATAATAAAAATAATTTTAAATGAAAATCCATGAATATTAATTTTGGCTAGAGTTGTAGACAATTCAAAAACTTTAGAATTTTAGCACGTGCATTCAAAAATGCTTGAATTCTGGGAAGTTACTTTGAATTCCTGTAACGTAATTAGAAATCTTCGAATCTATTTTAAAGAATGAATTAATAAGAATAAAAATAATAATTATTTGATATTGAACATTATTTTAATTGAATTCAAATTATAAACTGTGCTTAATATGGAATATATGTTGTAATAGGAGATATTTTGCCATTTTTTTCAATTGATTTTCAGACTCAAATGTAAGTATTCACAAATATACGTAATTAATTTCCTATTTTTAATATTTAAATCTTAAAAGTAAAATCCTCTAAAATTATTCCGTATAGTTATTAAATTTTTATGCATTTTAATATAAATCCTCAATACAACGTTTGCTAATTACACCAATATACTGAAACGAACAATCGGGAAAGATAAAAAGCTATTTTCTTGTAATTTCTAAAAATTCTAAATAACCTTTTATAACAACTTTCGCCAAATTCAAATTAAATACCAAAAATTTTCTATAAAATAAGCAATTATATTAGCGTTAAATTAAAATATATAACTGATCATTAAATTAAAATGAAAGGTTGTCTAATATCTCTTAACGGGAATTAAACTAACTTAAACATCTTAAACAACAGCGTAAAGGTAAAATATTTTAGGATTTGTAACCATGCAAAAATGCTTGTTTTACTAATGTAATGATAAAATTAGTATAGTACTATGATTACTTTATGTGTTAATATAGTACTAGAATAAAGAGCATGATTATTAAATAATAGTTTTAAGATATTAACTTATTAATAAATATTGAAATTGATATGCGTAGCGGTATGTTTAACCCCTAAAAGCTCTTATAATCTATGCTTGATGATATAAGGGCACCCATTACATACCTGCAAAAACTCAACAATTATCTATTGTTCTTGAATGAGATTGAACTCAAGACTATTTAAAGAGTGTTGTCCTGTAATTTTCGATGAAGACTAATTATCCATGTAGTTTTCGGTGAAAACAACGTTTCACACAATGAAAATATTGAAGCATATATTTAATTAAAACTTTCCTTGGTTTTCTGACTTATTTATTTTTGTTTTGCATTTCAGGGAAGTTCTTAGAGTTATGACTCATATAAGAAGAAAACCAAATTTTCTTAAGTTAGAATAACTCTAATTATATTTGTGATTTGACTTTTTTTAAAAAATTAATTTTCATTTAAAAAAATTTTAATTTTCTATTTTAAAAAATTAAATTTTCATTGAAAATAAATGAATAGGAATTTTTTATTATAAAAACTTACGTCCAAGATTTTTTTTCTCAATAAACAGTAAAGTAGCTTCGAAATTTAATGATAGGATAAATCAATTATATCATTTTAAAACTTTGTAGTTCCTTAAAATTATTGAAAATAATTTCCTGATGGTATCATTAATATGTAATAATTTGCTGTTCACTGACTGCAGTAATGGGTTTACTGATATAATTCTATGCATATAACTATTCAACTAGCTTAGTTATTAAAATACATTTCAAATAGTTGTTATTAGCATTGTTTTATAAGTGTCCATATTCTTCAAAAAAAATCCCTTTATTATGACAATTTTTTTCGTTCGATTAAATTACAAATTTTTGTCAAGTCATTCTATGTGAATGAAACCAAGTTTCTCTTGCTCAACATCTTAGTTTAGAAATTGTTTTTATTGAATTCTCAAATGTTAATATATTGTTACAATTCCGCAGAAGATCTTACAGCGAAATTTGACCCAGAAACTAATAAGAACATAATCAGCTTTCAAATAAATCACTGCATTATAAAGATGCAACATTCACCAGCTAAAGTTTTTAATTAATTTATACATTTTATGCAGATAAAATAATATTTCCAAAATTATGGAATGGCTGGTATCAGAAATATAAACCAATTTTTAATATGTTCCTTAAATTGTAATTCAAAATTTAATACTTGTCGGTTTTTAAAAAATGTTATTGAATGGTTGTCCCTATCATTTTGATTAACTATACATAATTTTAATAAAAAAATATTTTTAATAGAAAGATTTTGCTTCTAAAGTGATTATTACTCATAAAAATGGTTCTGTTTATTTTTATAATACGATAAGTGACAGGACTGATATCTGCAACTACTTCTGCCCTTATCAAATTTGCCAACAAGGCCAACAAAGTTGTCGCAAACAATATGAGATAAATAATTCACATTCCTTTAAACTCGGTTAGCATATTTTATAGGATGCAGTTTCAAAAACTCGCCAAGGTATTTAAATTAATTTAAATAATTTCCTGTTTTATTGAAATCTTTGTTTCCATTATGATTCTCCTAAATAATAAGCAATTCATTAATTTTTACAGCTTGAACGATTCTTTTCAAAACATTTTTCTAATAACAATTCTCTTTTTCCAATAACAGTTACGAATTCCGAGGAATTATTCGTAATATGTGAGAATGACACGAGATTTTTCAAAACTAGTTCGCATGATTGACTTGCATTCTTTTAAAAAGTAATTTTATATATAAAAAAAATATTGAAATTGACATCTAGCTTTGCTAGCCATTTATTAAATTAGATTTTTCTTTTTAAAGAGTTTTAACAAATACCAGTAAATGCATTAGATTATTAATCAATCATCATCTTATTTTTTCAGTATTCGCTTTTAATTTATTTCTGAGAAAAATGACAAGTAGACAATTTTTTATAATGTATTTCTTATTTCTATCTTAATGCATTAGTTGTAATTCTCCTATATTATTTAGTTTCTTTTAAGAAAAAGACTAATAATAATAATCGATTTTGTTAACTTTGAAAACAATCATTTCTTCAATGTCTGGATGTCCTTTTCTGATCTTTTACATATTCATTATTAATTTCTCGGATTTTTTTTTATCAACCTATTATTTTACAATTTGTTCGGAACAACTTTGATGTACCCCCCAAAAATTACGCACCAGATCTGGCACTCCCTACGGACTTTTTAGGGTTGCTGTTTCATATTTTGATGTTGCTAATTTAGGTTTTTTCAGTTTTTAGGTTTTTGCTGTTGCCAAATTTAGTATTTTCTTGTATTTTGTACCATTCTTTGAGTTTTTTTTTTTTTAAGTTTTTTTGTATATTAATTATTTGTATTTAGCGAGAATCCATCTTGGCGAGAAAAAAAGGCGTCAAAAACAGGTATTTTGGTTGGCGAGAAAAAAGTCGCCAAATTTCCGATTTGGGGAGTGTATCAAAGTAGTTCCATTTGTTCTTTTTCTTCTTTATGTAAATCAATAGAAGAAGCGAATAATTTTTTAGAGTTACATCATACTGATGTTGATTCGAATTCTGTCTCTTCCTTAAATATTAAGAAAATTATATTGTTTTTTCTTGCACTCAACAGTTTACAAAAAAAAAAAAAAAATAATAATAATAATAATATTTATCTTTTAAATTCAATTCTTTTTTATGATTTTAAATGTATCAAAAATTGGTTCAAATATGATACAAAAAAAATCTCTAATATAGACATTAAAATTTTATGAGAAAAATAATTTTAGCTAAAAAATAAACATATTCAATTCAATAATTTATTATCCATATTAATTTAGAGATTATTGTGCATTACCAACACAAATTTCATGAATTTTTCTGTAATTACAAGATATAGGTACATAGTGCTTATTTAACGAGTAAATGTTAAACATTATGTTAATTAATAAATACAAAAATGTTTTGACATTCAAGATAACTAGAAAAGCAAACTGACATTTGTCTGATTATGTTATTTAAGTTGTCTTTCAATTTTAATTAGCAAAAACTTTAAATATTGTTCATAATATGTGTTAAACAAAGAAAAAATTCATTGTTCATTGTTCCAAATATTTGACTGTAAACACAATAGACCTCAAAATGATTCATAAATAATGTGTATATGTGAGAAAATATATTCCTAGAACATTTTGAGTTCTAGATTTTTGTTTTGTACCATATATTCCATAAACAAAAACTTGGCAAGGTAAAAAAATAACTTGTCACGATACATCTACTTGTGGCCACGATCACTTATCCTTGTTATAATTAATAAAATGGTTATTAATGTAATTATTATGATATTAGGAAAAAAATAGTTCTCAGAGAGCTTGTAAGACCGTGCTCTTCGGAGTAAAATGTCTTATATTCGATACCGGCCGCTGATAAATAATGAGAGATGTGCTTATGTTTATGTTTTGTAATTCTGTAGGAATTGTGCGTGTGAGTTTTCTTTTTTCGTCTCTTGTGATACTTAAACATGTAAGAAAAGTACGTAGCACATGTCCAAATGGATTACAGATGTTTTCAATTGTTAAATTACCTGTTTTGTTTTGTCGTGTTTGAATAAAAAGTATGATTATTTGATTTATGCAAAGAAATGCAATTTTCATCAAACTCCACTCAGAAATATTCTAAAACTTCTCATTGAATTCGATTTTGGAACTCATGTTATCAGCTTTTCATTACTCCAAAAATTCGTGGTTATTTCATATAAATCATACACTATATCTGCATGAACTCGTATTAAAAATTGATGTAGTATTTTTCGTTTTAAGCATATTTCCATGTTTCCCTTTTAACGACGCATTTGGGAATAGGACTTAATACATTCTTAACCAGAACTCTTGAATGAACTGAACGTTCACGTGTGCCAACACATAAAAGCTTAAATTTACTCACGACGATGTGAGATCTAAAATTCGACTATCATTTGGCGCTTTAACTAGACTATTCGGCCACGGAAGACGAAACAAAGCGATTTGGCAGTGTTTTCTTTGGCACGTGCACAAATATGTTACTTGGTTTCCTGCAGGCAACGACTTCCATCTGCGCTGTCTCAGCGGAAGAGAAATTCCAACTTCTATTCGACCATCTGAGAAGATTAATGTCTCTGAAATCTATTCTTATATCTAGCAACTTGTGTGTTTTAATATTATCATTCCCTTTCAGGTGCAGATATTCTCTCTTCCGCATTCAGATAGGATTGGCATCATATTCTTGCCGATTCATTAAGAATTTTAAGAAGTGAATCATTTAAGTTTGTCACCATTAATATTCAGGAAATAACACATTATGTCGGTGTGACTCTATGTGGTTCAAATCTTAACTGTTCTTATCATAGATTATTCTGACAGTTAAATCTTTGTTTTTACGAATAATTTTGAAATATTTCATGAAAAATTAGGCAATTTAGGTAACTAATCATGATTGCATCTATTTATCAAGAATGAGCAATTCCTTTAAGTGGTTTTTTCCACAGATTACTTTCAGTATGCATTTGTATTTTTAATTGCTTATTAGAAAACTCTACTGTAAATATGAAATTATTTTAGAAATCAAAATCTAATGTTTTTTGAAAGAATGAGTTAATTACTCTAAATACCTATATGATAAACAATTTTAGTTTTACAGCTTGCTTTATTTTAGAAATAAAAAAAAATTGAAACAAAAAAGCTGTGTTACTATATTATACTCATGTACATTTGTTATGTCTGAATTACAAGTAAAGATCTGTTTATTGCTTAATATCCTTACTGAGCTTTTCTGGTGGATTTCATCTCCTCTGACCTTCTAGGGCAAACAGCACAGTTTGTATATATTCAATGATAATCGGTGATAAATGTGAAGGAATTATAATAAGCCTAAAAAGTGGAAATAACAAATTCCCGAAAATTTTAGTAGTTACTTGTGTTTTTCCTATTGAATATAGCTGGAGAGAGTTTCTTAATGGCATATCAGCTGAATACGTATTCTAAATTGGGAACAATCGGACAGTGTGGATGATGCCAAAATTTAAAAAAACCAATGCCAAAATTTTAATAAAATTCAAAATGGCAACCCACTTGATATTTGTGAGTTTTTAATATAAGAATAGAAGATATTGAGCGAAAAATTCGCTTAATTATAAGTATTCTTAAATGATATAAAATTTGAAACTGTGTCAAGTAAACAAAAATATAAGAATGAAAATAATATATAACTTTAAAATGGCATACATTTTACCGTCATATGTTTTAAAATAGTTTATTTCACTGGTGAAGTTAATAGATTTTATTTCAATAAAAAACTAATTAATATGTGGAAAATTAAAAAAAATATTTATAATGCAAAAGTCAATCAGTAGAAAATAAATACTGGTTTTTCAATGGATAAATGCTAAGAAAATGAAGATCAAATAAGTTACGTTTTTTAACATTCAACATTCGTACATTTAAACTAACAAAAAAAAAAATAAAAAAAACCTACATACATTCCCTATTTTAAGCTTCGGAAGAGATTGACTTTTTTATGACAAATGTTGATATTATTATTGGTAGTAGTCTCGTCAAAAAAAGGTTGCAATATATAAGCCATGCACGAATGGTTAGGAATTAAATGTTGTGTATTCCTATAATGAATTACGAAGAAAAAAAATTGATATTTCGTCAACAAAGACAATTACGATTTTGTAAATATCCGATTCAAGAGAATCAAATGAAAAGAGCTTCCGGTAATTCAAAATAAAAATTCTTTGACATCATACTTCATAAATGAAGTTATCAAGTCATTTTTTTCAGATAAATAAAACATTTTGCAATGACTATCCATAAATAGAAAATCAAGAAATAGATGGATTCCCAATCTACAAACCTTCTATAAAAACAATCCCAGAATGCATTTAAACTGAAACACGAACAAAGCAGTATAGATCCAGTAACAGAATAACGGAAACATCAGGTCGTATAGGTTTTTTTCATTAAATTTAATTATTCTTAATATTTGACTTTAATTTTTTCCTTTTTTTCTTCTCTGCTTCAGAAATCAAATAAATTATGATTGACAAGTTAATTTTTGCTATTTCATATTTTTAATTAGTTATCCATGCACTTTTATCCTACAAAAAGACGAAAATTTTTTCTAAACCTCCACATAGTCACACAAATATCCTTTATACAGCTCTCAAATAAAATATTTTTGTGTTTATGACTAATTCAACTTACATATAGGAACAATCATCCATGTTTAAAAATGAAAGTTAATCATCTTTAACCCTGTAGAATATTTTTTTAATAAAATTTAAAAATCTTTTTCCCTGAAATAGGTTTTTTAATCAAAAATAGATCAAAAGTTCCATTTATTTTTTTAAATATAAATTGTCTTTAAAAAGGAAAACATTTTTTTAAAAAATTATTGATTTTAAATGCACTTTTTACTTTTTTAGTTAATACTATTTTGCCTATTTTTTTAAATTTCTGAATATATGCATTTATAAAACTTGGAAAAAACGTAAATTTGAGGGATTTAGAATTCAATGAAATTTTTGAAAATTTTTAATTTGTTGAATCAATGCTATAAAATAAATTGCACCATAAGAATATCATTTTTCAAGTTTATTATTTATCATATTTCTCTCAAATAAAATAGAAGAAATATATTTTTGAGTTAAAAACTGATTTTTAGATGCGTTAGATAAAAACACTTAACTATCAAACAAATAAAAAAATTGATGAAAAAATGTAATCATTAGATATATAAACTAATGATAAAATTTTGTTTCAGATAACTATTAATAATCAAGTAATATGTAATTATAAGATAAATAAAATTAAATCCAATTTTCATGATTCATCTTAGTCAAAATGAGTATATCAAATATTGAATATTTCTTCATTTCGTTTTAATGCAAATATTTTGACCCGTGAATTTATTATATTTTCATCTTTCTAAAATGTAAATAAAATGATTATTCTATATGCCCATCGGAGTCATAGAATAATTTATATATTATTATTATATTATATTTATTATTATTATTATATGTTTATATCATTATTAGAGATATTTATCCGGGATTGAATTTGGAACCCTTTGATGTATTGTAATGAAACCTATATAAAATCATTTGTGTAACTAAATCAAAACATTCTGAAATTTTGATAAAGGTATTTGTAATTAATTTAATCCATAATTAATGTTTATTTAAATTCATTGCACAGTTTTGCGGAACTTTGCTCGCTTCAAGAATGGAGGTTCTTCACCATTTTTTAAATGTGTCATCAATATCCAAGATCTGGGAGTCGAGAAAAATTATGTGCAGCATCAAATATCTTTAATTCTGCATTCTCACATAATTTTTTTTTTAAAAATAGCGATTTTTTATTCTTGCGAAATTATTTTTTTTGCTTTTGCAGTAATTTATTACATTCCTTGCGAATAAAACAGAGTATATTAAATTTAAATTTGATTTCAAATTTTGCAAAACATGTCTCATCTTTCGATAAATAAATTAATGGCAATCATATCTTCGTGGTTGAATTTCATTTCCAGGCAAAATAAATTGGTTAAATATAGAATTCAGCTATTTCTTATTTTAGATGCTTTTCCTTCAAATATTTCTAACTCAAATATTCATTGTACTTCACCTTTTAACATTCTGAATATTCATCATATTTAATTACGATGTCAAAATGTCGACGATTTCTATTTGAGGAAAAATGTCACGTGCTATTAATGATGTAAGTTTATCTTAAGAAAAAGAACAAATGCTAAATGTAACTATATATAGACGTAGCACATATATCATAAAACATACATGACACAAAAATATATATTCCGCATTTTTAAAAGAATATTCAAAATATTAGAAATAAAAACAATAAGTAGTTAAAAATTCAAAGATATAATGTCAAGTAAAGTGCTTTGTTTATTTTTGTGTGATCCTGTCTTTGCTATTTATATATGAAATTCCCTCGATCAATTTTTAACTAACCTAGTTATAAAAATAGATTAAAGTGCACATTATAAACTAAAGATAAACAGTATTTTTCTCAAGATAGGAGATTACTTTCTAATTAAAATGTTAAAATGCCATAAAATCTTATAATCTATACGTCATCATCATAAAACAAATTCAACTTTTGACGTAAACGAAGTATATTATGTTTATGACAGACTATAATTATACAACTTAAGCTACAAATTATAGTTTCAAATACCACGTATGCTTTAATTTAACTATTCGCTGTCATTAAAATTAAGAGGTTTGTTTTTCCAAAGTTAAAATGTTCTTTTCTTTAAGAAAAAAAATTAGTCTTATTAAAGAGTTTATTTAAAACAATTGAAAGCATGATTGGGTCACGAGTTGCCAGTTATAAATTGTTTAGATGGTTGGATTTAATTAGCTTGTTAGAATGCATATTCATTTCTTTTTTATGCTAATGATGTTGTGTTCTTTATTATTTCTTTTGAAATTAATGCCATGTAAAATATATGACTTAAATTGGTGTTTAAGTATATTATGATAATTAAATTAAATTACATTATGTCACGACTCTGAAGAAATTAAATTTGAAAAAATGAAGCCAAGAAAACCTATGGCTTTTTTTGTCACAACAGTATCAGCATGGAACTTAAATAAAGTATTGTTAAATTAAAAATAAATATCATAATAATTATTTATTTTATTTAATTTTTTTAATATTTTATTTAAAACTTTACATATTATCCCGTCATTCATCTCCGTAAAAAAAAAAAAAAAGAAATATATGTAAATATATATCGCTAAATAATGCGATCTAGTGCCAAATATTGCAGTTTAGTGGTAAATATTCTTTTTTTTTTTTTATTTAAAAATCACCATTTATGAATTTTTTATTTTTAACGCATGAACTAATAATAAAGTTTTTAAATTCGGTTCAATGAAGATATAAATTAAATGTTGTGTTCTTTCCTCATATGTTGACGAAAATTTTTTTTAATATTTGGCGAAATATTTTTTTCTTGGCAAGAAATAGTAGACCACATAATACGCAAATACCATTTAATTTAAATTTTCTAAATTTTAATAGTTGTCATTATTTTTTATTAAACTGATATTATAAATAACATGTTCATAATTTGTAATAAATTATTTTCAAATGGAAATGCGTGTGTTTTAGCTTTGTATACATTTATAAAATGACTATCCCTGAATGATAAAACACAGTTTTTGGAAAATATTTTTTTTAAATCTTTGTATGGTCTTTTAAAATTCTTGTTTTAGATTTTACATATCGAAATTTCATCTTCAATACAATGTTTTTTAATTAGATTTGAATAACTTTTATTTCCTGATTACTTCTAGAACAGAATAATTAATTTAAATATTTTTATTTTATGCGAAACATTTTACCAAAGAAAATATAATCTATATAAGTCTCCTATAAGAAACATTTTTATATTTTCTTCTGTGTGTGTGTGATTAAGGAATATTTCTCGAATTTCAATTATAAAATTTATTGGCACATTAAAATTGTAAAATTAGTGTTCTTAAAACGTATAAAGAAGGTTACTTTTGATTGTAGGATACATTTGGTTTTGCTGGTTTCTACAGACCAAAGTCCCTGTACTCAATGAACTGTCTAGTAATTTTGTGTTATGGTCAAGTAACGAGGTTGACACCTGATATTCATGTCACGATGAGTCATACGGGAGGTATTGAACCATATAGAACTAATAACGTGCATAATCTATCTCATCATGAATATCTCCGATTAAGTTCGGTATCGAATCCGCTACCTCTATGCCTTTTCCGTCACTAGAGTCTCTTTTTCCCACCAGGCTACAACACCGTTTAACGAGACGGTAAAAAACGAGAAAAATGGAAAGCAAACACTTAGATAAATAGCATTATTAGATATATAGCCCAATGTTCCATTCCAAATTAATACCTCTGGGGCTGGTTGGAACCAGGCCATGGGTCTTCTCTGGCTTCAATCTCTAAATTGGATGACCCAAATAGTGCTGCCATCTATGAGCCAAATTGTCATACTTAGATACTAAAATTTAAAAAATAATCTTTGTTTAGCTATTAACAAAGTGGTTGTTACCATTTATTGTGTATCTTAAACAAAAATGAAATTATATAAAATATAAATTAATATATATTAAATTAATTCCACACAAAAAAATAAATTTTCTATCTTTTGATCAAGGTACTTAAGTAACAAAAGCTCAGGTAAGCACCAAAAATCTTCAGCAGAAAAATCCACTGTTATTCTTTCGTCGTCTTCTTTCATCGTTTGGATGGCTTGTTCAGCTCGTTACAGTACACCATTTTATCTTATAAGATCATTTTCCCCAAGATATTACTCTGTTACTCCACAGGTCGTTAGTGGGGAGATTTCAGACGATAATAGGGGAAGAGTCTCATTTTTATGCAGATAGAGAAAACGATATTACGCCCTTATTTTTCGTTCAGCTATTGGCATCATTTAATTGCGTTATAGTATCAGCCAGAAAATCTTTAAAATCATTTTCTTATTTAATAAATGAGGCGGAAAGTGAATAAATAGATACTTACAATACTTAAACTATTGATATTTTTTTTTACTGATTCAGAAAAGTATATATAATAAAAATATATAATTTTCAAACAAATATCATTATTGGAATTATTTATGCAGTAAGGTTGTCATGGTCTACTAGCGCAGCCTTTTGAATAAATAATAAACTGTAGCTTTGCTATAATAATATTGCCCATCTTCCAGAAAAAGAATTATTATGAAAAATGTTTTACAAACCTGAGAATTAGACTTCTTTTTCTCATTATTTTTAAGAATGTTTTCTTTTTCTGCAAAGTTCTAAGTCATTAATATATAATTATTTTAAAAGCATTTTAATGGCCTTTTAATGGATGGAACTCTAAATATATGCATTTTGGAAAGAAATTCGAAAGATTAAAAGTAGTTTTGTGCTAGAAATTAAAGAAGTCACCATTTTTAACATAATTTTGTATCGCATAAGTGACGAAATGACTCAGACGTGAAAAGTAATTAAATAGTAGAAACAGAAAATAATAAGTAGCTGTAGTTAATTGTAGTGGTAATTCAGTATTCATATATTTTTTGCACTCCATTAATTAAGTTTTCTGTAAATGAAAAGAGGAATATTTATTTATAGTTTGCCCAGAGCTATTATTCAAAAGATTTACACCGTTATTCTTTTGGAAAAGAAAACAATTTTTAGTCAATCGCAATATTAGGTAAGTTGAAAATTTTGATTTGATACGCTACAGTTTCTTTTTGGATTATTATTTGAATAATTCAATGGAGCTCTATAGATTGAAAAATAATTTCGAATCATTAAATGCATTCACCTCCATGGTAACTAAAACTATCCTATGAAGCGAAAAAATTTTAACTAACAATTTAGCAAAGATGTTTAAAGTAGATGAATATTGCAAGGAATTGAGTTAAAAAGTAAGAAAATTATAGCTTGTATAAAATATTGCAACGGCCATTTACAAACATTTCCAATTATAAAACTTTTGGGTAAGAGCTCTACAATCAGAAATCAATTCGTTAATAAAACTAGTGACTTAAATTAAGATTATAAATCTAAAATAGACACATTTCAATGAAAAAAAGTAGATTTAATGCATGAACATTTGGTATACTGATATCTTATGCTGAAAAGCAGGGAGTGACAACAAGCGAATTCTCGCAGAAGTTTAACGTAAGCTGAAAAGAAAATAAGAGAGAGAGAAAAAAAAAGATGTTAAAAACAGGAATAGAGAGATTAATCCATTAAGCACCAATAATACACACGAAAAATTTATTATATCAAAATTTATAAGAAGTTAACGTGATCGGGAAAAAAAATTCACTCCAAAACTTTAACTATGACCGTATTTATTTCATGTTAAATCTTCCTATTAATGCGGTGGCCCGGTTGGTAAGGGCGTCGTTATCGTTACCATTAGGTGGTAAGTTCGAATCCCTGCTTAGCCGATGATCCATGGTTTTCACTAACGGCGATTGGGGCACGTAAAATCTATTGGGTCGCAATGTTCTCATTCCAAATTAATACCTCTGGGGGTGGTTGGAGCCAAGCTTTTGGGTCTTCACTAGTTTCAATCTCTAAATTGGAAGATTCAAATGGTGCTGCCATCTATGAGCCAAAAGTCGTATTTTCACCTTCATATGAGGGTCGTTTCAAAGAATGAGTCCGAGAGAGAGCGTCTTTGTCGAACGGAAGACGCTCGTCTCTGACAGGCAGGCTTGGCGTTGCCAAGCGTCATTAGAAACAACAACAGCAATTAGTGCATCATGTCAATATAAATGATGTAAAAGGAACTAATTCCCCTTCTTATAAAAAGAAGCTGAAATATTGTACATATGTGAATATAACTTGATTTCGATTTCAATCTTCAACAAGTTTTCAACCCTTATATAATTCCACACAGAATAAGTAATTTTATACAAATTTAATTCTATAGAACATCATCATAATTCTGATTGAGATAATCCCACGATATCGATCAATTTGAGTGATGACTTAAAAAAATACTTCCTTAATTTTTGTTGAATCTATTGTTATCTTGAAAGAAATTATACAATGAACAGTTAAATTTTTTGGCACTTTTGATCATCTATAGTGCTAATAAAGTGCCAAAAGAATGTTGTAATCTAGGTGATAAGAGCTCTAATTCATGAAGTTCACATATTTAATCATAGTTTTGGAAGTATAAAATTGCAGCTTCTGTTTACGTAAGTCTGAATCCAACCACCTTAAGTGAATCCATAAGGAAAAGCTTAACAAGCAAGTTTCATATTCTCTTATTCATAATATATTCACATTTAAGATTTTTGATTCATTAAAAGAAATTAATTAATATATAAATGAATCTTTTTTTATAGAATATATATAAATGTATTTTATCTTTTTAGCTTGGAGTAATTAAAAACTTTGAGAATTGATATTTTCCAATATAATCTTTTGTTAAAATCTCAATTTAAAAACCATAGTTTCGTTTTTTGTTTCTGATGACTAGAGACTAGACGAAGTAAGTAAGAGAGTGAACATCTTCCGTTTTTGAGTAGAGCACCAGCATACGAAGGTGGAAATACGACTTTTAGCTCATAGATGGCAGCACCATCTGAACCTTCCAATTTAGAGATTGAAACAAGTGAAGACCCAAAGCTTGGGTCCAACCAACCCCAGAGGTATTAATTTGGAAGGATATTCCGACCCGACACATTATTTCATTAAATAAAAAACTAATTTTTTTATAATAGAAAGGCCTTTTCTCAAACATTTTGAATTATGTAAATAAAGCAAATACTCTTTGCGAAAAACAAATTTGAATAATTATAGCCAAGGAAAACATAAATGCCGAAAAAATAATTAAAAATATTACTAATGAATTATCATCAAAAAACAGATTTTATTATAAATTTTCCTAAGCATAACATTAAACAGATTACACATTAAATAATTTACTTTTAAAATTTTGTTTAGTCAATTTTTTATTTGTTGTTGTTTTCAATAAAAAAAAAAAGGATTTTATGCTTGAGTAATGCTTTTGTATTTAAAAATATTTTTATGGTTACTCAAAAAGTTTTTACAGCTCATTAAAAACCCTCCTTGACCATGAAAAAGTGCTATTGTTACTGTTACTATTTCTGAATACGTTGCTATTTATAGATGTTACTATTTAGTTCTGTCTCTGAATACATAAAAATATATCTCCTGGCATTATAAGTTAGTGTTGCCTCATAATTAAATTTTAAATGCTTAAATAAAAGTAATGCTTGTATATCAGTATATAATTGAAAACAGTGTAAGAAAAAATATATACCGAAATAAACATAACGATTTAAAACATAATCTTTAAGATTCTAGATAATTTAAAAAGGAATCTCAGCTTGTTTTTGTACACGAGGGCTTAGACCGAATCTTACATATTAAAATGGATTGCGAACTACAAAACTCATTCAAACCCAATGTAGGAATCGAGCCCACGAATTGTTGAATAAAAGGCTATCGCGTTGACCAAATATTTAGCATACATATTTGGTTCATGAGAATCTCAATAACTTACCATTAATATCATGAGTGCTAAAGCCAAAATTCTGGTATACTGGTAATTTAATTGTTTTATCAATGACTTAAAAATGATAATTGAAGGATACAAAGTGATAACACAATATATTTTATTAAACGTTACGAAATCGAAAAAAATAATAGCAAATGAATACAAGATATAAAAAAAAACTATGAATTAAGATATAAAAAAATTAGTATCTGTTGAAAAATTTTTTTCGAAATAGCTTTATTTTATCAAATTTTATATATATAACTCGTCTAGTAATTCATCAACTACATAAGAAATAAATAAATATTTCAGCAAGTATATATTTATATCTTTATAATCTTGAAATCTTTAGCGATTTCTTGGAAAATTAGAGGCTGCAAAATTTTCTAATTATTTATAAGAAAGAAATTGCACAAGTTCCTTATAGTATATGAACTACACATTAAAAAAATATAAACAGAACGTTTTTTTTAAACATTTATACAGTTGAGATAACATTATATAAAAAAATAATTTTCATAAAAGCAAAAAATAACGAATGTCGAAAGATTGATAGATTGAATTGATAATGATGGTTAATGATAAGCATTTTAAAAGAAATGTTTATCGTTATCTTATAATTTCATTCTCTTTATCATAACAATGCTTATCATAAGGTTAATGAAATCAAGAAACTTAATACAGGGCAAAAAGTTAAAGGTGAATTAGAGAATTATGAAGATAATGAAACAAAAATATAAGAAATTATTTTTCAAAGCTTTAAAATACTAATTAACTGAATTAAATATTGCTAACAATAATTACTAAAAATAATGCACATTGTTGCCAATTGTAACGCCATTTATTAAAAAGTAAATTTGATGGTTTAACAAAACTTCTAAAATATCCTTTCGTAGAATTTATTACGAAAAGCAACTGATTTAATAATATAACAAGTTGTTGTTAATGGCACTTGGCAACGCCAAGCCTACCCGTCACAGAGACTAAGCGAATGAAGTCAGAGAGAGAGCCTCTTACGTTTTTGAATGGAACACCCTCATACGAAGGTGAAAGTACGACGTTTGGCTCATAGATGGCAGCACCATCTGTATCTTCCAATTTAGAAATTGAAACCTGTGAAGACCCAAAGCCTGGCTCCAACCATCCCCAAAGGTATTAATTTGTAATGGGAACATGGAGGACATTGCGATCCGACGGATTTAACTTTGCCCCAGTCGCCATTAGTGAACACGACGGATCTTCGGTTAAGCCGGGATTCGAACTCACCACCGTTTGGTAACGAGAACGATGCCCTAACTAACCAGGCCACCCGGCCTTATTTAGCAAGTAATTTTAATATATGATTTATATTATTAAAAAATTGAAATTATTATCATTTGATAGGATCCAAATAATTCAGTAAGACGAAATTAAATAAAATAAGAAATTTCAGATTGATTAAGCATTTTTCCCATGCTGGGAAAAAAAGTTGTACTGAAAATTCTTTTATAAAAATTTTAAAAAAAATTACAAAATAGTAATTGCTACTAATATTTACCAAAATTATATTAAGTTTATAACAATTAAATATTGTTTTAAATTTACCACGCTTCTGGAGTTTGTTGTAATTAAGTTTCTTACATTTTTAATACTTGATATAAGTAATTAATATAACGTTATAACAAAAAATTTGGATAATAGTTCAGATAACGTTATATAGAACTGGTTAATAATTTCTTATACTCAAAAAACTAAAAATAAATTAAATAATATTTAAAAAGAAAGTTGATTTTATAATTTTTTTTATTATTGAAGATTTTCACACGATTGTTCTAATTGTTAATTGTAAGTAGTAATTTTTAAATTATACATGTTTTATTTGACTTTGATACAATAGCTCTAAATGTTAAAGATATTGCTTATAAACAATTGATAGTCATTTAATTAGGAGGATATTAGACATAATTCATCCAGTTTGGCAAATTTCAAAGAACACATTTCGCTAATTTTGGAAGAGCTCCAAAAATGGTACAAAAATTATCTCACACCAACTGGTAGTTATCGAATTTTGTATTGTACATGGATTTATTTCAACACGATTGTTCTAAATTTAACAATTGCTATCAACAATAATGAATACGAATTTCTTTAAGTTTTAATTTAATTTTAAATTTAAAAATCCAAAAGAATTTTAAAAAAAAACAACTAAACTCTATCAAATATGTCAATCAGTTCTTCATGAAGTTTCAGCAATGTTTAAAAAATATTTTTTTCCATTGTTATCAAAACATCAAAGAAGCAGCAAAGAATCCTGGGTTAATTATATTGACTTCGTGTCAACATGAATATTGACGATGAATACAATAAAAAAAAGAAGCTTTAATATACATATTTATTCTTCCGGTCAATTAGATGGTATGAGCTTTTTGAATTACTCACGGAAATCACGTGACGCGCTATTGAAAACAAAAAGTGAAAAATATACGAGCTTTATGTTATGCCATAATAGAGCCGAAGCTATTATTTCATATCTTGCGTGACTTTTTTACAGATGGCCAAAAAAAGTGAAGTTTATAGAGTTTGCATGTCGCTGCCAGCACAAGGAATGATTTTGGAGTTAGCTTTTTTAAATGGACGCCATTTCGTTTTACGTCAGAAAGCAGATGATTTATTTCAATATTAATGAGCAGGTCTCAAGATAATGGGACAATAAAATTTTTTGTCTTCATCAAAAAATTATTCCTTTATTTGAATGGCATTTGAAAAATTATATTCCGAAAATTATGACATTTTAGAACTTATATGCCATTTAAATTAAATTGATTTCCATATTTTTGAAAAGATAATTAACTTTTAAATTTTATTTAGTTAATTTTTATATGATGAAAGTATTCTGTACCTAAAGTATAATAAATTGTAATCTTTATTTACATTTTTATATAGTAGCAGAATGAAAAGTATCTTTTATAGGTAGTTCATTTTAGAAAAACCGAGAAATATTTTTTAATTAAATTATTTTCTATATCAAAATAGTAACCGACTGATAAAATAATGTAATTTTTCTCAATAATATTCTAAAAATATATAAAATTACATTTATATTATGATTTTTTTAAGTGAAATATATTACCCCATAACAGTTTCAAATCTTTTTATCTAATCCATAAAAAATGTATCCATATAGAAGTAAAGTAATGAAAAAAATTTTTGAATTTGTCATCTGCCATAATTCAGATCATTGTATTGAAAATGAAGCTAATGTAAATAAGACTGTAACTATAATATAGCTTTGAATATACAATTGGTAATATAAATAACTAGAGATAATATAGTTATTAAAAATAATTAAGAAATTTAGGGCAGCGAAAGCAGTTTTATACCCAAATGTTATGATATAAAGCAGAACAAAATTTAAAAAATAAAGTAATTTTTTTTCAGATCGATGTTGCATCCAGGGGTCAGCTACACCTGCCAGATTTTTAGAGGAGCCATTCATATTAAAAAGTTCCGAACTCTCCAAAATAAAACCCTAAGGTTAATGTCTAAGTCACCATGGTACTTCAGAAATGAAGCTATCATGCATGACCTTTGTGTTATTAATATGTCTAGTTATTTCTTTCAGATAAGCTTAAAGTTTTACTGCAACCTTATGGAAATAGAAAACGAAGAAAGAGCCAAAATACTGCTTTATAGTATTTTCAATGCAGACAACAAATATAGACTGTGGACAGAATTAAGATTGAAGACCCACAACTAGAGGACACATCACGAACAAACCTGCAGAGATGAGTGAGACATCAACACGAACATCAGGTATTATAATCACATTTTAAAATTGAAAATGTTTGCTTCCTTTTTTTTCCCCTCTTTTTTCTACAATCCTATAAGGAATAAAATAGTCATGACTAAAGAACTTTTGCTATTTAAGATTTATTAATCATTTGTTACTAGTTTATCAGATACACCTATCCTACAGGAGATCGAACTTTTGTTCTTGAGTTCCGCAAAACCAAACACCGTCTCATATAGTTATTAATTTTAATATTAGGTTGGGAAAAAGAAATCCATTATTTTCACGTGAACTTTATATAACTTCTTTTGGATTCGCTTTGTACAAAGGTTTAAAACAGTTTTTATGTAGATTTTTAGGTCTTGCGCGTTACTACTGCTGACTTGCGGCCAACTTCGACCATTTTTGATATTTTACAGACATTTTCGACGATGCTGTATCCACATGCGAGGTGCATCTCTAACATCAAAAATACCCAAACGGAATCGACGAAACAAAAATTGTACGTAACTGGTTGTTACAGTCTTATATAGGACGATAAACACCTTTCACAATTTTAGCCACCTGGCAATCTTTTTCGCCGTTACAAGAGAAAAACGAAAATGTATCGAATTTTCTGTTTGTTGTCTTCCCTTTTTAAGACCTTGTACTCGTAACTGAATTAATCAAACAAAAAACCGCAAGACGATATTTTAGTGTCAAATGTCACCTCTCCAACGAGCATAAATCTGAAATTGTTTGATAGATACCTCACGAGATATCGATCACTACAGACGTCTACCGAAAAAATAATGGATTACTTTTTCCCCAAACTAATATATGATGTATATCTAAGGAAAATCACAATTTGATTTAATATGATCAAAGATATCCAGTTCAATAAGACAAAAATGTAGAAAATTAAAAAATCCAATCTTATATGCCTAGCTTTTCTTTATTGACACTACAGCCTAGGATGGGCCCTAGCCTGCTGCATAGTATTCCTCCTGACAGCTCTGTCCTTGACTTTAATCCTCCAGCTGGAGGCCATTAAAGTTTTAAGGTTGTTCAAGATATCAAGCCATTTTTTTCTTGGTCATCCTCTTAGCCTATTTCATATGGGCTTCCAATAAAAGATCTTAACCACTTATCAGGTCATCTCTCTATTTGCTCAAACCTATTTTTTTCTTAAAAATATAGAAATTTAAAAACATTATAGAAAAGAAAAGCAATCATATTTTTTGAGTTAAAGATGCTTAAGTGAGACAAAAAACATACATTTTATAATACAATAACTATCGAATTAACAGTTTATGTTTGTAAAAGTACAAAAGAAAGTCGATGCTATCTGCTGTCAGCAAGGTTGCCAGATTTAAAATATGCAAAATAATATCGTATTGATTCTACCATTGAGCTATACTAGGTCAATAGTAGAATATACTAGGTATGATTTGATGCGCTGGCTTTACAAAAAAAATTTTCACGTTTTTCTTAAGCCTTTGAAATTAGACGAACGAAAGTCATAATTGCAATGAAATCCTTAACTATCGTTCCAAGCTTTAAACAGACGTTAACTGTCATTTCAACTTTTTAAAGTTTGTAAATTTTATTTCTCATTATTGACAATTAGTGATGCCATCAAGAGTGGTATTTTCCTTTGAAAATCATTAATTTCTGCTTAAGAGTGGAAGTAGTCAAAATTACAAAAATATGGTTTGTTATGTGCTTTTAAAGGAAATATATAATAATGCTGTAAAAATGTGGGTTCGTCTTGCATGAGAATTTGAAAAGATTAAGCATTGTATCATTACGAATTGCTAATGTTTATGATAATATTAAGGAAATATCAATCGAAAAATAGAATTGGTTCTAGATGAACACGGTTAAACCTAAAAAAGCGAAGATTAACGATAATATAGAATGTCACTTTTGAATCATAGAAGCATGGGTGAAAATACAAATACATGGCTACATCGGTACCAGCAAAACTTTGAGAATCGGCTTGAAAAGTTTGCAGGAAAATACTTTGTGGATTAAACTTTCATAGGCTTTTTTATTTGGTAAAATCTACAATACTTTTCGTTTTTAGAATTATCCAGCTATAGCTATTTAATGGGAAAAAGTTATTCTTAATTTTCAGTCTTCCTAATTGTAAACTTTCTATCTGGTTAGCAATCGCAGATGTGCAATTTTCAATAAAAGATTAGTAAACATTTTGTTCTAAAACTGCAAATGTAATGACAAATCTGTCAACTGAAATTATTTTGGTTTGAGGAGATATGTGTAACGAGGATTGACCCTCATTCTTATGCCAAATATGAAAATTACACATGAGTTATTGAAATTGTTATGCTACCAATAATGTACTACTTATTAGAAATACTTTAATAAAGATATTTCTTATTCACGCTAAGAAATTAAAGTACCATATGTACCAAAAAGAATTTCATTAGCTAGCAAGGATCACTCAATCTCCCACTCATCCATCATATATAGAATGTTATTAAACGTTAAATCTGCATTCATCCAAATCTAATAAACTAATGTAGATAGTCTGCAACATCGTACTACAAACATATATCCGATATATCTTTACTAAAGTTCAAATATATTTACAGATATATTATTAACATCACAAGTAACCTTAATTTTGAGACAGTTTCAATTCAATGTGGTATCGCGCATGCGTAATGAATATTTTAATACAGTAGTTGGCTTCAGTAAAAATTTACTGTGCGGTCATCCTTGGCGACTTTTTCACAAAGTCGACCAAAATCTCGCCATTTTGCTCAAGCAGGGTAGGAATTGGTCAGAATCCCTCATATGCGATTGGTCGGGTTGCCAGAATATGTTATTTATAGCCAAATGTGGAAAGATCCCGTCCAGAGTGACTGAACAGTAAATCTTAGCCGTTGGCTTCAAATCAATAAATTATTAGTGCGAATTTTTTGTCAATTAACTGTAATGCTTTTAGATCTAACAGTTTAATTTTCCATGACAATATTAGATAGAATTAAAAAAAAAAAAACCTTAACACTGATTTCTTTTATAGTTTTACTCTTTAAGGATATAGGGAAAAAAAACATTTTTAAAATCTCGTACGTTATAGAATGGAAAAAAAAATCAATAAAAATCATAGTATTGAAAAACATCATTTACAAACACCTAGAATTTCATTATATTACACAGAGATTCTTTAGTCAGTAAGGGATATATTCTTATTATTTCTTAAAACTGCCAAATACACTATTACCAACACCAACCAATTAGTATATTGCTTAATGTTTCACAAATTCTAAATTGTGATCTTTATAAACTGCAGATTGCACAATATATTATTAATTTATAATTGAATAATCGTTTTATGC
Organism: Latrodectus geometricus; assembly: GCA_026290005.1. NCBI lineage: Eukaryota > Metazoa > Arthropoda > Arachnida > Araneae > Theridiidae > Latrodectus > Latrodectus geometricus. The sequence continues at coordinate 529,118 of JAPDSC010016603.1, read as the reverse complement.
CATCAAAAATATATTAAAATTTTTAATTTCCTTAATATAATTTTTGTCTCATTAATTTATGAACTTCACCACAGCTTTTAACTATAAATTGAATCAATGAGATTTTGTAAGAATCATGATGGAGATCTAATACAAAACAGAAAACGATTACGCGCAAATACAAAACGAAACACGACCTTCAACTTCTTCCACAAAGAAAGACGTAAAAACAAGGAAAACAAACAGCTGCTCGCTTTCATTATTCGAAGACACCTGTCTCTTAGAATGAAAACTTAAGCGCCCTTCCGAACTTCCTCTGTTCAAAGAAATTAATTCTCCCAGATGCGACGTCGTAAAACTTTCCACTAATGATCGAAGATTTGTGTCGGATAATTCGCCCCTTACACGAACTATCTCCATATGTAGTGGTCTTCTTTTTTTTTTCTTGCATTAAAATCCACTTAGTGATCAGTTTGTCCTTTTTGATTTAAAGAGAAAGTAGGGAAAAAGTGATTTAAGGATTTGTAAAATGTATTAGATAATTTGTTTAGGTTATTTTGTCATGCTTCATTAATAATGTCAAATTTTAAATTGGGCAATTCACTTTTAAGTAATACCTCATTATAAAATGTACTTTTATAATGATATTGTGTTTCAAAGAATAATTCCTCTTTTAAGTATTTGGGTAATCATAGATATTTATAGTGTAAGTATTGATGGGATATTAATATTTTCTTCTTAAATAAAATAAATGTAAAACAATCTCAAATTCACAAATGAAGACAGAAATAAAATATGAGTCCTTTTAAATGCTATATTTAAATTGAATACGCATTTTTTTTAAAGTAAGGCTAACATTTGTTTGTAATTTTAGTTACAATAATTTTTTATTCCTAACTTCAGTAGCTGTTTATTGGTTATGGGTTGTTTTTTGGTCGTAAGTTGGGCAAAAATTGAATGCGCATGCGTAGGCGTGTGTGCATTTGATAGATTTATCATGACTTATGATTATGAAACACTACTTTTCTGAAACACGATGTTAAATTATATCTTTAAAGACTTTTAAAACGAATAAACCAATTGAGTTTTTTGCTTTATAAAAGAAAAATTTGACAAAGTTTGTATAAAGCGTTCTGAATTTTTTTCTTTAAAACATAAGAATACAGTTCATTAACTTTGATAATTTTTCTTAAAAAAGAGTAAAAAAAATTTGTCCAGAAAAGCCTTGTAAGTTTCGTAAACTATGTGTGGCTTAGCTGGCTACAATGGAGTATAAAGGCATATATATATATATATATATATATTTGAATTTACCTCGCTTGCTAACAGTTGTTTAGTTATTTCATTTTAATTCCTATTTTAAGATATGCTTGAGACAAAAAAAGATAACAAATTGAAGATAGTCTTTGTTAGATTCATAGAAATCAGTTTTTTAGAATCATAAAAGATAGATCAAGATTGAATAGAATATAAATTTTAACCCTTAATTTTTACATTGTTACCTTTATTAATTAGCAACAAATTTTAAATTAAGTATATTTGCTAGACAAGCATTTTTATTTATTTGGGAATATAAATGAGGCTTCATGGAATATAATGCTAGTAATTTTAATCCTGATTAAATATAAAAAGAAAATGTTATTTTCTTTTTCTTTTCGCCATTATTCCTCCAATAAAATCACTCTATTTCAAAGCCATTCTTAAAAGGTGAGTGTTAAATTAATTAAAAAAATAATTGTGAAAAAGAATGGAATATAAAAGTATCTTAGAGCTTTGATTTACTACATTTTAGAATTCAAATGTAAGAATTTTAATTTTCTTATTTCAAAATTTTAATTTTTTTTCTTTATAGAAAAATTTAAAAAAGTCCTTCGAGAAATCAAATACAGCTACTTGTATTTTATCTTAAGTGTTTGAAAATATTTTTCTAGTTTTCCGTAATTTATCTACCTTATTTTAAAATGAAAAATTTATTATGTTTCCATATTTTATTTTCTGAAAAATGAAATGTTGAGATGAACTATTTAAAAATTGAAATCCACTGACGTTATTGTGTAAATAAAAAATAAATTAATTAATCAAGCATTTTTTATCTTAAATGCACATAAATATAATTATACTTACTGCTAAATATATGCTCATTAAAATACTTGTTTGCAAGAAGTTAATAGGAAATTTTAATTTTTTTCTATATATTTCTGTACAAAAATTTAAATCATTTTCATTTGCAAATGTACTTTTCATATTTTATGTTCTACATTTTTATTAGTTTTGGAATCATAAAATAAAAAAAAATATTTAAATTAGTATAAATTTAAATTACATTGGATACAAAATAAAATTTTTTAATTCTAGAAGATGAATGCGTGAATTTTATCACAATACTTTCAAACTACGTTATTATTTTTTAATTCTATTATAAGAGCTTTGTAAACATTATTAAATATATGATTGGCGCATATTGGCGATTTTTTTAATCGTCTTGTTCTTGAAAGTTTCAAATATTTTTAATGTTTAGAACAGAGAAGAAGAGATATCACATACATATAAATTTTTTATTTATTAATTTATTTTAAAAGTAAAGAGTACTTTTAAAAAAAATGCTATGAAAAGTGAAAGGGAAAACAGCTTAAACTTTTTTCTGAATTTCTAAACTTTTGTGTTGAAAGGGTGTATATTAGAAATATTTTCAACTTGTATTCGTGTAGAATAATGTAAAGCATAATACATATTTTATATATAGATATATAAAAAAAACTAGTTACAAATGATTAAAGTTTGTTTTCTTTAAACTTTTTACATCATCATCAATAGCAACGTCCATTAAAACTTCGTTTGGAAAGCAGCCAAAGAAAAGCTGCTAAAAGTTATCTAAAATGTCTTGCTTTTTGAAAAAAAGTTCCACGTGGAAGAAATCAATCTTCATTTATTTTTTTATGAAGGATCGTCTTATCGGATTATCGGAAAACAGAATATGTTTGGATTAGATTGAATTTATATTCTTATCGGTGTTCGATGGCATAAATTTATCAGATATCATTCTTGAAGTCAAGGATTTATTGGAAAATAATTTATGGGGAAATGAAAAGTAATATACAGAAAATCAAAAATTGATAGCATATATCGAATTTTATTGAATTGCTTTCAAAGAAATTTTTGTTCTTAATGTTGTGATAGATAGTGCTTTCATAAAACTCATACTGCTATTAAATGATGACATTAAGTGGTTGTTCTTAAAAGATAAAACAAATTTGTATACAACTAGAACAATTTTTTTCCTTAATAAATCTTTGTGAGTCCTGGCTTATCTCACGGTTTTTCTCTAGGCAGTTCGATCACAAATTTTGAATGTGATTTTTTATTTTCTTAGAAGTAATATCCTTTCTTACAAAGAAAAGCCATTTTTTCTTTGGTATTTTTCATGTTCTGATCGAAAGTGGATTTTTATTTACTATGATTGTACCATCTAAGTTATTTCTCGTTAATTTGTGATTAGCCCTATCTATTAATTAAGATGTTTTTAGTTGCTTTGTTGTTTTATTATTATTTTAATTGAATACTTCAGTACTTTTATTTTATTGGTGAAGGTTATAACGAACGGTTAACTAATATACTTGTCTTAGCCAATGAGAGAATTAAGCCTTAACAAATTTCATTATATTCATTTATTTAATTATTTTTAAATTAAATAAATACTGATTTCAGAATTAATTAATTGCTCTTTCGAAAAGATTCACAAAATTCTATTAGAAATTTGCCTATCTGTACATTTTCCTTCTAAAATGATTGCATTAAATTCTGCTAGCATAGTGCATGTAATATTAAATTAGTCAGAATATATTACAATATTTCTGAATAATTTATATTCCAGATGTATTTTTTAAAAATTTATACTGCATTTGTTAAATTTGTAATCTAAACCTTTAAAATGATGGAAAATAGTAATTCAATCTTGCTGATTCATTTAAACTTTTAATATGGAAAGTGAATTACTGCAAATATGAAGTTAAATTATCGCTTTCGTTCCTGGAAAGGTTTGATTTACAAAAGGTTTCTGGAAAGTACATGGAAAGACAAACATTTTTCAAACAAATTAGAATATTAAAAATATCACAGAAGAATTTTTTCTGAAAAATCAACTGCATGGAACCCATTTTCATGTCAATATTGAGATTATAGAACAAATACTTACAATAATCACTATTCCATGTTTTACAGGAGAAAAAGCAATATCTTCTCATGGGACAATATTCTATTTAAAGTGATCTCTTCAAAGTCAATAATTGAAAATGGAATTCTAATAAGGAAACAGTTTTCTATTGATTAAAGAACTATAATTGATGGAAGAATGTTGCATGGAAATCTGTCTTTAAAAAGATAAATGAACGGTTTTAAATAATGTACTAGAGCAAATATAGGAAAGTTTATTAGGAACCTATCATAAGATTACTGTAAATGATTTGAAGTCAGATGCTTGATTTTTTTTAGGTATAATCAAACAATTTATTTTCTTATCCGTAGGTAACGTAATCATAAAAGAAATTTTTCCTCATATTGCAAATTATTGGCATATATAAAACTATATTATATGCAAAGCTTCTAGAATGTACAGAATAAAAAATTGGTAATGGATATTAACGGAGAGTGTCCATTTTTTCTTGTGGTTTTTAAATAAAACTTTATGAATTCCTATTGAAATTAAGCCATTGTAATGGAAGGATTCACCATGGCCCATTGGCGCAACTTGTCCTTTTTGGACCTTGCGCCATAAAACCCAACCAAACAAACACCATGGCCTTGTAATAAGACCTCACTCTTCAGAGAGTAATATCTTGGATTTTATAAAAAGAAAACTACAACAAATTATGGTAACTAAAATAAGAAATATGTCTTCATTCAGAAAGCCCTATAATTTAAGCTATAATTTATAAATGTAAGCATAGCATTTCATGTATGTTCTCTGTGAGCGTGCTGTGTGCGATAGTAACAAACTAAGGGCATGTTCTAGATAGATAAAATAATATATAGAACTATAAAACAATCGATTCTCATAGAAATATCGATTCTTATAGACAGAAATATAAATTAATCAGATCGAAGAGGTTATGGTCTCAATAGTTTCATATCATTCTATTCAAGCACAATTTTAAAAAAACAAGCCTTAAATGTCTTTAATGATTTACCATTTTGCCTTCCTAGTTCTAAGTAATTAATTTTCCTAATTTAAAATCTAGCTATATAAAAATAATTTAAATTTTTTTATAAGTTATGTAAAAAAATTTACTATTTCTATTATTAAAATCTTTAAGTGTTTTTTATAGGATAGAACGTCAATTAATTAATCAAATAATATAAGAAGAAATAATAGTATTATAATGGTAATAGATATACTATTTTCTTGCTTTTGATAAAATTTTGAACTGATATTTTAAAATTTGATTTCATAAAGGATGTGTTCATGAGCATTTGATTATTCCCCCAGGAAAAACAAATGAATTAATAAAAAATAAATAAATAAAAAGCCTTTTTCAATACAATTAGTTTTCTTCATATACATTTTGCTATTTAGTTTTAAAATAATACATTTCTTTTTCAGTATTACTGTCTAGTCAAAATATGCATAAAATTTTTTTCATTCGCGAATGAATAAATTTCATCAGAGGAGTTGCTGCAAGGAATCGCTTGCAATTTTAATGGCGATGATAAAAGTTGCTAGATTATCATTAGAATATATAAGAGTGATTTTTAATTTTTATATCCCCTTCACTCGATATATTTTCCTGCATCCAGCATAGTGCTGTAAAAGGAGATAAAATTTCCAATTATAGTAATAGCCATGCCTAGCAATTATTTTAAGTATTTCATTTTTATATCTGTGTCAGTTTATTCACTATAATCTCAACATCGATAAATGTCGTGAGAAAAGTTAATCACTAATAAATTCCATATTCACATAGTTAATGTGATAGAATATCGAATAAAAGAAACCAGTCTATAGAGATTCACATTTCTTCTGGAGACTTAAATGTGTTTTTATTAGTTTGGCACTGACATTGGCATAATTCCTTAAGGGAAACGTGATGTTTACAGTCTTTTATGGTACTTGTTTTCCTCATCACGTTGGTTCAACTCCGTAGCCTATTTTATACTGGTCATAGCCATTTATCAAGAAACGTTGAACTGTTCGAAAATTATTGATATGTTTTCATTGAATATTTTTATCTATTTTCGTTTTTTTTTAAGCGACCGATATAAAATCTATTGATATAGCATCATTTTTTTGGATTTTACTATTAGATACTTTCTTATATATTTATAGAATTTTTAAAAAAAATCAGGCAAAGAATTAAGAAAACATATTAGTTTGGGGAAAAAGAAATCCATTATTTTTACGTGAACTTTATGTAACTTCTTTTGGATTCACTTTGTAAAAAGGTTTAAAACAGCTTTCACGTAGATTTTTAGGTTTTGCGCGTTACGACTGCTGACATGCGATTAACTTCGATCATTTTTGATATTTTGTAGACATTTTCGACGATGTTGTATCCAAATGCGAGGTGCATCTCTAACATCAAAAATACCCGAACCGAATCGACGAAACAAAAATTGTACGTAACTGGTTGTTACAGTCTTATATAGGACGATAAACACCTTTCACAATTTTAGCCACCCGGCTATCTTTTTCGCCGTTACAAGAGAAAAACGAAAGTGTATCGAATTTTCTGTTTGTTGTCTTCCATTTTTAAAACTCGTAACTGAATTAATCAAACAAAAAACCGCAAGAGGATATTTTAGTGTCAAATGTCACCTTTCCAACGAGCATAAATCTGGAATTGTTTGATTGATACCTCACGAGATATCGATTACTACAGACGTCAACCGAAAAAATAATGGATTACTTTTTTCCCAACTTAATATTTATAAATGGTGAAAAAAAAAGTAGTATGATTTTAGGTATGGAATTTAAATTTTATACGAATGATATGAATTGAAGTAATTTAATTTTTAAACAAAAAACAATAAGTGCCACTATAATGTGCAGTTTAATTATATCATATTATCCATATAGTTTATTTTCAGTTCTGTAGAACCGCATGTGTTTTGTTCAAACACAATGTGATTCGAAGTAATTATAATTCTCTCCGCTAGAGGTCGCATTTTTTATTTACCATCAAGGATATGGAATACTTCTAAATTTATCTTTCATTTCATTTAAAATAGCTTTTAAAATTTAGTAATCAAAGTAGTAAAAACTTCCATTCATCGTAATGTTTTTTGCGATACTTTCTGAAAAATACTTTTTTACACCCTTTATATTTTTAGAAGTATATTTTCAGAGAAAAATCATTTAATAAATTTCTGCAACAATTTTATCAGTTTTTATTCCTGATATAATTCACGAAAATATCTCATTTCTTAGTTCATTCAATAATATATTATTCTTAAAGTTTTCGAAGATTGCAAATTGGAATTCGGGAATTTTGAAAATATAACTCGAATTTTAGGAACGGAAATTTTACTCTCTTTAAGGAAGCTATTTAATGGCTTTTCTATTTTTGTTCTACTGTTATTTTTCGTATTTTGTTAAGAAATATTAAATCATTTTTGAAAGAAGAAAAAAATATTTCTTATCTTTTTTCATGTTCGATAGAAATAAAGTAGTTTATAATAATCCTTCAAAGTAAACATCCCAGTAACTTGTTTTCTTTTAAATTTAAGTAAAATACTATAAAAATACAGAAATACAAGAAAAGTAATCATTAAATCAACTTATAAGTTTTTTGTGGGTTTTTTTTGTGATAGTTTTGTTATTTTCTTTTAAAATGTAAACAGAATACACGGATATAACCTTTGAACTTAATGATGCGATCATACATTTTCTTCTTTGTCTATTTTGTCATAAGTTTCGATGTTATGATACAAAAAAGATAATGAAACATGAAGTAATATAATTCATAAATAGTTACATTAAAAATTTTTATTTCTTAGAAAAATTCACCTTTCTATTCCAGTAAAAAAATTATTTAACTCTAAAGTTATCTATTTAGAGCTACATAACTTATTTTATTTCATAATTTAGACTTTTAATAATTTATTTTATTCTATAATTCAATTATTATTACACTGCTCAAAACAATTAAAGGATATTAAGTGGATATAGTCTATATTAAGGATATTAAGTCTTGTGGCTGGGAAACTTTTTAGTTGATTGATACGTGGTCGACAGACGTAGTAGGTTATATGAGAATAAATTACACATGTTTAGCAGAAAAAAAAAATGCATTTTATTGTGCATTTGTGTACAAAAGGAAAAAAACACTATTTGTGCATACAAGAAAAAAATAATAAGAAAGGTGCTGTCTTCAAAGGAAGTCATTTTCAGTAGAGGGTATGGTTTCACGGACGGCTAGCAACGTTGAACACCTTTGAGGCATGGAGTCAATGAGGCTATTAATCACGAGTATTCTGTCCCACTCTTCCAGAAGAACTCTTTCCAGTTCCTAGAGAGTTTGTGGGGGTGGTTGGTGGCCAGCAAATCGTCCCCCTAGAGCGTCCCAAACGTGTTCTATTGGATTCTTGTCTGGAGAACATGCTGGCCATTCCATTCGTACGATTCTTTCTTCGAAAAGGAAATCCTCCATCAGGTTATCACAATGTGGCCTGCAGTTATCATCCATTAAAATGAAGTCATCTCCGATTGCTGCAGCTAAAGGGACTACAATAGGTCTGAGGATTTCATATTTATATCGGCGACCAGTCGCTGGTTCATCTCGAATGATATAGAGGTCTGTGCGCCTGTCAAAGGAGATGCCACCATACACCAACACTCCCCAAATCTGACACTTTCGAGCATGAACGCAGGATTATTCCTATTGCCACGATCCCTCCAGATGAAAATACGTCTATTATCAGAATGAACAGAAAAACGGGACTTGTCAGATAAAAGTACATTGCTCCCTTCATTTCTCCTCCAGTTCACATGCTCTGTTGCCAACTCCCTGCTATCGAGACGATGCCTTGATGTTAGTTTAAAGCATACCATCGGTCGACGAGCATACAGACATACACCATGGAGCCAGTTTCGGACAGTCTGTGTTGAAACCGTGGTGTCAGTAGCCGAACGAAGGTGTTGTTGGAGAAGAGTAGCGTTCATATTTCGGTGTCTCTGAGCCGTTAACACTAAATAACGATCTTCATTGGGCGTTGCTGTCTGTCTAAAACCCTGCCCTGATCATCGGCCTGCACTTCCAGTCTCCAAAAAACGGTTCCAGGTCCTGGAAATCACACTTTGTGACACTTCAATGGCTTGCGCTATTTCGGCTTGAGTTTGGCCGCCTTCTAGACTACCAACAACTCTCCAAGCTTCTGAATCGATTAAATGACTTCACTGAGACATTGTACTCAGCGAAACAAAGCAGTCACTGAATGCCGATCATCCTTGTCTTCATTGTCTTTCATTCAGTTGAAAGTCAAATTTCATTCACTGCCGCTGAAGAGACGTTTTTGACGTCGAACTTAAAATTTGCATACCCCACAGTTTGAAAATCAGAAAAATTTTCATTTGTGATTCTCTTCTTCCATTTTTAGCAAAAAAATTTCGCTCATATCTTTATTTTATGTAAAACTTACAATATCCTTTAATTGTTTTGAGCAGTGTATTATAATTATTATGCAGATATTAGCTTAGTGAGCATAACTTTGAGTATGTTTTTGTTTCTGAAAATTTTCTTGAAAACAATAGTTATAAATATCATAATAATTTTCGTTTAAATGAGTGCCCCTAATTATACTCATCGCTTCATTAAATTTTAATGAATACAAAAAACATATATGTTAGATAAACTATTCTTTAAGATGACCGATTGTTGTTGCATAAAACTTCCATTCAAATTACATTTGTTTAATGACTTCAAGTGAAATTCTATACATATAATTTCCTTTATTTATAATATGCATATTTCAATCAAAGATTACATTTGATTGATGTCATCAAGGTTTACCATCACGTGATTACATCAAGATGATGACATCAGTTTTACATTCATAAAAAATTTGTTTTATTCTTATTAAGAGTCACAGTTGCAGTCAATGAAACAATATTTTGACTTTTGGAAGAATATCTTATTAGAATAAGGAAACTTTGACTCAAATGCTAAATATATAAATAATATTTTTCAGTAAATGATTGTTGCCCAAGTTTAGGTATAAAATCTCCAAATATGTTTACAGAAATTTAATTTTTATTTTTTGAATTAAAAATTATTCAAAAAGTAATTATATATTAATCTTAAGTAATGTAATTTAAGATTGAATGAAAAAATATTTACTATATATATATATATATATATATATATATATATATATATATATATAT
>JAPDSC010016603.1:507679-518754 GCA_026290005.1 Latrodectus geometricus | reverse complement strand
ATATATATATATATATATATATATATATATATATATATATATATATAATTATTAACTTTATTTTACACTGAAATTCTGCAGCGTCATCAAGAATTTTATTTCTGTTATTCAAGGACTTCTTTCTTGATTATCATATTCAAATTCTGTTTGTTTATCAAAAAAATGTTTTAAAAAATCAATTTCATTACATTTAAAGACATCGTTTCAAAATATGTGAACCAGAATTATAAAAACTGAATAAATTTTACAAAAATTTTATGGACTATGCTCACTGTAATTGTAATTATGTGATATTTATCAGTTTCCAATACGTTATTAGTTATGAAATGGCAACGCTTATGTTTATTTGGATTGAATTTTTTCCTTATTAATGTCTGATTTTATTTATTCATCTTATAGTTTCCATTTTGCGAAAAAAAAGACTTTTAAATCGTTCTTGCCAATGTTGACTAACCATAATGCCGATTTAAACTTATCATAAATTGGATGTTACGATTTATTTATTGCTTGCATTAGCAATCCAATATTAATATTTAACGTGCTTTACATGCTACATGAAATAAATTTATTGTTGCTTAATGATTTTATTAAAAAATAAGTATTTATATTTTAATAGCGGTATCAAGAGAGACAAAGCTCCAATAATATATAAAATAAGCCACTAAGCCTATTTTATAACTAAGCTATTGTCTAATCCCACTAAGCTATTGGCCAAAATTTTCTTTCCTACTGCTCACTCAAGAGCTAATCCCACTGACAAATTGACTTGTTTTTGATGGGTGGACAAAATTGTATATTCAACATTATTGGTGAAAACGATTATTTGTTTAACTCACAGACCAATCCTAAGTAAAATAAAGTGACGTACACGTGATCTCAACTGTAATGGAAGAAACAACCACTTTATTGTTAAAAATATGTGAAATATAACTGCAATATCATGTGCATGTATATTAATAAAATATACGTTACTTATATAGCTATACAAAATTTTATATGTTAAACACAAGGCTACTGAATCTACGAATCTGTAATTCCTTTGAACTTTTCAAAGAACAAAATAAATCCAGATTCATAAATTACCGAGCCCTTTTATTAAAATTTGTAGAACTTTTTCTAGAATACTTACAAAGGACATTTTAACTAAACATTTCAATTAGAATCGTTTGATAATATTCTCTCAATGCATTCATCCAAAATACTTCCTCTTTTGCTGAGTATTATTTTCGGCTCAGATTTACTGTACGGTCGCTCTTGGCACCATTTTCCAAAGTTGGCGATAAATAACATTTTCTGGCAACCCAACCAATTCTGACCAATTACAGATGAAAGATTTCGACCAATGAAAAATGGGAAATTTTAACAAACTGAGAACCGACCCATGGAAAATGGAATATTTTGTTTATTTTCAGAGCTCGCTTGTGCAAATTGGCGAGGTTGGCAAGATTTTTGGCAATTTTTTGAAAAAGTTGCCAAGAGCGACCGTACAGTAAATTTTTACCTAATTTTCTTCAAAAATAATTTTAATATAACATTTTCATTTATTTGAAGTCATCAGTTATATTTGTACATGTTACTTTATCTATCTTGTCTGTATGGTGAACTAGTGAATTGCAGATTTTTAGCAGAATTTTTTTTAAATATTTTCATGTAGTATTTTTGAACAATTCTTCACCAATTGTCTACTTTACGTCATAGTTAGTTTTGAGCAAATGCTCAAAAGCTTTATTTTTTTCTTCAATTTTTGACGTTAAACATATTTTTGTTTCATATTTTGTGCTGAATTTCAAGAAATATATTTTTATTGTTTCTTTTATTTTCAGCTGGAAAAGATTCTAAGGAAGAGCATAATTTCCAATTTACATTTACATAATTATCGTTGCCAGGTTAGGCAAACAAAGTTGCAAGTTCGACGAACCTTAAACATGCTTACAAGTTCTTTCTTTCTCCAATCAAGCTGTCAAAACACGAGTTAAAAATCTCTGCATAACCTGCAGGAAAGGTCGAAAGGAAGGTCCATCATTTACATGAAATCCATCACACCAACTGTCCTAGAAAATGGCGACTGAACTTAACATGACCCTTCAGATTCGAAAGCAGACGATTATGTCAAGACCTCAGCTCGCTAAGCCTAATGGGGGGGGGGATGAAGTACTGGATTACAATCATTAATAGATGGCTTCGATCGTGTCCTCCGGTTGTAGGTTACCCGACGGTCTCAGACCTAAAAATTCGCAAGAAATCGAAACGCCCTTTCTTCTCCAGCTGAAGTCATCAAACTTTCTAATGTTCAATTAAATATTATTCAAAATGAGGGAAAAACTGGGATTGCACATTGAACCAAAAAGGGTGTGATCACTTTAGATCCTTATTTGACTACTAATTCTGGGAATTTTCAAGTGTTTTCTACTGAAATGTAAATATTTCGCAGTAAAGATTTACCAATAGTATAATAAGAGGATGATTACATTTATTCTCCTATACATATAGAAGAATAATTGATATCATCAAGTATTCTAATCAGAGCTTTAAGAATATCTTAAACTTTAAAGTTTTTCTTAGTAAAACTCGAAGAGACTTTCACTATAATATCTTAAGATTGAATTAAAACATAATTTAAAAAGACATAACATTACATTAAGTCTCTTGACTTTGGATTTCTGTGAACACTATCTCTTCTAACTTTCCCATTTTTAGCCTTAGATTTCCAGTTCTTTATTTTTCTGGTTTGGTTGTGTCTTCAAATCCTCTTCTTCGGGTCTTCCTCTGAGTCTTTGATTTAGAATCTTAAAGGAGTTCATTGTAATATGAAAAAGTATTCTGTATAATATAAATTCCATTTTCTGAGTGAATGTATTAAAAAACTGATTACTTTTAAGAAATACCTACAATTGTTATCATTGAACAAAACTGTTATAAAGTCATAAAAAGTAAAACATTTTTTGGATTTTCTTTTACATCTTCTAATTTAGTTATGGTTGCCATTTACTAACAGCTTATCATTTGTTCTTTATGATTTTTCTGTGATATAAGATAAATATCAAATTGATTGATTGATTACTATTTCGTGTTTCTGATTACATCAATCGAATATGTATATGAATTTTAAAGAAGTTCACAGAGATCGTCATTACTTTTAATATGAACCATTCTATCACAGAATTTAAGGAATTTTTTTCGATTCATAGAATTTCTATTGTAAAACAAAAAATTACCATCTATTCTATGAGATTTTTCATCATATGTATAAAAAAGTTTTAAAAAATCTTAAGGTTTCTGAGAAAATCTATTTTTGCAAATTCATATTATGAAATCAGGATTATTTGTTTGATATAAATATTCGCTCAATCTGCACTCAATAAAAGAACACAAATGTAATATTTAAGAGAATAGCTATTAATATATTTTTAATAATTCAATATAAATTCAGTTTTTCTAACTCAAGCCTATTTTTTATTTTAATCGACAAGACAACCGAGAATATTTTGATGCCTTATTGTATGTCAAACAATTAAAGGCTTATTAAAAGACTTAGACATCTATCTCGAATATCCATTCAGAAAAAAATTTCCAAGATTTAAGAAAAATTCCCCTAAATAAAAGGAAATTATTCATTTAGTATTTTTGGTTAATTTGCTGTTTAGGTTCTCTACTTCACCAACTCAAGAATTTGAAGCGCTTTTTCGCGCATGCTCATTAATTACTCTTTTGTTTTAGCCTTTTCATTGGTTGCTAATTAAATTTCACTTTGAAATATCGATAGAATTTTCGCCATGGCATCGGTGTTTTTGTAAACGTGCCAAGGAGAGGATCTAAAGCGCATTTTCACCGTATTTTTATTCAGATTCTATATAAAAATTTAGTAGAAAAAAAATATGTATCTTGTAAATACATAGAATATAATTCATTTTTTGGCTATTTTATAATAATATCTTCCACAATATTTTTTTTTAATATTTAAGAAATATGTGATAATATTTATTGAAAACAAACTGTAAAGCAGAGATTTCAATGAAAAGATATGTTTTTAAAATTTCCAAAAATGATTCATCATTGATTCTTGCATAAAATATTTCTGCGAATTCATGTGTGCGTTTTATTCGAAAACATAATTTTATAATAAAACCAGTTGAAACACACATTATACTTTCGATAAAACTAGCTAAAAGTATATGACGACACAATTATGCTGCAGTTATAAAATTATTTCATTTAATAAATCATGAATGGTTTATATTTTATTAAACTAAAAAAAAATATTGGAACAATGTATCAACAGAGCTTTGAAAAGTTATAAAATGATAATAATGAATTTTAAGAATCAAGAAATTTAAAAATTTAAATACCTAAATGGGAATGAAATAATTATCATGAAATAATCAGAAAACATCTATCCCCAAGCTTTTAAATTTGACAAATTGAGGATATTTAAATTATTATATTACTTATATAAATCTATAGATTTTAATAATTTTTCAGATAACGTTGGTAATTAATTAAAAGAGGAAAATCAGTTAATTTATGCCAAAGAAATTATTACAAAACTAAACTTCATTAAAAAAACTTTGAATACTTATACACATTAAATTACTTCCATAATTTAATATGAAGAATGAATATATATAAAGATTGAATATATATAGAAGAAAGGCTCAGATTTACTGTACGGTCGCTCTTGGCAAGATTTTCCAAAGTTAGCGATAAATAACATTTTCTGTCAACCCAACCAATTCTGACCAGTTACAGATGAGGGATTCCGACCAATGAAAAATGGAATATTCTGTTTATTTTCAGACTTTGCTTGTCCATATTGGCGAAGTTGGCGAGATGTTTGGCAATTTTTTGAAAAAGTTGCCAAGAGCGACCGTACAGTAAATGTTTACCAGATTGGAATTTCATAAGCAATGAAAATTAGTAAAATTTTGGTTTTGGGGATATTAAAATGTTAATGTGTTTGATTCTTGGCGATACTTTTCTCAAAAGTTTATATATAAATAAATTTCAGTTTTCCATAAGTTTTTGCTTGAATTAATTACAAAAAATTAGAAACTGGTACATGAATAAAATATTAATTATAATCTTATAAAGAAGTAGAAATATTAACTGGTGAAAAATCGTTTAAATGAAAAATACGTTTAGAGTGCTGTATTTTCTTTTAAAGAATCTGATAAAATTCATTTGTTGGATTACGCTTATTGATGCAGGAAACTTATTTAATAGCTTCTACTTCAAAAAGAGATTTTTTGAAAACATCATTTTCAAAAAGAGGTCATTTTTATTAAAACCGACTTATTGTGAAATAAGTTCTGATAATTTTAGAGATTGTTTTCGTCAGGTGATTTTTCTCTATTAGTTATGATCAATAGTTTCTGTTCCTCTAATTAACCCTTTCTTCTGTTTTTCTTGTCCCCAACAACATAAAGGCACAAGAGCTATAGACGAAACAAAAAAATCTAACCCTAGGCAACAAACGATTGAAATAATTTTGAACAATGAAAGTTTTCCGTCTTCATGAATTGGCTCTGATAATTAAGAAAAATTCATTGAAAAAGAACATCAAATTGCAGACAATTGAATGTTTCGTATTAAATTTTATATAAAAGAAAAAATATTAGTACTTTGATAGGAAAGAGAGAACTATAATATACAAAAATGGGCATTCTTCCTTTTTTTTCTTGAAACTGGTTAGTTCTTTTCCATTTAGAATGAAATTAGCTAAGCTAGAACGTAGTGAATAAATTGATTTAACCTTGAATTAAAAAAAATTTGACTTCAGGAGAAATTAGAAGTAATAACATTACTTCGTAAAAGCTTTTATACCTTTTTAAAACTAAATTTTTAAATTAATAAACATAATTATTATTTGTATTTCATACATGCATTACAAAGTGAATAGCAGAAACTCACTAATTAATATAACAATAAAATTGATAGTTTGTGTTATTATGATATAGCTTGATATTACAAAAATAATCATTATCTTTTACAAAAGCACTTATGATATAGGTGCAATGTTAATTCCTTTTAATTATGAGTTTATGCATGTGTATTTTACACATACTTATTATTTATGTACCTACATATGGTCCAAGCAATAGTTTCATTTAATTGCGTCAGTAATTTACACCTAATATAATGGGTTTAAATACACGTATGTGTTTTAAATTCCGAAAATTTGTTTGTAAACCTCAAAAACATTTTTCTAAAATGGATTATATATTAATTGATAATTATGGTTTTTCAAGTTCCACAAAATTATTTCTGTTTTTAAGCGGATTTACCAAATTAATCTGAATGTCATACTGGGTTTCTTTTCAAATGCTAATTTAATAAGATTCTGATAATTTATTAAAACATTAGAAACTTAGACAAAATTGAATTTTCGCAAATTGTTCTTGCAATACAAGAAACTTGAGGAATTAACGAAACTATTATTCTTATATGGTTTTATCCTATAAGAATTGCGTATAAGAATATTTTCTTTAAGCAACTTTTAGAAGAAAAAAATGTTACAAATTATACTTTAAATAAGAAATCTTAATCTCAATTATAATGCATATTGAATTTTCACTCTTTGATCAAGTTATTTGATATTCCATAAAAAAAAGTGATTCTATTGATCCTGATTACGTAAATACAGCCAAAATCCATACATAAAGTCTCCTTTTTTCATCTAGTTTACAGATTTTGGAAAAGGATAAAAAAACACCAAATGATAGTTCAAAACAAGGATGATTAGATTGAGTATAATAGATCAAAATAATATGCATTTGATCGATAGCGAAGTCATCAAATCAAATTGAAATTGACAAGTCAACAAGATCGAATTGATAAGATCTAGCGTTAACACCAATTATTATGAAATTTCCATCAACACCTCCGGCATATTTTAATCAAAACTCTAATCTTGAATTTTCACTCATTTGTTCTTTTGGGGAAAATATAGAAATCAATATGATAACTAAAAATAATCAAACCAAACTTGTTAATTTTTTTTAAAGTAAAATTGCAATAATTGTATCTCAGATAAAAATCGCTATGTTTCATTATTAGCAACTTTGCTGATTCAAAATATTATTTCTTTATTCAAGATTTCTTTTATTATTATAAATAGATCTTTATATTTATGTTTAATTAGTGCAATAAATGATTTAAATTTTTATTTTAATTGATATTTACTCTTGCTTATTATCATATATTCTATTTAAATTAATTATAATCATTAAGATATTCTGTAGCTTATGAAACGAAAAAATTCGCAAAATAACTGCGCAATTTTTAGATTTAAAACAAAATAGAATAAAAAGAGCTTAGTTAAATATCATCTTACAATCTATTTTATTAAATAATCCAATGTTTCTAATTGCAAACTCTTTGTAAATTTACAGCTGTTAAATAAACATCAAATTTGAATAAATTGGATTTTGGCTTGTAACACTAAACCGCTCTAAAGAACACAAACGCCGAACTTGAATGATCATAAATTTTCCAATTTTATTTATCATTTTTCCAAATGATGTTTATGATTTTCCAATCATAAACAATTTCAGATTAAAGTAAATAAACTGACGAGTAAAAAAAATACGGAAATGAATATTGATCGGGCATCCATGTTAGTTTCTTAAGGTTAAAGAGAGGAAGAAAACCAACTATGCTACGATGTCCTTCTTTTAATATATTTTATTCCTTCCGATTTTATGGCGTTGACTCATTTTATGGTTTGCTTGGGATTCAATGTCATCTCTAATTTGATCGTTAGGAAAGAAGCTTGCTCCATCCTTTTTTTAATTTACAAGAATGTCCTTATCTTTTTACAGTAACAAGCCTATTAGTGTTATCTTGAAAGAACTTGTTTGTTTTTTTTAAATATTTTATTGTTATTAATAGTACTATTCACTGTTAGAAGCACGGTATCTTCAATTTTGTAACGTGGTAAAATTATATTTTAGGGTGCCCCCTTGGCAAACATGGTGATTTTTGTTTGGCTATCGATTTTATTGGCGATTTTTTTTTTTTTTTTTTTTTGCACAGAACAATCAGTTGCTCTGTTATAATCAGAATACAATTAGGTTTTGCCCATCTTGGCAATCAATCGCGATCTAACTTGGCGAGAATCAAAGGGGCACTCTAAAGTATAGTCTACCTGTAACATTTATCGATGTTTAATATGATTTAAATCAATTTTTTTTTAATTTTTTAGGAATATTTCACCCAGACTTTTTCAATTCAATCTTTTTTAGATAGTTGAGAAGTTTTAAATTTATTATTCGCTAAAATAGTTTTTATTGGAACTCCTTACGTATTTTTTTCAAGTTGTACATAAACAGTGAGAATATTTTTGTACATATGAAACCTAAATGCTGTATTAGCTACTCTTTTTTTTATTTCTAATGGAGGGCACCCCTTGAGCAAGTTAAGTAACATTATCCCACTTGCCGCAACAAGGCTGGAAACTGTTACTCATTTTATCGTTACCCGGTGGGCACCTGTGAATCAAGTCACAGAGGTACGAGTAGCATCGCCCACGCCACGCCACCACAAACCCGTTTATAGGGCGGGCCACATTCATCCATCATCTGAGGAAGGACAAGAAACACAGAGAGAGAAAGAGAAAGTACATCCATGCCCGAGACGCGATTCGAACCCAGGTCCTCCCCATTCGTAGTCAGTTACGCTAACTTCTAGACAGGTTGGGCGACCTATTAGCTACTCTCAATGTGATAATATACCGTTGTGAAAAAATTCTATCAAAATTGTAATAGATAGAAAAGAATAACGCAAATATTTAAATTCTTTCTACTATTATTTAACATTCATTTAAATGTTAACATTTAACATGTATATATTAAATAATAAATTTTGAGAACATATATATTAAAAACTTTTAAAATGAGAAAAACCCAGCTGGTTCCAATGTAAAAGCTGGGAGAAAGTTTCATTTATTTATTATATTCCTTGTTTTCAAATAGTAATTTAGTTGATATAATTCAATTGATTGAGTTTTTTGTTAAAGCTAATTTAATTTTTTACTATCATCAAATGAATAGTCAAAATAATATAAATTTGTTTATTTTATTCTGTTGTAAACTATTGTATTATATTCAAAAACATCAACAGTTTACTGAAATGTGTTTAGGCAACTTATTTCGTAAGCAATATTTTGAAATGCAAATTTTCCACATTTTTTGTTTTCAATTAATTGGTAAAAGAAATCCTAATGTATAAAAAAAATACTTTAATGCACCAAAAAATATTTTAAGGCACCAAAAAATATTTTAATGCACCAAAAAATACTTTAATGCACCGAAACATACTTTAAGGCACCAAAAAATATTTTAACAATTACTACTTAAGAATGTGACATTTTGAAATTTTTTGAACAGCTTGATATTTTAAATGCTAAACTATTATTTTCTATTCTATTTTATTGATTAAATATTCAAGTACAGCGTATTATAATTGCAAAATTTATCAGTAAAAAATGAAATTCCTTATAAAATCTGTTGGGGCTGAAAATGAGAATTTTTTTTAAACTATTCTTATTATTTTTTTTTTTACAACTTTATTTGATTTTTCGCATTTGTTTCATTTTCTTCGCACAGTAAATCAAAATAATGAAAATTAAGTCGTTTGAAAATGATGCAAGAGAGGTTAGTAGTTGGGTAACGCAGATGAAGAATTCAATGACAAATTCTTTGCATACTAAGGAGTTGTTTATACGACCCTGTATTAAAACTGAATAAATAAGGTCGTATAAATTTCAAGTGATCTAATTCTCCAATAATACAGATAATTCCATTTTAAGCAATTTATTCGTTTCGTAAACAGTTTGTTGGAATGGGAATTTTCGACTTTTCTTTTTAAAAACAAGAGAATTATTATAAACGCATCTTACGTTAGGACCTGCAATTTATTCGCACACCAAAACACTTTGTTTACAGTGAGAATACTCTTTTAATGACAAATGAAGTAGGACATATGATATTCCCGAACACATGATGTAGGTTTCCTCAAAAAGATTTTTTTAATAGCATTCGAATACTCATTTAAAAAATTAACTTTATTCAAACGAAAGAAATACTAGAAATTAACGAGAATTCAGGAAAATGTAATTCATTTGCATGAGTTTATACTCACAAAACTATTTAAAACTTACATGTATGTTGCTTTTACGAATAATACATGGGAACTGAGATTCCAAAAAGCTTTAAAGTAAGTATTTACTATAAAGAACATATTTTAATATGTCATAATAAATTAATAATTAATTCTAAAGAGTTTGTTTTAAATTACATTTGGAATATTGACAAAATTCAAATTTAATCAAAAATAAATTTGAACTTTTAATATTCTTGAAACCTCTCTAACATTTTAGTTATATATATATATATATATATATATATATATATATTTAATGTATATATTTAATATATAAAGATAAAGAAGAAATTGTACAATTTAATATCAAGATATAATTAAGGGAAAAGCATAGGGACCACGTCTTCATCAGGAGGGAGATGGTCAGCTATGCAAAATAGACACCCTTTTCTGACAAACACGAAAGACAAAGGTCTAAAAATATACATGTTATTCCCCCGAAGATTGTCTCTAAAAGAAGAAAATACAACTATATCAAAATTGAAATAAATGGAATCAAAGTAATGCATTGTGAAAAATAAGCAAAACTCAATACATAAACAAAGCAATACAATGAGAAAAATATATCAAATACAGAAGAATATATATTAAATACAGATGAATATGGTTGCCAAATGTAATAAGAAAATTCTTTTATTTTTATTTTTACAAGTTAAATAGTTTAAAATTTTGATGTAGATTAAAAATCAAAGTGAAAGTAGGTGTTTTCGGGATTCTTATAAGAACTTCAAAGCTTGGGTGGCCCTTCTGTAGTTCTGAAAACTACTCATTACTTCAATCTTATAAGTGATTCCCTACTTCCTACATATATATGTATTTATTGCTTTATATTATATTATATTATATTATATTATATTATATTATATATATATATATATATAATATAATATAATATAAAGCCGTGTAAAAAAAAAAAA
>JAPDSC010016603.1:471508-502679 GCA_026290005.1 Latrodectus geometricus | reverse complement strand
ACATCATGACATCATCTTAATACTTGATGCTTCCACAGCGATCCTGGTGTCAAGTGTTAGAAAAGAGTAGATGAAGACGAAAGTCTAGTAAAATAAGTCTAGTCTAGTAAAGACGTATTTGAACCTTGATGGTTGGAAAACCAATAATATTGTCATCGTAACCCTTTGTTGTAATTGTAAATATCTGTAAATATCTTTTGCTTAATATTCTATACTTAAAATGCCAATAAGTTGCATTATTTAGTTATTAAACTAACCTCCCCCCCCCCACATATATATATAAATATATATATATATATATATATATATATATATATATATATATGAGTCACAATTCGAATTAATTAATCTTCTCTTAAATTCTTCTTACGTAGATGAAAATTGTTTTACAAGAACGTGGAAATTGCACTCATAAATTTGTAGTCAACCCCCGGTGCACAGCCATAAATTTGTTATCAGTCCCTGAATTTTCATCTAATTTACTTAGCTTAGGAAATTAATTAATCACTTTCCTTTGTAAGGAAACTAATTTTGTTGTGGTAAACTAAAACAATAGGAAAAGTTCATTTTAAAAGCGGTACTCCTATCATAAACTGTCTCGTATACAAGTAACGAAGCAATGTAAATCTCCTATCTTTATTTAAATATCTATTCAAAGTACTCTTTAGATCTTTCCTTAGGAATATAAATGGGATTTTATACATTTATTCTGCTTTTACTCGCAAAATATTATCATCTCTGAATAGTTACTGGGGTAGTCTCAGTTTCCCTTTATTTGTCCATAACTTTCTTTTTAAATTAGGATGGAAGCACTTTTTTGTTGGAAAACTATCCACAAAGTGGGTCAAGCCGATTTGCAGTAAACAGCAGTGTCTGTTTTCGCCAAAATGGCAAAATATTTGGACCTTGGCCACATAATAAGAGAGTTTCCCATCGCTATAAAATTCCTCTTTGTTGTTTATCGGATGTATGTGGAAATTGGAAAAATAGTAAACATTGGAAAAATTCCAAAATTTTAATAAGATCTATTACAATGATAAAGGAGCTCCGGGAAAAGATATGTCTTATGTTTCTATCAAGGTCAAACATTTTTTCTCTTTTTAATTATAATAAAAGCCTTGAAAATTTTTATACAAAAATCATTTCGTTCATCTACGAAGAGGAGTAATCGATTAAGTTGCATGTTTTAAGAGCATTTATATAAATGAAAAAATATTTCTGGTTTATTTCCTCAAGATCTCGTAGCCTATGAAAAAGTCTCACTGCCCAATCAAGCTTAAAAAGAAACGCTAAAATAATTCCCTGAAGATCACTTAAACTTAAGATAGCCCATTTTGTAATTCATATTTAAAATCTTCGTAGTGACGTTCTCTACATTTGCCTTAATCTCACTATCGATGGAAATGAAAAAAAAAAAAAAAAAAAAAAAAAAAAACATGAATCCAATGAAATTAAAAACAATAGTCAAATGAAAACTCTAAATTTGTTTATTCAAAATATTATACAATATTTATTCTTATTTAGACAAATAAAGAATGAAAATCTAATCAAATATTCTGAATTTTTTTGATAATCCTTATAATTTTTATTTATTTTCAAGAGTAAATAACGTATCATTTCCCCTTTCAAAAGGTTGGCGCAGCTTGTCCTTTTTGGACCTTGCGCCACAAAACCCAACCAACCAACCCCTTTCAAAAGGGAGATGGGTATATTTACTAACGTGTGATATCGTGAAAATATAAAGAATACTGTCTAGGATTAATTCACACAGAAACAGTTCAGTCCAAGTTAAACGCCCTTTTCGAATAACTCAATTTTTTATTGTAATGCAGCTGATTTAAAATGAACCATATTTTGAAGTACAATTCTTTGAACAAAACACGTTTTCATATTGCTTACATGAAGTCCAATTTATAAGAATAGAAGCTTTAATCAAGTAAGTTGCTACATTTGCTTACATTTTATTTTCTCGAAGAAGTCCAAGTAGCACCAAGGAATGAGTATGTAGTTGTTAAGGTACTTTCTTAACAACTACTTACTCATTGCTGGCAACTAGTATACTGGTAATACTAGTAGCTGGTAACAGTAACTAGTATTTGACTAATCTATTTATGTTTATATTAGTTTGGGGAAAAAGAAATTTATTATTTTTACGTGAACTTTTTGTAACTTCTTTCAGATTCCCTTTGTAAAAAGGTTTAAAACAGTTTTCATGTAGATTTTTAGGTCTTGTGCGAAGCTACGACTGCAGACATGCTGTCAAGTTTGATAATTTTTGATATTTTATAGACATTCTCGACGATGTTGTATCCATGCGAGGTGCATCTTTAGCATCCAAATACCCAAACGGAATCGACGAAACCAAAATTGTGCGTAACTGGTTGTTACAGTTATATATAGGACGATAAACACCTTTCACAATTTTAGCCACCCGGCTATCTTTTTCGCCGTTACAAGAGAAAAACTAAAATGTATCGAATTGTCTTTTTGTCGTCTTTCATTTTTAAAACCTTGTACTCGTAACTGAATTAATCAAACAAAAAACCGCAAGAGAATATTTTAGTGTCAAATGTCACCTTTCCAACGAGCATAAATTTGAAATTGTTTGATAGATACCTCACGAGATAGCGATCACTACAGACGTCAACCGAAAAAATAATGGATAACTTTTTCTCCAAACTAACATAAGGCTGTGTGTGAGTGATTTTGTTAGCAACAGAGAAATTCATTAGAAAAATATAATATGTTAATATGATTATTTCATAAACGATCATTTTAAGTAGTACTTGAATAATTTACATTAATTTCGGAAGAGCGTAGTATTAGGACCACACTCTTCAGACTAGGGGGCCCTATGTTCGATTCTAATCACTATTGAATAGTAAGTCATGAATGTTGTGTTTATGTTTCCTGTACTTACATCGATCAAAGTGGATAGTTGTAAGTTTTCTGGGTTTTTTTTTTTTTTCTTTTCTGATATTCAAGAATACGGCATATTATTTAAAGAAGTCTTCCCGAAAACTTTCTCATGGCAGTGTTTTAAACTTCGTACGATGCTTTCAGTTTATATACTGTGTGATATCAAACAATCATGTATTTTCTTATTCACATAAATGAAAATGAATTATTATATAGTTATTATATTTATAGAATAAATGTCTCACAAATAAAATTTTTCATTGTAGTTTTACTTTATAAATATTATGGCATATTTAAACATATTTTGATTATTTTCCTCATGATCAAAAAAATTGTTTCATGATGGAAAATAGACAATTGGACTTTTTGAGGTTCAAATACATGTATGAAAGTGTGTAATATTTTACAATAAAACTTAATAAATGAATTTTTTAATAAAATTTATATTATTTGAGTATAGATTTGCTATATTAGTATGAACAATTAAAAATATATGAAAACATTAAAAACATAGTATTACACTTTTGAAAATTTTACTTATAAGTCTGGTTGTAAAAGTAGGCAGATCAATTTATGCTTAATTGATCTGAACAGACCAAAATATATTTAAAATATGCTTCTACATGAAAAAAAATTCTGATTTTTTATATTTTTTATAATAATATTTATCAAAAGTTATATAATTGTGTCTATTATAAATATATAACTTAATATATATTTAATTTATTGTTAGTTAATTTAAATTAATATATTCTTAATATACCATCAGATAGTATAAATCATACTAAAAGAATACCAGAAATATTTTAATATATTAGTGCTGCCATCTACATCTGAATTTTTATATAAGAACCTATTTAAAAATTACTGTTTAAATTTGTGAAATCATTTTATCCTAGAATAATTACTCTTTTTTATTTAAAATTAAGAGATAAAAACATATTTTTGATGAAATAAAATTGATAAAGAATTCAATGGGATCTAATTCAATGGATAAGGAATGCATTGCTTAAATGTGTTCAATGAAATTATAGTAACCTGACAATATCGTCGTACTGCGCTAAAGAGAAATGTCAGATAATTTTAATAAATTAGTGCTGCCATCTATAGCTGAAATAATATAGAATAAATTCATAATTTCTAACTTTAGACAATTAATTTTTCATTTAAGAAGGAAATATGTGAAACAAATAAGTGCTAAATGGAATCAAATATATTTTTCGTATTCTTTAAGGAGTACTTACTTTTATACAAATGCATAAAATAATTTCTAAATATTAAAAAGAGGTTTATGATTTTATAATTATTTAATGCAATAAATATTGAATAATCATGTATCTGGAAAACATCCATTTATTATTTCTAATTTTCATGAATTTCAGTAAAATATTTATTTAAACAGAAAAAATACAATTTTTATCTTTAATTTTTCTTTTTTATCATATAAAGTGTTCTAAGTACCAATAATAATTTAAAAAACCCACTTATGTAATATGAAACGATTTCATATTGTCTGAGAGTTCACTTTTTTTAGGCTTTTCTTGAAAGAAAATGCCACAAATTATAGTGTTTATGCAATCAATCTTTTGTCAAACACATTCTGTAATTCTGAATAGAAATTAATTACATTTAATATTCCGAATAAAGTCGGGGTCTATAATCATGTTACTATTGTCTGGAGACAGAAGCACAAGCTTAATAATTTGGGATGTGTCAATTTAGGGATAAGCATAATAATTATTTAAAAAAAGTAACATTTAGTATCTTAAAATTAAAAAAAAGAAAAAAAACTTTAATCGAAGCATTATCGACCGACCTGGCTAGCACCATTCATTGTTATTTAAGCCTCTTTGCTTGTTAAATATCAAATATAAAGATTATGATATGATCACCCATAGTAAAAAACAAACACTGACGAACTGTAAGATGATAAAGAATTAAAATTCCATGGAGGGATTAACAGACCATTCAAATTTAATTATCTGTTAAGCCTTCTAGGAGTTTTGACCAAACTATTTTCAACCATTTGTACAAATATATTCGTTGATGTTTTTGGTCCATTCCAGTAGGTTTTGGCTACAAGATATTAATGACAAGTTTAAATTTACCTTTCCTGTTACTATATATGAAAATTTTCCATCCAAACTACAATTAAATCTTCCATTTTTTTCCTCTTGGAGGGAAATACAGTATAAGTAAGCTGTTAGCGATTTGAATGCCAGTTCCTCTAAACTTTTAAGTCGATTTAGTTAAAAATTATTATTTTAAATACCTTAGGGAATTTTTTTCTATATTTTATGAAATGTTCCGATAATTTTTTTCCCCGATTTTTACTAATCCATTTTACCATAATTTTAGAGTCTTTGATAATTTAGAATGCCAAATTTACCATGAATTTTAGAATTCTAAACTGTCGATGTTTAGAATCCCAAACTTTATCCAAAATTAGGTTTTGACAGTCGCGTTTTAGATTTCATCATTTAATTTTACAGTATAAATTTTTAAATTTTCATTTAATGGTTCACTATCATTGTTAAAAGAATTTTTTTTATGTTTTCCATTAAAAACACCTGTAAAATACAATAAATTAAATGCAACGTACAAATATCTCTAAAAATGGGTGCCCGCCATTAGAAAAAAAAAGTATCTCTAAAAATTAATATAAGCCGAATGATTCTTAGTCAATTCAGAACAATGCTTAAATGTTCTATATTTAATATTCTACCCATTATGATACCTACATCTCAGGTAGTATGTAATAAGAACAATATTGTTTATATGTAATAATAAAAATTGATAAAATTTGAGTAGAAGAGATAGGAGATGTTTAACAAAATTTCTCTATCTATATCTTGTGATGGAAGAAGGAAAATATGTCTCAAACTTCTTTTAACTTTGGCTATTTGAATTTTATTTGGAAAACAAAGAATTTAAAATTACGAAAAAGTGATACAGAAACGAAGGTTACCACATTTCTTATGTTATTAGAAGTGAGGTGATTTAATATTATTTCCTATTCGGAAATTGATAGATTATAGATATTTCACAATCATAGAGTTATTAAAACTGAATTTGTGGACTGTATATAAATTGATAATTTATCTTCAAACGAATTTAAAATTTTAGATGTTAGTAAAATATTTTAGCTTTAAGGGAAGTAATAAATCTTATAAAATTTAGAGTTGCATTACTGTCAAGTAAATTTGACAGTAATAAAACTATTTTAGATTCCCACGTACAATACCTATTTTATGATTTTGGGGAGGAAAAAAAACCTATTTTTAATTACAGTTATATACATATATATTGACTAATATTCAATATCTACATCAAATATTTAAAAACTGGTTAGCTTACTCATTTATTAGATATCATTAGATATCTTTTGTATTAATTATATTTAATTTTTTTTAATATTAATTCTTTTTAAAATCTTTATATCAGAATAGAAAAGAACATTTTAAAAAGACTAACTTTTCGAACTCAAAAATTAAGCATATTCTCTTTTAATAAAAAAAAATGGAGAATATATAACATAAAGAAGTGTCCTGACACTTTTTTATGAATACTTTCCTTGTAATTTCATTTAACAACAGTAAAACAGTTCCAGCTAAATAAACTTGAAAAGTAAGAATGGAAATAAAAAATAATATAATTTAATATAATAGAATATAATTCCTTACATAAAATCATTCAGTTGCTCAAAAATAAATCATTGGATGAATTTAAAAACTTACATAAAATCATTTAGTTGCTCAAAAATAAATCATTGGATGAATTTAAAAACTTAAAAAAATTTTCTTAATCGTAATATGTGTTAATATTATTGTTGCAATTTTTAAATGATCTTCAATAAAGTAAAATCTTAATGAAAAATTAAAATTTAAATATGCTTTCATATTTACATTCTTTCCATTACGGCAAATCTTGGCAAAATTGTAAACTCAAGAGAATAAAATGCACCATAAAAAATCAATAAGTTAAACAAAATAGTGATAGTTTTAGTCAATTGGATTTATTGCAATAATTTCATATCATTTAAACTGCAAATACATTTATTTTTAGAATCAATTTGATGAAACAAATATGTCTGCCTCAATTGGTTACATTTTTTTTTTTCTGAAATTAAGTGTGACGTTGCTTGTTTAAATTCTCATCATGCCTTTCAAGTTAAGGCTACTCAAGTTGTTCATCTATATTGACTTGTGATGATCTTCATTCTACAAAACACCGACAAATATATTCATAAATATATGTCCCCTCAAATAAAAGAAAATATGTTACCAGCTGATTTCTTCACACTGGCAAATTTTTCATCAAACAGAGATTTGTTAAGTCAATTAATGTTAAAGAAGTAAACATATCACACTCTGCTTTCTATTTGACTGCATTTCACTTTCAGAATGAAGTTCCTCCAAATGTCATATCGATATTAGTACTAATGGCTAAAGAACGTGAATGAAATTGAATTTAAGCTTAATTTTTTTGAAATTTTCTTGATACCCCGCCTCTAAACTCTACAGATGATCTTTAATTTTAAATATTGGTCTAAGATGTATTTTTCTGATTGTTTTGGTGTGACATTTTGTATTAACCCCTGTTCTATTGACAAAATCAATCAATCAATCAATGCCTCTTCTCCGTTTTACAAAAAAAAATTATAGTAATAATAAAAACTTGAACTGTCATTAAATTTTGTAAAAAAACATTATTCTTACCCTATGTGTAAGCGGTGGAAATTCAGTGTTCAACAAATTAAAAGCAGGAATTTTAGCAGGAACTGAGAGGATTTAGATGGTATGTACAAGGAGAAGTTCTGAATCAAAGTGTTAAATGCATTTCTGCATTTTTACTACCGATATTTAAAGTCGACTGTAACACTGAGTCATTCAAGAAAGCAGGAACTGAGAGGATTTAGATGGTATTTACAAGGAGAAGTTCTGAATAAAAGTGTCAAATGCATTTTTTGCATTTTTACTACCGATATTTAATGTCGACTGTAACACTGAGTCATTCAGGAAAGCAGGAACTGAGAGGATTTAGATGGTATGTACAAGGTGGAGCTCTGAATCTAAGTTTCAAATGCATTTCTTTTATTTTTACTACCTATATTTAATGTCGACTTTAACACTGAGTCATTCAGGAAAGCAAGAACCGAGAGGATTTAGATGGTATGTACAAGGAGAAGTTCTGAATCAAAGTTTCAAATGCATTTCTTGCATTTTTACTACCGATATTTAACCCCTTAAAGTACGAGTTTTTTTCGAAAAAACTTCCAAAAATTATCCATATGCCATATATGTTAAAAGTTTAATAATAATTTAATATTAATATAGATGGCATATAATTTAGCCTATCTAGTTTTACTGGAACGGGTCTGAGACGGGCATTAGAAATAACAAAAGCGCCCGTGTGAGACAAGCATGTGGCAATGACATTCGCCCGTGTCAGACGCGGGCAAATGCCTTAAGGCGTTAATGTCGACTGTAACACTGGTTCATTGAAAAAACATGTTTGTTTTAAGTATACATCAGAGTTTAAAATGGTCTAGATATCAGATGGTAAGTAGCTAGTTCCTGAAATGGAATGAGGTGAATAATCAGTTGACATTTGTGTAGAAGAGATGAGGTGAATATTATCAAGATAAGCTCATCCACTCCAAAAATGTTTGAATATTTTCAATCGCCTATAGTCAACAAGAAAACTAAGAAATGATTCTCAGAACAAATGCCACCGCAGCAGATTTAACTCTTTCAAAAATCCAACACGATTCTCAACAGATGACTGAGAGAACAAAATGCAACTTCCGTATAGAATAGGGTACCCCTTGGTTTGGTAAAATGTTTGGTGATAACTATTGGTGATTAAATTTAATTTGTGGTGACTCTAGTATTTTTAGCGCTTTAATTAACGCAGTTTTAAGGTTGCTATTTTGTTATTCACACTTTGGTGCCTATCTTGGCGTTAAAATAATCACCAAAATATCAAGGGATACCTGTAAGTAAACTTATCCCCAAAATTCCTATTTACACCAGTCTTCGGTAAGTACACCATCAAGTCTGATTACAATGACACTGGACTAGATCAGCCTTGAAATTTCGTTGACAGGGTACCTATTGTCTTTAGTGATGAGTTCAAACCGTGTTTCGATAATAACTACTGACGTGCCTGGGAAAGCGCAGAGAAATAAACAGAAAATGTGGAGATCTTATATTTACTACAACAGACCAACATGTGCACAGCAAGGTGCTATAGATTGAGTATCATCTCCTTTGACAGTAGCATTTGAAAATCATTTCTGAATATCCGCAACACAACTATTATTAAAATATTTTACATCAAATATATTAACATTCCTTTTGTGGAAGGCGACTTTACTTTTAACAAAATGACACGAGTTATTATGACTAGTTTTCATGTTTCTCGAATTCTTCCTTAGCAAACCTTGTTTTCAGATACCTTTCACATAGATCATATTCGGAATGTTTCAGAGTTCGAATACATATGTTATTTGAAAGGTGATAATGATTTTTGCGGGGAATTCATCAGAATTCTATTAGGAAACTTCATGATATTATGCCACGTCAGGTAGTAGTTCGTAATCAGACAAGAGGTGACTATCTTATGGATTTCTTCCCTCTGCAATTGGTAAAACTATGAAATAAATCATTTTGCGGTGTTTTGCATAAATCATCTTACGAAATGATTATCATGCTTACAAGAAATGTGAGTTGAATTCCCATATTGTTGACTTGAAGACCAGATTTCTCATCTTTCAACTACGAAATCTGTTCAAGATTCGATTTCCCAAATTTCTGAGAAAATTAAAAGTACGAAAAAATATTAACAATCTTATATTGATTTGTAAAGAAACCTTTTCCTACTTAAAAAGCTTATATAGTGAAATCAACTTTATATAATCATTTAATTACCATGATACAGTGCAGCTTGGCTCAACACTCTTGGTCAAACCTACTCTAAAAGTATGATCTGCGGATCATCAGCGAGGATTGCCTCTGAAATTCTAAAATGCTCTAGGCAGAAATTACGCTTAATCGCAAGCTTCATAATTGGGCACTACCATTTCAGAAAACACCTCCATAAAATGGGACTGTTTCAGCAAGACCCTATCTGCAGGAAATGTCATATGCAAAAGGAAACGGCCAAGCATATCGTTTATGAATGCGAGGCCCTTGCCCTCTCTATATTAACTTCTTTAGGCATCATCCATACTAGAGAGTTACACCTAAACTCCATTAAAGGGTTATCAGACTTTATTAATAAAGTGGGTGACCTGAGCAACTGGAACTAGGATTCATTGGGTTTCGAGTTTGCGATACAAAATGCTGATTAAAGCAGAGGTGCCCAACTCTAAGAAGAAGAAGAAGAAGATGATGATACAGTGTGAATTGAATCAAAATAGACATCGAAGAACTAAAATAATAGCCATTAGAATTTCCATACAAAACAGGTGATACGCTTCACACATGAAATTTACACAGCAAGATGCCATGACGTATCTACCTGTTCTACCACGTAGATTCCATGACGTATCATGACGTAGATAACATGACGTAAACATAGATGTCATGACGTATCTACCTGTTCTACCAATTAGACAGAAGTTGTTGGTGGGAGGTTTTGTAATTTAGAGACAGGAACTAAGCAAAAGACCCCTAATACTTGATTTGCCATCCCCAGAGGCATCATTTAGTTTGGAGAACAGCCATGACGTTTTTAACGTACCTCAGCCGATTTTAATAAACACTACGTATCTTCCGTTAAGTTATGATTCTATCTTTTGACAATGTGAACAACCAATCACCCCCGACGTTGCTACAAACATGTAACCCGCATGATCTCTGTGAATTGTTATACCACGTTACGTGGTTTGAGTCAAGAAATGAGGTCGTTTACAAAACAGGTCTTTGCTTAACAATTCTACGGATTTTCCATCAGCAAAAGAATTTTACTTTTCACTTTACCATGGCTTCAACTGTCTTTGACATTACATGCCAGATAGGAGTGCTTTCAATGGTGTTATCATCGATGAATCTGACGGAGAAACGTTGTGCCTTAAGGACAACCCAGATTCTGTTTAGAGCATCATAATGGTTGCATCGTTGTCAAAATACCTTTTCCATCCCCATACTGAACCATAAGCCGGAAAGATTATATGAGATCCATTGGATGCATATATCAGTTACATTTGGTTCGAGCTGATGGCATTTTGGACTACTTTTATTCGAACTTTGAGAAATACTATATTTGAGCAGAATAATACACTACTCGCCATCATACTACAGCCTGTTCGGTCGATGAATTGTGGCATCGTGTTCGAAGCCGCATAGGTGGCCTATATATGCTATCCAATCTCTAGTTTCTCGATGCCTAAGTGTATAAATAATATTATTATTGCCAGCAGTAATTGTACTGGAAATACTGATTTCTTGGGACGAATACTAGCAAATTTCTTAAAAAATCAATCATTTGTTATTTTTAATATACTACTTGTTCACTAGATATCTTTTCCTAATTTGCATTTCTTCCTAGTGTAGCAATTTTATATATATCTCATATTTAAACTTAATATTATATATTTTGCATGAAGCACTTTATTATAACTACAATTTATCCCAGATAATTTGAAATAACAGTGCTGAATAAAGTCATCTCTCAATACTAGTTTAATTAGTTAAAATTTAAAAAAGAAAAACAAATACATGAGTATTTAAAATACGTATACATTTTTATGCGTCCAAAAATGTAGTCATTGACTAATTTATTCCTTCAATTTTTCGAATGAAATAATCCCATGTTTTTTATAAAAAAAAAATGCTACAATTAATGCGAACGTTACAAGGATTTAAATTTAGATTTTTTTAGTTATTCGAAAAAAAAGTATATTTTTCACGATATAAAAGAAAAAGATTTTAGAACTATAAGAAATATTTAATTTGTTGCATTTGATAAACAATATTATCGATAATAATTTTTACTATGAGTAAAAAAATAAAAATAATAAAGTAAATAAACTTTTAAACGGCAAGAAATGTAGAATTTTCTGTGAAATGGGAGACAAAATGAATTAATAATTGTTGTTATTACTAATAACACTTGGCAACGCCAAGCCCGCCAGTCGGAGAATAAGCGAATGAAGTCAGAGAGAGTTTTGAATAGAGCCGTTTTTGAATAGAGCACCCTCATACGAAAGGTGGAAGCACGACTTTTGGCTCATAGATGGCAGCATCATCTGAATCTTCCAATTTAGAGATTGAAATCAGAGAAGACCCATCGCCTGGCTTCAACCACCCCCAGAGTTATTAATTTGGAATGGGAACATGGAGGACATTGTGACCCGACATATTTTACTTGCCCCAGTTGCCATTAGTGAACATGACAGATCTTCGGCTAAGCCTGGATTCAAACTCATCACCTTTTATGTTAGAACTCAGTTATGCCGTAACGAGAAAGATGACCTGACCAACAAGGCTACCGCGGCCGAATTAATAATTAAAAGTTATATGTTTTACTAGAGAAGAAAATTTAAGATATATTCTGTAAACATCAATAAAATAGTTACCAGAAGTAGGATTTTATATGAAGAACTTTTTTTTATGCAGTGGTTTACGTGGAAATATATCTCGTGAAAAACCATCTATGTCTTGCGCTACACAGAATAATAGTCACAATTTTCCAAACAGTATAACGACTAGTCAGAAGTATGATTATTAAATTTTTAAAACATTACTTGATTAATGCAAGTATCTTGTTTTTTTTTCTTAATTTCAAATTTTGATCCCTATTAAATAATTTCCTTTATTAAGACTTTTCTCAAAATCAAAAAAAAAAAAAATTAATCGACAACAAATGTCTCAACTTTAACATTTCACTTACGATTACAAATTATTTTGTTTATACATCACTTTATTATTTTTTTCATTAAAATAGTAAGCTGAAAATTTTCTGAATATTTTTTTTTTTATATTAGGTTGGGGAAAACGTAATCCATTATTTTTTCGGTAGACGTCTGTAGTTATCGCTCTCTCGTGAGGTATCTATCAAACAATTTCAGATTTATGCTCGTTGGAAAGGTGACATTTGACACTAAAATATCCTTTTGCAGTTTTTCGTTTGATTCATTCAGTTACGAGTACAAGGTTTTAAAAATGGAAGACAACAAACAGAAAATTCGATACATTTTCGTTTTTCTCTTGTAACGGCGAAAACGAAAACGATGAAAGGTGTTTATCGTCCTATATAAGACTGTAACAACCAGTTACGTACAATTTTTGTTTCGTCGATTCCGTTCGGGTATTTTTGATGTTAGAGATGCACCTCGCATGTGGATACAGCACCGTCGAAAATGTCTATAAAATATCAAAAATGATCGAAGTTAACCGCATGTCAGCAGTCGTAACGCGCAAGACCTAAAAATCTAGATGAAAGCTGTTTTAAACCTTTTTACAAAGTGAATCCAAAAGAAGTTACATAAAGTTCACGTAA
This sequence comes from Latrodectus geometricus, assembly GCA_026290005.1. Lineage (NCBI taxonomy): Eukaryota > Metazoa > Arthropoda > Arachnida > Araneae > Theridiidae > Latrodectus > Latrodectus geometricus. Next base: position 489,254 of record JAPDSC010016603.1, on the reverse strand, counting down.
AAATAATGGATTTCTTTTTCTTCAACCTAATATTTTTCTCAATCGAATCCTAAAATAAGCGGGCTATTTGCGAATACACACATCATATGCTTAGAAACGTGGTATTTTTAAACACACTAGCCTGACAAGAAAATGCTCCCTCAAAAACGTTAGCTTTTCCCTAAAGTAAAATTAGGTTTCCTTTTCTCATATTTGATTCAGAGAAAAAAAAATATAAATTATATAAAATTATTCTTTCTTCGAAAGATTCAGATTAAAATAACGATTATTATTCTATAATACTTAAACTAATGACTTCTTGGTAACTTCATTCTTGATGCCATTCTTCACTTCTATAACTTTAATTTTGCTATAAAAAATGTAATATATTCTGCGATGTAATTAGAAAGAAATGGCTTAATATGATATCTGCAAATAAAAAGCTAAAAAAAGTTACTACCAAGTTTCGTATCTAATTAGCCTAATTACTTTCGATCTTACGAAATGTGAAATTCCTGAGGAAATAGTTTTAATGAAGTGATGATTGAAATTTTATTTTTTTGTTTCTTATTTCGTTTGTCATTCGCACTTACGATCTCCAAATTCCGAATAACCAATTCTTTAAATGCTTAGCAAAGAAGTTAATATTCATAATAATTGTAGAAAATAAAATAATATAATCTCTTTAACAACAATAATTGTGTTTTATTTGGTAAAACTTAATCACAGATATTTTTTTTTAATTCCTGTCTTATTTTGAAAGAAATAACTCAGAATGTGATTGGTTTACATAACTTCAATTATTTTATTTGTATTCTTAAATTAATGTTTTAAATTTTTTAATAAATGTTTTATATTTAAACTATTTTTATTTTTATTGATTTCCTAAGCACTTGTAATGAAAATAAAGTTAATCGAGAAACGAACTATTTTATTTTTGCTTTATTGAATTCAATAATTATTTTTATTTAATTTAATTTATGCTTTTGTTATTTACTACGTATTACTACCAGTTTATGCATTTTAATTTCAAATAATTTTTTTTTTTGCCAAATGAGAAATCGAGTATAAACACTTATAAAAATTAAGATCGAAATTAGTTATTGTAAATTTAAAAACGATTATTAATATTCGCTTTTTAAAATGAACTAGCTCTTCTAGAATGAAATAAATATTCATGTAATATTTTTACTATAAATAAATAAATAAAAAATTTATTTTTCAAATAAAGATTTTTTAATTAAATTCCACAAAAAATTAAAATTAAAAGGTACTTTTAAGGCATAATATAATGAAACATAATATACTTAAATAATTTTTCTTGTAACAAAAGAACATTGAAAAAATATTGAAAAATGAAGATGCTTTAAGGAAATGAAGAATAATCTTATCACAAAATGCATCGGGCGATGCTAAAGTAAACAATAAAATAACTGAAATTGATCATTATTTATAAGCAAGCATTTAATGTAAACAAGCGGTATCGAGTTATCTGGCGAAAGTTTGTGAAAGACTAAGAAATGATAAAAAAATAAATCAAATAAAAACTATTTTTTATGATTGTTGAAAATAGATGGCAGCACATGTAACATTCCGTGGGAAAATGTAAGACTAGGCCTAATTTATTTGAAAGAATATAAACATGTAGTTTTAATGTCCTTTTCTACCACTACTTTTTGTATTTACAATGTTCAATAAAAGGAATGAATGTGTAACAACTCTTTCAGCAAGCGTCGGTTTGGCCCGAAAATTGTAAGTCATTCTAAATTAATTCCTTTTCTTGTCTTACTATTCTTTTCAATACATCTGCCGTTGTTCACAGAATATTCTTTGAATTGTTATTGAAGTAAGAGTAAAGTATTATTTATAATTGCATCTTCGGCTTCGATTGAATGTTATATTGTACTGTTAACATACCAATAGAGATACATTTTCACAATTCCTATTCAGCTTGATATCTGGCATTCTATTATTGGATTTGTATGTCACGTGACAGTTTGTTGTTAAAGAAAACATAAACATTAAAAAAATTATTAATGAAAGAAAGCGTGAGTGACAGTTATTAGTGTAATTTAACTTTATACCATTTCAGATAACTAATTTAAACAATTTACTTTTAAAATAATTATATTTTAAATTAAAAAAATTACACTTTTTTTATTAAATTAATTAAATATTATTTTTCAACTTTATTGTAAGAAGCATTTATAATCTATATAAAATAAACATTAAAAATATGTATTTATTTATGTAATAAATATATATTTAAAAATAGGAAACTAAAAATTCAATATTTCACTAAAATTATTTAATTACTGTATTAAAAATTATTTATTTTTATATTTTTATCTTATAAAGTTAGTCCCAATTATAGAAGAAAAAATCCAAAAATATTTTTAACGTAACAATTTTTGAGAATCATTTAATATTTCTTTGCATATTTAATTATTTAAAATATAAATTAAACTATGATTTGATTATTTAGTTATTCAAAATAAATTATCAAAATTAAGTTTAAATAGTTAGAACAGTTTATCAATAAAAATAGTTTACTTAGCACGTCAGTTGCTAAAAAAAAGATGAATTTATAAAGAAATATTTTTTAAATTATACTTTATTTCAATTTAAAACTCGTGAAGATATATGGAGTTGTGATTTTTAAGAATAATTAACACTTATTAATTCGCATTTAGTCTTCTCCGTGACAGTATTTTTTATTCAATATTTTTACAATTATTTCAAACTTATAAAGTGTTGTTTTAAAATTTTATTTAAAATAATTTATTTTCTTTTGAGAGTATCATATTATAATGAATTTCATATTCATTTAAAAAATTTATTTTAATTAATTAAATAACTAAAATTAAATTGTAGTTTTTAAAACATTGCGTTTACAGTAAAAATTTATTTATGTGTTAAGCAAAACAATGTATATTAAGAAAAACAATGTATTAATATATTAAGAATATTATATTAATTATTAAGATATTAATGAAAAATAATATATTAAGAAAAAAATGTATTAATATTATCTAAATAAAAGTAAATAAATATTTGTTCTCTTAATTTGCAGCAATTGTATTTGAATCGAATCAATACAAGTTTAAATATATTTTATTAATATAAATATTTTTATGAGATTATTATTATTATTATTATTCATATGTTTTTTTGTAAAAAAAAAAATGAATAAATGAATATCATTGATAAAATTATTATTTTATTTAGGTAAGTAATTTCTTTTGTTTTTAAAATTATTTTAACGCAGTTTCCTTTGGTATTATAATTAATAAAAAAAACTTAAATTTAATCGAATCTGCTATTAAAAGTAAATGCCTGTAAAGTTATTTTTACCTGAACACAGAGTCCTTCTTCTGAAAACAACAATTAGTTTATAGTCAATCAAATCAAAATCATGAAACTGCGCTTTATTTACTTCTTAGTAGTTTTGTAAATTATTTTTTAAAAATTGTTTTAATTTTTAAAGCTTTATTTATTTACTCACTAGTTAGATTAACGAAAAAAATCAACTGAATGAATTTGAATTAATGTGGAATTCTAAAAATTATCCTATATATTAATTTTACTTTTAAATATTCAACATTAACTTTTCTTAATTGTATTTTTATCTGAATTAACAGTATTTATTCACTGGTGAAAAAAATCCGTTTAAGTATTTATTTTTAAAATGCAATCAAATTATAAATTTCCCTTATTATTAATAACTTTTTAAATTGAATTTTTTTAATTTTCTTGTTATTAAAAGAAAATTGTGTTTAAATATTCTTTTAAAAGCTAGAAGTTTAAAAATGAAAAGTAATGTCTTCATTGAAGAAAAGTAAAAGAAAACTTTCAATGAAGAAAACTAATATCTTCATTGAAAGTTTATTTATCACTCTAGGGGGGACCAACTAGGATCTAGATTAACTAGGAGTCTAGGACCACTCTAGGACACTCTATAAAAGAACTAATTCCACCAGAGCTTACGTTGGAAAATCTTTATTATCTATATACAATATATCCTGACATTGGATTTCGTGTAAAAAGCCCCCCTTATGTTTTTGTTTTTGTAAATCAAAAATAAATTATCAATATTAAAGTAATTTTTTATATCTACTTATTGAATGCAGCCGTAAGGTATATTTATTTTTTAAAAATAAGGTCATGGCTAAATAAATAGTTTTCGCGCCGTTTCCTTACTTACTGGTATCCACCAAGGTCATTCTGAAGTCGCGATGACCAAGGACATTCCATATCAAGGTAAGATATTCTGATGTAACAGTTGTCTCAAAAGGGGAAAAAATGATACAACTAAATAAACAAATAATTTGAAAATCTCTTTCAAAAATTTCAATTTTACGTTATCACTGTAAGTCATATCTTAATAACTTTATATAAATTGTTTAAATATCTCACATATTTTCGCAAACTTTTCGACGCCCGTTAGGCGATTAAGTAGCTGTAATTATCGGCGAACTTCCTAAAATACTATTAACCAAGAATGGCTATATCATTGCCGCATCTTGTGTATTGATATGAATGACATGCAACATAGTTTCTAACGTTCAATAAAAAACGGTCTCATCCCAAGTGGAAACATAAAATGATTGTATTTTCTTTATTTTTCCCACCGTTCTTCGGGTTCAAGCAATACGTGACTGGGGAATATAATTATATGAATAATTTCCTTTCCTTTCCTTTTCTTTTTTTTTTTTTTTTTCGTCGCTCACCCTTCCATATTATTTATCGACTGCTGAATTAGTTTTGGAAGCGACTTAACTATTTTCCTCAATTTTCTCAGGTTGTTATATGAAAAATTTTATTTTGTCTTTCTATTTGATAGTTATTCAGAGTAACTTATATTTCATTCTGATAATTCGTGAAATAAATACAAATTATCTGGAAATTTCTGTTTATATTATTGAATACTTAATGTCATTATTTCCCCCTTTTGCAAATAAAAATTATGTGAAATAAACATCTAAGTATACATTTAAATAATATTATTTAAATAAATTAAATTACATGAATATTTTCAATATATTTTCTTTAAATCTTGCTATTATATGTGTTCAAATTATTAATTATTTATAATAGGTGTTATTTTCCTTTATTAATTTAATTCTACTATAGAGTAAATATTTTTATTGAGTTGTTTTTTATATACACTTTCGATGTATTAAATTAAATATAAAATACATTTTCATGCATTGCTAACATTATTTTACTTCTTATTAAATATGTTTTTATCGATGCAACATACCTATGAAAATACACTTTTAAATTAACAGAATTTCCTTTTTCACCCTATTAGTCCCCTCCCCCTATTTTTTAAGAATTTCATTAAAAAATTGTTTTTTAAACAGTTTATTTTATACGAGATACAAGATTGACAACATTGCGAAAATTTTGTATTGTTATCAAAATATATTTAAAGATTATGAAAAATTTTAATGAGAAATATTATTTAAATAATTGAATAATTTTCCCCCCCTAATTTTCACTTTAATTGAAATTTATTTAAAAGGTACTCTTCATGTTTTTCATATTTTCATTGTTAATTTTTATATTATAGTCTATTCATTTTTGCTTTCTTTATTTTATGAATTATTTTTTATAAATATTTGATTTCATTTTTGTACTATGTAAAAATTCATGTCTTTACATATTATTCGCGCTTACAATACAACTGTTAATTACATATGTTATCCAGTTTAATGAATTAAAATATTATTACTAATTAATACATATTTTAAACCACCAATAAAATATTATTACTAATTATTTCTATATTTTAAACCATCAATATTATTTTTTTTTGGGATAAACAGTATTTTTCCCTATTGGAATAAAGAATTATAGTAAGCTAGTAATATTGCTCCAGTCTGAATAATAACCATATAATTAAACTGATAGCAAAATGTTATTTAATCAAAGAAAACAACAGGTTTAAAGATAAATAATTCATAATAACTAATAATGTAATAACATATATGATAGTTAATAAACCATGAATTAAAATTGTTATAAAATATTATTAGTGATTGTAAAGTAATAAATTATTAAAAAAATTGAATTATTTTTTTAAATACTTGTACTTATAATTTGATTAGGTAGATATTTTAAGATTTAAAAAAAAATAATAATTAAGTAAAATACAAAAATTTCCATCGTCAAAAATAATTTTTAAAAATATACTCAAAGTAATGTTATTAATAACAAAATATTGTATTTGTAATAAAAAAAAAAAGATCCAATGTCAATTATTACGAAATGATTTACTTCAAAGCATGTGATAAATAAGCTTAATTAGGACATTAAGATATACGACGATACTACGTAAAAAGGAATTTTTGTAACGGAATTTGCGCATGATTGTTGAAAAAATTTGTTTGTCAGAAAGCGAAAGAATAAAACTAAAAAGATCTCAGATTTGTGGCTGTCTTGGAAAAACTTGTCCTCTGCAATAATTATCCCACACGGATTACTTTCCCACGCTCTTCGGACATAGAGGAAGCGAAAAATTCCTTCTTTTCTTTCTTCCCTTTTATTTATTTATTTATTTTTTTTTTTTGCATTTTGTTTATTTTCACTTTTTTCACACACCCACTGTCCTTGGACATGGGAATATAGTTACAAGTGTTCCCTCTCGCTGTTCGCAAGCTACTGTTTTGTTTTTGTGTTTAGATCTCCCTCCGTTTGGGAGATTAGAGGAGGGGGGGAAGGGGAAAACGAACACGAGATAAAAATCGTTTGGCATTCCACACACTTGATGGCAGATCATTCTTCGAAAGTCGTTTGATTTAAGTTTAGTATCGCGGAGAGTCCTTTTTGCCCAATACGATAAACATACGATAAACAGAGAAACTGATACTGTGTATGTATTTTTTTTCACTTAGTGGGTTTTTTTTTTTTTTTTTTTTTTTTTTTTAATTATTATTGTTGTGAAACATAACGATTTACATTTGCAATGCAAATAAGAGTTCTAGAATTCTGTTTCTTTCCGGGTGTGTTTTGTTTTGTTTTTAAATAAAAAAAAAATCTCATTCATTTATATTTATATAAATATTGCGTTTTCAAATTACTTTGTTGTAAATGAAGTTATGACGTAAAAAAATTATGTTTAAAGAATTAATAAATGTAATGTTATGTGTAATTCCTAAAAATAACTTTAGAATTATATTTTTATTCTTATTTTTTTCAAATGAGGAACAACAAATAATATGTAAATAAAGCAAATGATAGATAAACTAAAATATGACGTAAATTTCAACAATTTATAAAATACGCTTTTGTTTTCAGTAAGAATATTAAATATTTATATTTATTTAAAGTAAACATTTTTATTGTACTATTTTCCATATAATAATCCAACATTATTTTGTTTTTAGACAAATAAAATATAATTATTTTAAATGCTCTTATTTATGCTCACAATACAAATTAGCCCACATTAACAAATTTGTTTATTATTTAGTTGTCTAAATTATTATACTAATCCTTAATCTTACATTTTTGATGAACATAGAAATTGTAACTTTCCAGAGCCTAAAATTTCAAACGGTTGATTAAAAAATTATTATTTGTATATAAAGATAAGAGTATTTTGTAAAATCTATATTTATTGCATACAAATATAATTTTTTTTTTTACCCAAAAAAAGGCAATTACTTTTTTTCTTTTAACCAAGATGAAATTATTATACTAAAATTTTGTTTATTTTGTGAAATAAAAATGAGTTTAAATATTCTTTATATGATGCAACATATTAATTATCTCTATAAAATCCATAAATAAATAAAAGAAAGAAATTGTTAAGTGTTTTCAGTGTAACTTTGTGTTCATGTTGATAACAAAAAATTCAGGTAAACAAATATAACGATTAAAACCATTCAAGGTAAAGAATTTAAGAAGGGCATAAAATATATTCCTTGCATTTTAAAAAATGAATTATCACCTTCCACAGCGTTCGGAAATTGGTTTCATAACGCCGGCATGCCAAGCAGGTAGTGAACCACCTGTTACACATACGGTGACCCCACTACTTATTTGGATAAATTACTTGCCATTCTGTTCGCAATTCTATAAAAATTGATAAGAGATGAATTTTACAGCTAAGAAACTAAATGAAATATTTTAGAAAATAACAATTAAGAACAAAATATTTATAAAGAACAGAAGAGACAATAAACATATTTCTTTTAAAAAATGATTTTCATTATCAGTCGAGAATCGATTCCTGGGCAAAACGCGATCATTCAAAAACAGAATCGCCGATGCGTAAGCAGTGGTCAGACCTAGGTAGTAAGTTGAAGGCTTATACGTAAATTCATTACAATTGACGATTGAAATGAGTTTTATTGCAATGAAAATATATAAAAATATCGAAAAAACAAAGTTAAGAATAAAAATTTAAAAATAAGGGATAAAAGAAATGTAATAAATATATAACTTCTTAAAACTGAAGGTATCTTTCGAATAGGCAGCAAAAATTACCGGCCAGCGAGGTAGGCGAGAACTCCACAACTGTATAGACTCGCAAGCATTGTTCACATTTGTCATTAAGATAGGCAATATCTTGACGACGCAATTCCATGGTAATTGACGATGCGTTTTATTTCCAAGAAATTATATAAACGTAACCAGGAAAACAATTGAAGATTTAAATGTAAAGCATTTAAGAAAGGCATTAAATTTATACATCACTTTCTTAAAATGAAAGTTTCGCCGGGAACCAACCCGGGAAGGTCACGTGGCAGGCTAGACTTCATCTCTTAATCACCGATGTGAAAATATGTTCACACTAGTCATTTGGATAGATACTAGCTTGAAAAACGTATATACGAGATTTCATGACAATTGATTATTGTGAGGAATTTTACTTCAATGAAATTAAATAAAAAAATTTAAAAAAAAAAAACGAATTAATAATTAAAAATTTTATTGTAAAAAATCCATAAAGTGATTTAAATACATAGCATGCTTTTTTAAAATTATAGTGTCACATTTTACATCTGCTGGGAATTGAACCCGACTGCCCATGCGTTAGACGAGTATTCTATCACTGAACCACCCCATCACATCCAGGGATCGTTTTGATAGGTAGTAGCATGCAGACGCATTATTAATAGAATGATAATACATAAATGTGTAATAAGAAAATTTCTACAATAAAACAATAAAAAAAGAATCAGTAAAATTAAATAATGCTTAAAAATTCAAGAAAAAATAATTTATTAACCGTCCGTTGCGTCGTCGGGGATTCGAACCCATGTCACCCTTGTGGCAGGCTGGCATTCTACCACTGAACCACCAACGCGTGAGACAGAATAGCACATTCATATCGATACGTAGTATCTGGAAGAAGTTATGATAAATTCCATGAAAATAGATGAGAATAAGAGGTTGATATGTTATACTTCACAAAAGAATAAAGTAAATAAATCAGAAATAAATTAAAAATTCGAAATTTCAAACTAAAGAATTTGTTACTAGTATTAAATATATATACCTAGAAATTTTGAACATTTTACCGTCATTTAGACACCGCAGGCTAACGGCCTACTCGCGAAGCGAGTGTAAGGCTTTGAAGTGTCCGCTGCGTAATCTACCCATCACTGGGAGACACCGATCTCCACGCCAGGCAAGGAAAACCCAACCGTTCCAGCAGCCAATGACATCACTAGACGAGTCATTGCTCCACTCAGCCGATGGTATGGCTAGTGCTCCCGAAGACGGTCGGTTCAATATCGGAACAAACCAGACGAACCATCCCACCTACCCAACATGTATACATAAAGGGCTTAAAGAAAGAACAGAAGAAGAAAAATAAATATTCCTCAGCAACGCAAAACAACGAGTCACACATGCAAGAGACTAGCAAAATGGCTAGAGTTCAAAACGCAACGCCCGAACTCCGCAGACAAAGTTTCGCTACAGTGGTCAAAAGGCAATCAAATGGAACAAAACCTGAGTCCTATACACATATCCCACAGCGCCAAGCAAAGGCTCCTCAGCCTACTAATTTCATAGCTCCAAGGCTTCCAAGAGTAGTGGTCCAAGGCCGTCCGGAGACCCCACATCCAACAGACTTCATGGACCATGTATTTCATAATTGCAAATTCATTAAAGAAAATCAAATTGTGCGATTTCACTGCTTGAGACATAGTGGACGAAGATACAACTTGGTCTTGGTCCTTCAACCAGAGGCTTTTAGGGTTATTAATTTCAGCACCCTCTGTCACAGGGGTAAGTGGTATAGGTTTAAAGAACACTATGGCCTTATCCGCTGTTTCAACTGCCAAAGATTCGGGCATGAACAGCACGACTGCATGCATCTCACCTACTGTGGAAGCTGTGGCGGATCACATCCCACGACATCATGTAGAGCTTCTACTCTGCACTGCATCAACTGCAGCTCTTCCAACAAGAGATGCAGAACATATATCCACACCGACCACAGTGCAGCAGATCCTAATTGCCCATCCTACATCTCTCTGGTACAGGATATTGTTTACAACACAATCTACGCCAACGCTAATAAGCAGTCTCATACATACTTAGACCCTTATCCAAAACTCAATCATCTAGCCAACAATCAAGAACCCAGAATATGACCCCACAATCCAGCAATAATTTTTTTACAGATCCACATGGCAGGAATCATTCCATGCATCCATTCATTGAATCAAATTTCATCAGAAATGTTCAAGACCCTCTCAGGATCATCCAAATAAATACCAGAAAATCGAAGCCACCTATAGATCTCCTACGAGTTACTGAAGAAAACCATAAGGTTGATATCTTCATTTTACAAGAGCCTCTCCTGCAAGATAGTAAAATTAAATGCATCCCACAGAATTGGTCTTGTTGGTCTTCCTTCAACGACAAGGCAGCAATTATATGCACTTCCCGGAAACTCAATCCAACATTCCTTCACAGATCAGAGACAACAGTTACGAATAGGATAACGCTAGAGGAAGCACCCTTGAACATCATATTAGCCTACAACCCCTCACCAAACCACAAAACAAGGGGTTCACCTGTGGCCTCAACTTCAGATTTCTCCGTAACACTAACCGAACTGGATAATGTTCTCAGAACTGCTTGTTCAGGAAAAACTATCATTGGCTCGGATCTGAATGCCCACTGCCAAATTTGGGGCCACCCTAATGATGATTCAAGGGGGGAACAAGCAGCGGATTTCATCCTAGCTAATGATCTTTTTATCCTAAACTCACAAGACTCCCCACCAACCTACACCAATAAATTTCAACAAGGATGGCCAGACTTGACTTTAGTCACGAATGCCGAAATGGCTAAAGGTATCTCCTGGGAAGTTCTAGACGAGGAAACTTTAAGTGATCATCAATATATAAAGATTATCTTCAACAACCGAACTATCTCCTTTCAATTTAAACGATACAAAACTATATTCGGTTGACATAATAAATTTTACAAACTCCTCCAATGTCATATCACCAGCTTAACCGACTCCATTTCTAACAGCCACAATATTTACGACCTAGAAAAAGCCGCCTCAACTTTTCAAGCCACCATCACATCTTGCAGCAACTCTAGTTTCAAAATCAAAGGAGCCAAACTTAAGATCACCCCCACATGGTGGACACAACCTCTTCAGATCGCAAGAAAGGAACTTCGAGCGTTCAGGAGGCGTTATCAAAGGGCCTCAGCAGAAGATAAAGATGGGTTCTATCAGCAGTATAAGGCCAAACGTGCAATTTACACGAGACAACTTAGAAGCACAAAAAAGAAAAACTGGAAGGAATTCTGCAGTGCTGCAAGTTCTCCCAATGGCAAAGTGTATAAGGCAGTCTTCAGGGAAGTTGTTCCTCCTTCAAATGTCTTTGTTGATTCTACTGGCAGCCAAAAGGGAAGTGATCTGGAAGTAGCAGAAAATATCCTAGCAAAACTCTTTCCCACCCCCCACAACCAGGCCTTTGTGTCCAATGTTGCTGCGGCAGATGACGTTCCCTTCAGCAAACAGAAATAGCAAGAGACCTAGATAACACCTTGAGAAAAGACAAAGCTCCAGGCTTTGACGGGATTGACAATATAGTTATTCAAACAATCAACAGGTTTTTTCCCCAACATCCTGCATAGTTTGTTCAACAAATGTTTGTTGCTTTCTTATTTCCCTCGCAGTTTTAAAGTTGGCCTCATAATTTTATTCCATAAAGAAGGCAAAGATAAGTCTAGTGTAAGCTCTTACAGTCCTATCTCCCTTTTACCAACTCTTGGGAAAGTACTTAAAAATTTTGCCACAAAGCGACTATCTTTCCATCTGGAAAATTGCAGCAAATTCCATCAAAACCAATTTGGCTTCAGACAAGGACGTTCTGTCAATGATGCTCTTTTGACACTCACTAAAAAAATTCAAACCTTTCGTAACCAGAAACTCCACAAAGCAGTTATTACAATAGATATCAAAGGCGCCTTTGACAATATAAATCATTATAAACTTAAGGAACAACTTTGTGCCACCAATAGCCCAGCCAATGACAGAACAGTTCTGATACCGACTAATATGGGTCTTGCCTTTAGAAGCCAATCCATAGGATGCCCACAAGGGCCCGATACTTTGGAATATTTTAGCAGATAAACCTTTGAAATTTAACTGGGGCAATATTGGCAAAATATTGACCCAAACAACCAAATTCACATCCAGGCCTTCGCGGACGATTTTACGTTGGTAGTAGGTGCCAAAAGTGAAAAGAAGCTAGGAAGGTTTCAACACTAGCCCTTAAACACTTCAAGGAGTGGGTTGATGATAACCATCTATGTATTTCTCTAGAGAAAACGAAATTCAGGCTCATTTCAAAGCTCCAGCGTGGTTCACGGATACTTTGGGGAAACGACAGACTGAAAAAAATCTAACGATATCAAGTTGCTAGGAGCGATCTTGGATAAAAAACTTAACTTCAAAAATCATATCATATAACAAGGAAATAAGGCACTTCTTCTGATAGGAAAATTACGCAGAATCGCAGAAAATGAGTGGGACATTAACCAACATTACCGGATAATGCTCTATGAGACAGTAATCAAGCGCATGATCTGCCATGGTGCTGCCATTTGGGGAACTTCACTGACGTCTAAGTTAACTCAGAAGCTCTCATCTATTCAGAGAAAGTTCCTCCTCAGCATCACTGGTGCCTTCAGAACCACACCAACCTCAGCTTTACAATTGATTACCAGTCTTCCCCCACTTCATTTGAAAATAGAAGCAGAGCAAAGCTTATCAACTTCATGAGAGCTGGAATCCAATGCCTAGATCCTCCTCTCCCTCCTCCATCTGATGTTGAGGTGAAATTTAGTCTGGATACAAATCATCCTGGCCTTTTTAAAACCGATAATTTCATCACAATAGACGATGAGGCAGCCCCCCTGCACTTCCCGTTGGACACTCTGCACATTTTTACAGACGGATCAAAATTAGATGAAAATGTAGGTACAGTCTTTGTAGCCTATCTAAAGAGCTCTAAGATCCACACGTGGAAGCAGAAACTCCGCAAAGAGAATTCTGTCTTCCAGACAGAGGTCATTGCAATAAAAGAAGATGTCAAGTTTGCCAAAGAACAGAAAATTTCTGTAATTATTTGGAAAGATAGCCAAGCAGCCCTGAAATCTGTCTGCAATCCAACAACAACTAGTCCTATGGTTCGCTCCATTTAAGCTGAACTGACCAACTTCTTCTCCATCCAATTAAAATGGATTAAAGCCCATGCTGACCATCATCAGGAAAGTGATTTGGCAATTAGATATTTAGAATGATCTATCACTAATTGCAATTAGACACGTTTTTCCCAACAAAACATTTCGAGGACCGTGCGTTGCATCGGCCGGGTACGGAATAATAGAGCATTAGGATCCGCGTGGCAGGCGTGCATTTCACCGCTAAACCCGCAATGCTTGAACGTAGGCTACGTCAACATTATGAATAATTAATAACTCTAAGAATTTTATATAATTGTTTAAAATTAAATTAAGAGAAAAAATTTTTACACTTGAAACAAGTTAAAAAAAGTAATCAGTAAAACCGCTTTTTCGAATGAATTTACATATATTTAAAACATAAGCTTTTTAACAACTAATGCTATTTTCCCATTGCATCGACCGGGAATCGAACCCAGGCCGCCCGCGTGGCTGCGCGGACTGTCGCGATATTAGTCATTTCAAAGGACAGCAGTTGTAAGACACGTTCAAAACTCTCTAAATTCTGTTAATTAACAGCAGGATTCTTTTGAAAGAAAATAATGTTAATCGTTCAAGTGTAAAAAAACAATAGAAAATCATCAGGAAAGTGATTTGGTAATTAGATATTTAGAATGATCTATCACTAATTGCAATTAGACACGTTTTTCCCAACAAAACGTTTCGAGGACCATGCGTTGCATCGGCCGGGAACGGAATATTGGAACATTAGGATCCGCGTGGCAGGCGTGCATTTCACCGCTAATCCCGCAATGCTTGAACGTATGCTATGTCAACATTATGAATAATTAATAACTCTAAGATATTTATATAATTGTTTAAAATTAAATCAAGAGAAAAATTTTTTACACTTGAAACAAGTTAAGTAAAAATAATCAGTAAAACCGATTTTTCAAATGAATCTACATATATTTATTTAAAAAATGATCTTTATAACTACTAATGCCATGTTCCCATTGCATCGGCCGGGAATCGAGCCTGGGCCGCCCACGAGGCAGGCGAGCATTCTACTACTGAACCACCGATGCACTATCATTGGCCACGTCAAAAATATGAATTATTAGTAACATTAAGATTTGTTTATAATTGTCTAATAAGAAATTAAAATAAAAATTTGTTACACTTTAAAAAGAAGTTATCAAATTAATCAGTAAAACCGATTTTTAAAAGGAAGTTACATGCATTTGAAATATATGCTTTTTTTTTTCAAAAAGTAATACCGTATTCCCTTTCATCGGCTGGGAATCGAACCCGGGCCGCCCGCGTGGCAGGCGAGCATTCTACCACTGAATCACCGATGCGCGGACTGTCGCGATATTAGTCATTTCAAAGGGCAGCAGTTGTAAGACACGTTCAAAACTCTCTAAATTCAGTAAATTAACAGCAGGATTCTTTTGAAAGAAAATAATGTTAATCGTTCAAGTGTAAAAAAAACAATAGAAAATCATCAGGAAAGTGATTTGGCAATTAGATATTTAGAATGATCTATCACTAATTGCAATTAGACACGTTTTTCCCAACAAAACGTTTCGAGGACCATGCGTTGCCCCTCCGGGAACGGAATATTGGAACATTAGGATCCGCGTGGCAGGCGTGCATTTCACCGCTAAACCCGCAATGCTTGAACGTATGCTACGTTAACATTATGAATAAGTAATAACTCTGAGATATTTATATAATTGTTTAAAACTAAATCAAGAGAAAAATTTTTTACACTTGAAACAAGTTAAGTAAAAATAATCAGTAAAACCGATTTTTCGAAAAAATCTACATATATTTAAACATAAGCTTCATAACAACTAATGCTAAGTTCCCATTGCATCGGCCAGGAATCGAACTCGGGCCGCCCGCGTGGCAGGCGAGCATTCTACTATGAACCTCCGATGCACGATCACAGGCCACGTCAAAAATATGAATTATTAGTTACAATAAGATTTGTTTATAATTGTCTAATATGAAATTAAAAGAAAAATGTGTTACACTTTAAAAAGAAGTTATCAAATTAATCAGTAAAACCGATTTTAAAAGGAAGTTACATGCATTTGAAATATATGCTTTTGTTTTTTCAAAAAGAAATACTGTATTCCCTTTGCATCGGCCGGGAATCGAACCCGGGCCGCCCGCGTAGCAGGCGAGCATTCTACCACTGAACCATCAATGCGCGGACTGTTGCGATATTAGTCATTTCAAAGGACAGCAGTTGTTAGACACGTTCAAAACTCTCTAAATTCAGTAAATTAACAGCAGGATTCTTTTGAAAGAAAATAATGTTTATCGTTCAAGTGTAAAAAAACAATAGAAAATCATCAGGAAAGTGATTTGGCAATTAGATATTTAGAATGATCTATCACTAATTGCAATTAGACACGTTTTTCCCAACAAAACGTTTCGAGGACCATGCGTTGCATCGGACGGGAACGGAGTATTGGAATATTAGGATACGCGTGGCAGGCGTGCATTTCACCGCTAATCCCGCAAAGCTTGAACGTATGCTACGTCAACATTATGAATAATTAAAAACTCTAAGATATTTATATAATTGTTTATAATTAAATCAAGAGAAAAAATATTTACACTTGAAACAAGTTAAGTAAAAATTATCAGAAAAACCGATTTTTTGAAAGAATCTACATATATTTAAAACATAAGCTTTATAACAACTAATGCTATGTTCCCATTGCATCGGCCGGGAATCGAACCCGGGCCGCCCACGTGGCAGACGAGCATTCTACCACTGAACCACCGATGCACGATCACAGGCCACGTCAAAAATATGAATTATGAGTTACAATAAGATTTGTTTATAATTGTCTAATATGAAATTAAAAGAAATATGTGTTACACTTTAAAAACAAGTCATCAAATTAATCAGTAAAACCGATTTTTAAAAGGAAGTTACATGCATTTGAAATATATGCTTTTGTTTTTTCAAAAAGTAATACAGTATTCCCTTTGCATCGGCCGGGAATCGAACCCGGGCCGCCCGCGTGGCAGGCGAGCATTCTACCACTGAACCACCGATGCGCGTGCTGTCGCGATATTAAGCATTTCAAACGACAGCAGTTGTAAGACACGTTCAAAACTCTCTAAATTCAGTAAATTAACAGCAGGATTCTTTTGAAAGAAAATAATGTTAATCGTTCAAGTGTAAAAAAACAATAGAAAATCATCAGGAAAGTGATTTGGCAATTAGATATTTAGAATGATCTATCACTAATTGCAATTAGACACGTTTTTCCCAACAATACGTTTCGAGGACCATGCGTTGCATCGGCCGGGAACGGAGTATTGGAACATTAGGATACGCGTAACAGGCGTGCATTTCACCGCTAATCCCGCAAAGCTTGAACGTATGCTACGTCAACATTATGAATAATTAAAAACTCTAAGATATTTATATAATTGTTTAAAATTAAATCAAGAGAAAAAATTTTTACACTTGAAACAAGTTAAGTAAAAATTATCAGAAAAACCGATTTTTGGAAAGAATCTACATATATTTAAAACATAAGCTTTATAACAACTAATGCTATGTTCCCATTGCATCGGCCGGGAATCGAACCCGGGCCGCCCACGTGGCAGACGAGCATTCTACCACTGAACCACCGATGCACGATCACAGGCCACGTCAAAAATATGAATTATTAGTTACAATAAGATTTGTTTATAATTGTCTAATATGAAATTAAAAGAAATATGTGTTACACTTTAAAAACAAGTCATCAAATTAATCAGTAAAACCGATTTTTAAAAGGAAGTTACATGCATTTGAAATATATGCTTTTGTTTTTTCAAAAAGTAATACAGTATTCCCTTTGCATCGGCCGGGAATCGAACCCGGGCCGCCCGCGTGGCAGGCGAGCATTCTACAACTGAACCACCGATGCACGGACTGTCGCGATATTAGTCATTTAAAGGACAGCAGTTCTAAGACACGTTCAAAACTCTCTAAATTCAGTAAATTAACAGCAGGATTCTTTTGAAAGAAAATAATGTTAATCGTTCAAGTGTAAAAAAACAATAGAAAATCATC